>OY744515.1:196042733-196127733 GCA_963556195.1 Sepiola atlantica
AGCCTTGTAAAGAAAAATGGTAAAACGCGAATTCTTTGAATTTATTGTGTTTCTGGATTTAACATCATTGTTCCAATATATACATATATATATATATTGTAACGCGGTAATCCATATGCTCCTTCCTTAGTGACGGCATCAAATGTAATGAGAACCGTACTCGGCGCAGGAATCCTTCCAGACTGTGAACACCCTCTCTGGCTATGATCGTCTTAGTTGCCACAAATAAAAAAGAAGATGTGTCGAACTCCTCCGGTCGGATGAATGACGATTTCGTGATTCTGTGAAGGCAAGGTTACTCAAACAACAAACTTACAACAGGATAAGTCAACAAACTCGGTTGGGTCTGTTCGTAAGCAATACTTATTTAACAAGAGAAACATCTGGTTTTTAACTTTAAATCAATGTCTGTTTTTCGATAATGGCTTTGTTCACTAACCATCTCGTCTCTCTGTGTATCCTCTATTTACGATTTCCCAGTTTTTAATTAAGTTGTAACTTGTCTACTGAAAACGGTGTGTGTGTGTGGGGGGGTACACTATCATAAACACCACCCAGACAAGAAGCTGTCCGGTGAATCTTTGTCCCCGAGCCCGGGCGGAGACGTCTGTTCAAAGCGAACCGCAATTTCTAACTGCTCGTAACGTCTTCTCGTTTCAACCAACAAAACGAAAAACGTACAACTCATACCCTTTCTTTCTTCAGCCCATTTCTCCATTCCCTCTCTCTATCTCGGGGCCAGGGTAGGGCATACTGAGCTACTCTCCCTCTCCCTCTCCCCTCTTTCTCTGGTTGGGTTGTTTTCTTTCCTGTCACCGTAAAAGACCTGTTCTCCCTCTCTCTACCATGGGGGGAGGGGAGTAACCAAAATACTCTTGACCAAAATTGTACGGCCTTTATCAACACCCAGCTCTCTATGGCTTTCCTCAACAATTGTATCTGGATGATTACATCTGACGGCTTACACACTTTCTTCCGCCAGCCTGGCGCCTACTCTGGCTAATGCCTGGACAGTCGGAATATGTACTAGTTCTTAGATCTCCACTTGTTTCTACGTAGGGCCTGATTTCGTTGATGCATATTGGTTCGCCCTAAAGGGGGCAGATTGCGTCGGCTACAATCACTGTTTCACACACACACACACACACACACACACACACACATATATATATATATATATATATATATATATATATATATATATATATATATATATACATGTGTATGTGTGTGTGTGTTTGGTTTGGGGGTAAGGGGTATTTGTTTTGCTTATGTACGCATTATCTTCCCTCTCTAAATAGATTGTAACCTTATTTACACTATCACTATATACATGGCCAAATTAGAAATAATCTCATTTTTCGGACATTTATTCATTATTTCGTTCTTTAAAAAGCTCACTCATTAGTTGAGCGGAACGCTGAGTTTTAAGAGTCTCGCGTTTGTTTTTTTTATTTATACAGTCGGATCATTTATTTAATTTCATTCATCATATATATACAAACATATATATATATAATATATATATATACATATATATATATATCATATATATATATACATCATATATATATATCATATATATATATACATCATATATATATATCATATATATATGATATATATATACATCATATATATATATCATATATATATCATATATATATACATCATATATATATATCATATATATATATATATCATATATATATGCATCATATATATATATCATATATATATATATCATATATATATATCATATATATATATATCATATATATATATCATATATATATATATCATATATATATATCATATATATGTCATATATATACATATATATATCATATATATATATATATATATATATATATATATATATATATATATATATATGTATTGAGCATATTATCATTGTGTACTCGATCATGGATATTTTGCATTCGATGTTTACAATACTTCGATATCACTATTGCAATTGTTTCACTTGCTTTTTCAAAATGTTTGTGGACTCTTATCTATGAGTCTTTATAATGGTGTGTTCAATTTAGCCCAATCCCTCGGTAGTTTAGCAGCGCAAATGAGGTTCTTCTTTTTGCGTTTCTGTTTTTCTTATTCTCAATAACCTGATTTTTCTGTGAGTTTTATTCGAGTCGCAATCACAGATGTCTCACCTTTTCAATTTTAACGTCTCATTAATAATGGTGGCCATGGATTTTTTACCTCGGAAGTTCGTGACTAAATCGCTTATATTCATATACGACGTCGGCACACGATAATTCCGCACTCATCAATCAACGCCATATATACCCAGACTTATTGCAGAAAAATGTTCCGAAAATGTATTGACTGTGATTAGAATTAGCAATTTTTTCAGTATTTCGGTAAGAAAAAAGTACAAACAATGGAAAATTAACATGTTGAATAACAACACAAGCGTAATCTAATAACAAATGGTTCACTAGATGTGCAATTTCTGTATATATATATATATATATATATATATATATATATATTTATACATATATATATATACATATTAATATACATACATATATATATATATATATGTATATATATATATATATACATATTAATATACATACATATACATATATATACATATTCATATACATACATATTCATATACATACATATTCATATACATACACACATATATATATATATATACACACACATATATATATTTATACATACACACACATATATTTATATATACATATATATATATATATATTTATATATATATACATATATTTATATACACACATATATATATATATATTTATATATACATATACATATACATATATTTATATACATATACCTATATATATATATATATGTATACATATATATATATATATATATATATATATATATATATATATATATATATATATATATATATATATATATATGCCTGAATAATTGCCTACTTCAGGATTTATGTAAGTAGGTCGTTACTATTTTTACTAAGTGTTCGAGTTGTTGTTAGTTTAGAGCATTGATTTAATCTGCATGGGCGAATTTCTGAAATTTGTGTTGTTTTGTGTTTATTTTCATATCATATATATTCAAAGGGTATATTATTTATTGTTGTATCCCTTTTAATCTTGACAATTGGTGAACAAATAAATTATGATTAATATTTATTGATATCTGAAAAAAAATTTCGGATCAAGAATGGTAATTATGACTTTATAAATTGCCTTAAGGAATACATAATTGCGTGTATCTATCTATCTATTTATCTAGTATCTATCTATCTAGTATCTATCTATCTATGTATCTATCTATCTAGTCCCATTTCATAGTCGACTTATTATTTGTGTTTTTTCCAGCTTACATCCTACCTGGAATTTGCATTGCCTTTTCAAAACAGACTACTAATTATATATATATATATATATATATATATATATATATATATGTGTGTGTGTGTGTGTGTATATATATGTGTAAGAAGCTATAAATATAAATATATACATGTATATTTATATATATATATACATATATGTATGTATATATGTGTATATATATATATATATATGTATATGCAAACATTGTTATGAAAACCTCATTTGTCTGTGTAAGTATACCTTCTTTCATTTTTTCAATGTTACTAATGTTTTCTTTTTATTAACATCGAAAATATTTATAAATATCCTATCAGTATAACGAAACATTTTCGTTTCTTCGTCGGATTATAAAAGGCAACGGAGAAAAGGGCAGAAAACATTTTCGCATTGTTCCAGTAAATACATTGAAAATGTAAATTCAGCGACGTCGAGGTGGTATCATAAAATAACATCGCATTACGGTAAACATATATATATGTTGCCACTGGTATCATACGTTGTGTTATTTGTATATGGACATCGATTTAGACTTAGCATGAAACCATTTGATGTAATAAGCTACAAAAAATAAATTCTACTTCGAAGTCAAAAACTAGCTTACGACAAGAGTTAAGAGGATACATTTATCAGCCATACAACATAAATAATTCCCCATTTTTTCAGAAACATTAACCGTGGAATGTGATCACTAAACGACAAAGTAAAAGGAAGCGAGAGTTACGAGGCTGCTGAAAATAAACATAATATTCACTTTCTTACTGTCTATTTATTAGGTGTATATGTATTATCTTGCTATACCGTAGGTAATTTTAATATATACACACATTCATCCGAGGCAGGATAGACTATTTGAACGATATCCTAACTTCGTGACCAACCAGACAGATTTCGCTTACTGACTGACCAACGAGTAACATGTGTATTGTTGAGCCTAGCGGGCGGAATTTTATAATCTATCACTTGATGAAACGCCCGGTACCATCCACTATTTAATCAGACTTTTATTGCATACTTTTACAGATAATAAATGCATTACACTCTTACATATTTTTACTCTGACGCCTGTATTTGGTCCTTGAAAACTATCTATCGATTTATATACAACTTATTTATATAATAGTGCTAGGTGGCAAATGATATTATAGTATAATTTTTAATTCATGCCCCCATTCTGGTTACTTATATGGTTCAGCTCTTACTAAGACATGAGTCGATATTTTTAAAACATACTTATATAATATAAATGCGAAAGTGAGAATGAAAAATTTGCAGGAATTTTACAAGACTGATAACCCCATGACATTGATTTTATTTGTTTTCATCTAACGATTGATTTTTTTTATCTTCCTATTGTTTTATTTATATTCTTATTTCTGTTTTAAATTTTAATTAAATTATCTTGTAATCTTTAGCACCATCATATGTTTTAAATTGATTTGGAACACGTGAATGTGTTAATACGTGTGTCAATGTTTACCATTCACATCTTATATAACCAAGACAATGAACGGAAAAACGACTTCATCCAATTTGCATGAAAATAATTAAATGGAGAAACATGTAGTGGCAGGAGGATATTACCAACCTGTTAGCAGAATAATTTTAAAAGTATTCCTCGAGTAAACTGTGTGAATTTACATTTCAAAAGTTTACACGGATTGCTAAAAATGAAAGACTAAAAGTCGTATAAGACAATACCGGAAATTACAATTTTTCATTAGCTAGCATTGAATTGAAAGAATCTAAAAAAAACAAACTTCGATACTACACTGATATGACCAGAGGATGTGCATCATAAATTACTGAATACATTACCAGCAGCATCTGTCAAAGGACTGCTAGAGATGATTAATCAGATATGGTATACAGGCAGCTTTCCATAAACATGTCGGAAATCCATAGTTATCCCAATATCTAAACCATGAAAAGATGCGTTAAGTAATCACCAACAAATACAGAGCAAAACCCAACCAATGAACTATGGCACTTATTCCAGTATACGATGTAATTATTTCAATGTCGTTTAACACACGCAGCTACCTTTTATACTGAGACATGTATATACATTCGAAAAAGCGCGCGATGAGGGGTCAGGTAATTTTATTATTATAATGATAATTTGGTTCAGGCTTATTCAGATATTTAACAATGCTCACGTTTTTAACAAGGGGCGGATTAATCTAAGTTTTTAAAAAGGCACTACGTCTGTTTCGGCCAGGAGACAACCGACAACTTACCTATGTTCTGGTGACTGACTATTTTAAACTATTTTTATTATATACATTTAGTGTTATTACTATCATTAGTAGACGAACTAGTATTTACATGTTTGCTTACATCTTTGGCACACATTACGTTTCAACGTAACTTAGGAGAGCATCTGATCCGATAATGTCGAATAGCTGTTCGAGTCAATCGGTGAGCATCATACATACATACACCCACACACACATACATGCATACATACATACATATGGAAAGACATACACCCACATTGTTATTGTAATATGAATACAAGTACACATCCTGTCTGTATTGTTACTGTAAGTGCTGGCATGTTTCACGCAGACGCGGCTACACCCTGTTATTCATAGCTCCCCATTTTTGAAGAAAATCTAATATCTAATAACATACACATACAACACACAGGTTGTTTTGCATGCAATCACAAATACTTAGAAGGCAATTGAACCCTACCTCGTGTCGTTTACTCCTCACATGACAGGTGTCTCTGAAATTATGTTTCTCAACAGCACGCTTACACAAATATATCATCGAATTTAAAAGGGCCCTTTATTGAGATGTTAGAGTGCCTTCTCTTCTGTCAGTGGTAGGAGCAAATTTAGTGATATGGATATTTGTGGCCGCTTGTCTTCGTAGTTTATCCTCGATCTTCAACTGATATCTACCCGTGCGGTTTTCTATACGACTTTACACCGACTGCATAATCCTTTTAACTGCTCTTCTTTTAGTCGTGTGACGGCACATCTGCTTCCGGTACACATGAGGTCAAACTTTCATCCGAGTACACAAAGTTGGCACGACTGGACCTTATTCAACAAAATATATGCTAAAAAAAACTCTATTATTTCTGGATAGAAAACATAACTCTATCTTCGTTCTCTTATATCGTTTTATATTTTTATTTCAAACAGTTTGGAATGGGTGATGAACATATTAAGGCAATACCCTACTCGAACTGAAAATATTGTTTATAAGTAAAAAGAGTCATTATATTATATCTAACAATTCATATTTTGAAGGGACATGCACATTTGATATTCTTGTCTGTAAGGAAGATCTGAAGAGTGTGATGAAAAACAAGTAAACCGTCAGGATGATGCCTGACGAACGCACATTCTAGGACTTCCAAATCACCCAGTTATCTATGAACGGGGGAGAAAGGCAGAACTTTTTTGAGACAGTTCATACATGATACCGGCGTTACCATAACGAATGAGTTACTTTTTTGTATTAGGTTTGACAAGAATGATCCTGTCGGCTTCATCGAACCAGCTTCACTATGGATATTTGGAACCTTACGGGTTGCCTCCTGTAATACACATGGATGTACAAAAATTGGGGAAACTAATGCAAACTATAAATCAACACCGATCGTATAGTATACAACGCTCATACATACGGATTGATATGTGTTTAATTAATAGATTGTTTTCTTCAGAATGGGTGTAAAATCTTTAATAATGATTGCTTATGAAGTCTATATTTATTTTAAACTCAATACTGGACTTTAATTAAAATTGATAAATCCTGGAGTTTCGGTGATACAACCCGTATTATATTGATGTGTTTGAATATATCAAGCTCCAAGTTGGGGACTGATACGGCATGTCGGGGTAATAAGAGCTTCATGTCGTGACGTTTTATGTCTTCAAAATAACTTACAAATCGAAAGAAGTAAGTTTACATGAAATCAGATCAATTATTTTAATTATTTAAACTGAACATCAGAAGTGTTCACCATTTCTTAATTGCAGACGTTCTGTCGTATTTTCTATTAGGATTGAGGCAACAACTTTCTGTTTTATGGTTTATTTTTTCCATCTCTAAGGCAGACATAACTGAAGATAAAACAATTGAATGAATGCTTAATTAAAAAAATAACTAAAAAAAACAATTAATTAAATAGAAAATACGAAAAGAGAGTCTTTAGCGTCAAATATTAAATTGAATTAATTGGAATATTTTCGATGGTGATATTAAATTCAACTGTGAGCAGGTGTGACACAAAAAGTCACTGAACAGTAAAAACATTTATTTTCTGTTTTATTAACTGATGCAAATTAAAATGGGTTTTGTTTCGAGGACTTGTCTTTTAACAAACTGTGTGGTAGCGCACATATTTTATACTATAATTTGTTTGCAAAAATCATTAATAAATATTTAAAGAAAAATCCTACGCGTAATTAAAACGTGTTCACGCGGATAGTTACAGAAAAATATCACTTTAATAATTGCTAAGCTAAAAAAGTTCAGTTGCGTTCCCGAACAAATGAGGATATGTCTTTTTCCTTAAACACTACTCAAACATAGTAACGTAATCTCCCTATGACCCACACTCATCATCATCATCATCATCATCATCATCATCATCATCATCATCATCATCATCATCATCATCATCATCATCATCAGCAGCAGCAGCAGCAGCAGCAGCATCAACATTACCATCAGCAGCACCATCAGCATCAGCAGCATCATCAGCAGCAGCATCATCATCAGAAACAGCATCATCCGACGCATCACCATCATCATCCACATCAGCAGCAGCCCAATCATCATCATCAGCAGCAGCGGCAGCAAAAAATAAAGACCAAACGTTAGTGAATACATTAAAAAAAACATATTTTGGTGTTTCCTTTTTCATTTCCAATCACGTCGGATGACCCTCATATATATATATATATATATATATATATATATATATATATATATAGATATATATATATATATAGGTAGTGACATTATATCCCTACCCATCAGGATTAAGGAATACAATTATTCCCCCTAAAATATTAAAGCATGTATAAAAATTAATAATAATTACAGTAAACATAATAACCATTATTTTAACATACATACTACAAGTAACATTGACATTTATTGCCGAATGCAATCATAAATCATTGCCATTCGAATGCATACATTATGTAAAAGTTAATGAAACAACAAAATAAATAAAATTAATATTCTCATTTATATAGTATAACCCACTTAGTATATCACTACACATTTTACTCTGTACCCCATATATTATCACCCGCGAAATAAATGCCCCAAAAATCTTTGAGAAAAAAAATCAGTTAGAAAACATACATGTACATATATATATATATACATATATATATATATACATATATATATATATATATATAATTTCATACGAAAATAGAATAGTATGAAAACTTAGTATATAGATTCACCATTATCTGCCAAACAATTGAATATTATACATATATATATATATATATATATATATATATATATATATATATATGTATATGTATATGTATTTAGTTATATATATATATATATATATATATATATATATATGTGTGTGTGTGTGTGTATGTATATATATATATATATATATATGTATGTATGTATGTATATATATATATATGTATATATGTATATATATGTATATATATGTATATATATATATGCATATGTATATATATATATTTATATATATACATATATATGTATATATACATATATATATACATGTATATATATATGTATGTATATATATATATGCATGTATATATATGTATATATGCATATATATATATGTATATATATTCATATATATATGTATATATATATATATATATATATATATATATATATATATATATATACCGCATTTCGTAATTGGGAGAGTTTCCCAGCAGAGTGGGTAATTATTAATGCAAAAGTAAAATTAACTAGATAATTAATAAGCGCATGATATTTATTAATATTAAATAAAGTGTTACAACAGCATCCGGACCAAGGTTTCAGATCCGAGAAAATCGGACCTTCATTAGCGGAGTCGTATAGCTTTATGAGTGAGAACAACCGCCAGGAATTTCAAAATATTGTGCGTTGGAAAGATGGAACACTTTCAGATTTTAAATTGTCACGTGCGTGGAATATTCGTAGTCAGTTATGGAAAGGTTTCAGATAAAAACAACAGCGACGCTATGTACAGCAATAAATCAAATGGGAATAACGTTAACAGTTGGACAGATGGGAATCTAGCAGGTTTAAATTGTCACGTATATGTATATATATAACTTTTTTCTAATATAGTAGGAAAAATCCCAGCAGAGTTCACGATTAATTAAGAATTAAAGTTAAAAATTCAGTGCATGATATTTATTTATTTTGGTACAGAAAAATTAGTGCAACATTTCAAGCTCGAAAAGTATTAGCCATCTGGCTCTCTTCAGCTTCTGTTGTCATCTGTTTTGGAAATGTGAAGTCACATGACACTCTCGTTGGGACGCGTTATTTGCTCAGTGTGTTATGTATGTGTGTTTGAATTTAAATTTAGTGTAATGAAACTGTTTAGATTTAAAACCGAAGGAGATTTGCAGAGATATAATAATATAAGATTAAAGGGGGGAAAAAAAAACATAAATAAATAAATAAAAATAAAATTAAAATTAAAATTAAAATTTGAAATTAAAACATAAGAAATAAAAAAAAATAATAAAAACATTAAACAAATAAAAAGGTTTCTATGTAATTCCCGTGAACCAATTTTATGAATTTGTATCATTAGCCGTTACTGTTTTGGGTTTAAAGGTGTGCGTTCTGAAAGGAAAAACCGTTAGTTGAAATCGTGTTAAAATTCTTTTAGACAGTCCGGAGTAATTTTAATTAAAACATTGCTGGATCTAAGGGAGGTAACTTAGTTGGAAAATTTAGGTTTGAGGTCTAATAACTGATAAGTTTTTGCTCTTGAAATGTATGTGGATATGGGCTGATGAGGTGTTTGTTCGTATTTTTTAATTTGTTTATATAAGCAATGATGGGAAGTAGAGGGGGGTAGCTAGACATTATGCGAATCGGTCAGTTTAGTTTATGAGTAATGCTTGTCTCTTGTGAATACATCCCTTAAATATTTCATCGCGGTATTTCAAACAGGCTGTATTCGGATCAATGATGTTCCTTGAAATGTGGTATTTTTCAGCCTCACATAGAGAACATCTGTTTATGGCTGGAGATAAGGATGGTTTCTTTTCAATTACTTTCCATTTGATGGTGAAGGGTGCATTTTCTTTTTTAAGTTGCCATATTCGGGTCGCGAGTGCCGTATTTGCCTTGTTTTTTTATCTGAAGGAGTGTCTGTGTGCGTATAATCTTTGTTTGAAGTTTCTCTTCGTCATTCCAAAGTATTTTTCTTCACTACCGGTATTCTGGTTTGTGACGGTTGCTTCATATATGATTGAATCGATTATGCAATTTCCCTCTAGTGGGCAGTGGTGTTTATCTTGGCATGAGCATCCTGCATTTGTAATTGCTTTGGGTTCCGTAGAGATAATGTATCTTATTGAAGGGGCAGTGGAATAGCTGACCTTAACAGAATTTCTGTTAAACATGTATATAGTTCATTTGTGGGTGGAAAGTGTTTGTCGAGTAATTTGAGGAAAAGGTGGTCTACATTCGTCTTGGTATTGGTGGAATAGGGTGGGGAAAACCAGATCACCGATCTCCTTCTATTGCGGGTCCCCCGTGGTTGGTCTCGGGTGGGGCTGTATGAGATCTCTTCTCTGAACCCGCTGTCGCGGAGTGCTTTGTTATAATATGGTGCTGCTTGGTTGAAAATTTCGGGACTGGATGAGAGGTTTGAAATCATTTGGCTAATATTATTGGCTAAATCTTTAAATATGGTGGGGGTGGCAGGATCCCTTGTGTATGTATTGGAGTGTTTCATAGGGTTTGTGGAAAGGGTTTTGTGTATTGTGTTTTAGGTTAAGTGTGGTATCTACGATGTTTACTTGGTCTAAATTTTTTTTAATGGTGATTTTGAAACCAATATTATGGAAGGTGTTTGTTTATTCTTTTTATTTTTTTATTTTTTTATTTTTATTTTTTTTAATTCCCTTTAATCTTATATGATTATAGCTGTCCAAATCTCCTCCGGTTTTAAATCTCAACAGTTTTATTACACTAAATTTAAATTCAAACACACATACATAACACACAGAGCAAATAACGCGTCTCAACGAGAGTGTCATGTGACTTCACATTTCCAAAACAGATGACAACAGAAGCTGAAGAGAGTCGGATGGCTAATACATTCCGAGCTTGAAACCGACGGTACGAACGTTGTAGTAATTTGTTGTACCAAAATAATTAAATATATATATATATATATATATATGTATATATACATATATCTATATATGTATATATTTATATATATATATGTGTATATATATGATATATATGTATACATGTGTATGTATATATATATGTATATATGTATATATATATATATGTATATATATATAAGTATATATATATGTACATATATGTACATACATACATATATATGCGTGTATGCATATTTCTGTGTATGGATGTGTATATATGTATATTGTGGAATTACACACTGGGTGATAACGGACTATCACGATAATTAGAATGATAAGGGATTATAAAAATATTCAAATGATTTTATGGTCGCGTTTAAATCGAATATGTGACTGGGAAAGGGGGAAGAAAAATGAACTAACCAGTTCGATGTGTTTCGTATAAAACAAATTACAACACTAGACAAATATTTAAAAGTTAGGAAATAGATGTATGAGTGTAATATATGTGTACATAACTATTTAATCTTCAACAAAAATTTAAAGAAAAACAAAATACAATTAATAAACTAAGCAAACTAAAGAAAATCGCCCCAACAAAAAAAGACGATATTAAATTAAAATCTCTCCACTATTTTATTACAAAATAGATTAAAATAATAATAATCAAACACGATAATAATAATGAAAAATAGAGTAACCTCTACACCAATTAAAGTTATATATATATATATATATATATATATATATATATATATATATATATATATATATATATATATATATATATATATATAGTCTCGGAAGTTTCTCAACCATTAAAACTATATAAAAAAAACAAAAAAAAAAAACAAACAAAAAAAACTTATAGTCTCAAGTCTTCCAGTGGAAAATCACTCATGTAAGTCAATTTATTTTTTACAGTTATTATATTAGTTAGTTTCTAACACTATTTTAAGGGATCATCAGTTGTTTACCATGAAAAACTGTTTCGGGAATTTAAAAACAAGACAGTATTTAATTTCATGGCTTCTTAGCAGAGTTGATCAGACCCCACTTCCCTTAAAAGACAAAAACATAAACGTTCCTTATACTAAATCTACGTTTTGTTCCATATAAATGTTTTGCTAACTTATATTAGTTATTTAAGACATCAAAAAAAAAAAAAATAAAATAAATAAATAAATAAATAAATAAATAAAATAAAAAATATTTTTTTTTTACCTGCGCTGTTCGTCTGTCTAATAAAATTTATCCGTTACTCACAAAAATGTTGTTGAATTTTAAAGTGTTTGGACGAATCCATGACACTATTATTTAAGTGATTAATGTATTATTTTTAGTTTTATATTATAAATATAAAAACACATCAACACATCAAAAAATAAAAGATAAATAAATAAATATGTATATACATATATATATATATATATATATATATATATATATATATATATATATATATATTACATACACACATACACATATATACCTTTAGTTCCTATTTTTCTCCCTCGTCCTACTTTGTTGTCCATCTCCCCGTTGTTGTCAGCCGCAAATAAATATTAATCTTCCTTGTTCACTATAGTTTTTCTAATCTGCGTTCACAACTGACGGCTTTTTTCTTTTCTCATTGTTTCAAATCTGCGTCTGTAAGTTAACCGTTAATTTGTTCTCTTTTTCTTCTTCTTATTTACCAACTCCCGGTGTTTAAAAATCAGCGTTCATAGTTATGAACGGTTTTCTTCTTCTTCTTCTTCTTCTTCTTCTTCTTCTTCTTCTTCTTCTTCTTCTTCTTCTTCTTCTTTTTTAACATTTCTTTCTTTCTTTCTACTGTATTTTTATTGTTTTTCTTATTATAATTAGCAGATGTGTTATATATACGTTTATTCATATTATATAATTTCTATTTATATATACTATGATTTGTTCTATCAGTTTATTTTGATTAATTTGATAAGATTTAAAAGCATCAGGATGGCGAGTAATTGCCTTATTTAATTGTCCAAATATTTTATTTTGATCGCCACCTTGGTTAATTATTCTTATTATTAGATCAGAAATTGGGGGCATGAAATCTACTAATTTTAAGGTAACACGAGCAATTCTCAGAAATTCAGACATAATACTCCCGTAAAATATATACACAGGGCTAGTACTATTTTTATATGGCATTCGCACGATACGAAAAGGGAATGAATTTCTTTTATCAAACAGTTTATAGATAAATATTTTATTTTCAATTTTTATATCCAAATCAAGAAAAGTAGCTTGTGTTCCCTTATGTTCACAGTTTAATTTTAACTCTTTAGGATATATTAAATGTTTAGTATTTGCAAACTCTTCGCTATCATTAATGCAAACAAGGTCGTCAATATATCGCCTACATCCATGATAACTATACGCTCTAGATATATCATTTTTTATTAGTGATGACATATATATATATTCCAGTCTATGTAAATATAGATCTGCCCAAAATGGAGACGGATCCAAACCCATTGGAATACCTATTGTTTGGATCATATATATAGGTTTGTGTGTGTTTTATATGTTAATAACATTATATTAAATTAACCATCTCCCCTTCATTCTACAATAATATATTAAAATTCTAGTAATAATTAATACTTATAATATTAATAAAAATTATAAAATTAAAATAAAATAATGATTACCCCTATACATAATAAATTAGTGTGTATACATGAACACATACATTTGTATGACTAGAAACTAACCCACAAAACTTAACAAGTGTTGTCTTCTTTTTTTGAAATTTACAAACTGGTTAACACATTTTATATTGAATTAAAAAAAAGAACTAACTAAAACTATTACACATTTAATGAGATAAAAAAGAGTAGATAATGATAACATTTAAAAATAAATACAACAATATTAATCATTTGAAAAGATGGTTTTCTTCTGCATTTTCTGCGAGGTACAAACAAGTTTGCCAATCATAACATATTAAAATAATGATACAAAAACTATACATACTGTTACAATAAAATAGAATAATAATATTACATGATGTTCGATTAGCACCTTAAATAACATACATAAATAAAAGATCAATAATATTGAAAATAAAAAAAAAGAATTAAATAACCCTTTTAGCAATTATCCGCTTTCAACACAGACATACCACCCCCCACATATATATATATGTATATATATATATTTATATGACTATATATATATATATATGTATATGTACATATATATATATATATATATATATATATATATGTATATATATATATATATATATATATATATATATATATATATGTATATATATATATATATATATATATATATATATATATATATATATATATATGTGTGTGTATATATACAGGGTGACTCCCCCAAAAAACGGGCCCAAAATTTAATTAAGCCCCGTTTCTTTGTGTTTCGTCCGAATGAAATGAATTTTCAGGCATATCTAGGTGATTATATTCAAAACATCATATCAAAACACTACGGTCTTTGGCCTTTTTTCTCCGTTCTACAGCATGTCTTCTAGATGTACTCCTTTTAGCTCCGTGCTTTTTTTGAGGCGCAGAACGAAGTTGTCCATTACGTTCTTACAGACTAAATGCGGAATGGCTCTCATCTCCTCCCTGATGCGTTCCTTGAGTTCCGTGATGGTTCTGGGTTTCCCTGCGTACATTATGTCATTAGGATAGCCCCAAAGGAAATAATCTGGGGGCTTAGGTCACGGCTATGGGGTGGCCACTCAGAATTAGTCTTGAGACTGATCACTCGGCTTCCGAAGTTCTCTTTCAGCCAATCTCGGGACAGGTTTGAGGTGTGAGAACTTGCTCCGTCTTGCTGGACCCAGAACTTGCTCAGGAGTTACGGGTAGAGGGTCTGAAGCACACTCTTGAAGGTTTTGAGGACTTCCACATACCGCTCCTTGGTGACTGTCACTGCTGCGCCAGATTCTTCGATGAAGATTGGTCCAATGATGCCTCTGACGAGATTGCAGCCCACACCGTGCAATTAGGAGAGTGCAGTGGCTTGGGGGCTACTTCATTGGGTCTGGAAGACCCCAGAAGAAATTTGTCTTGGAGTTTGCCTTTCCGTCAAGATAGAAGTGGGCTACATCTAAGGTCCAAAAGAGGTTAAGGAAACCTGGTGTCTCCTCGATCTTATCGAGAATCTTGACTGCTATAGCGCTCCTCTGCTTCTTGTCTGAGGCTGTAAGGTTCTGGAGCGTCTCTATTCTGTATGGGTAAGCACTGATATCGTTCATCAGCACTCTCCTGCAAGTCTCACGGGAGATACTGAGGGACTGACTTCACTTACGCACAGAGCGTTTCGGACTCTCCTGAAGAGACTCTCTCACACTTTCGACCAGCTCGGCTGTCCGCTTCTTGGGACGTGCCGAGTAGCTTGGACGGTTCTCACTGGCAGCGTTGAAGTTCTCCACGGTCCCATACTTCTCGAAGTGGCCCACCCAGTTCTGAATTCTGCTTTTGGGTGGAACCTTTTTAACATCCGAACTGATGCATGAAACTGTCCTGGGGTTTCTTAAACGAGCCTGTCTTGTAGTAATATTTAACATAGTGTATTCTTTGTCCTAGCTCCCACTGAAGTCTTGGTGTACTCACGGTCGGTGATTCTGCCATGTCCTGTAAAATAAAGGCAATCGGTGAATAAATAAAGGAGATACCACATAAAGTGTACACGGAGCCCGTTTTTTTAGTCACCCTGTATATATATATATATATATATATATATATATATATATGTATAAATATATATATATGTGTGTATATATATATACATATATATATATATGTATATATATATATATATATATGTATATATATATTAATTTAAAAAAGTTTTACTTTTATTCCATTTGCTGATATTTACTGCGGTATGAGCATACAGCAATATACTATTTCGCACGGATTTGAGAGATTTGAAACACCACTGATTGTATGAAGAGTTATTTCCTCGAAATATATTATGGAACATTGTCGCACATATTAGAATTCTTGCTTAATAAAGTAAAATTTACTGTAATGATCAACAGCGACATGTTTCCATTTTTTGCATTGTGGTAGCCTTCTATATCCCCTCTCTCCTCCTCTCTTTGTATATACACAAGTATAAACATATATATATATATATATATATATATATATATATATATATATACACTAACCCATTAAATTTGAATTTTACCTCTTCCGAATTTTTTTCAGCTTGTCTGTTTATTTTTATTTTTATATTTATCTTAAATAATATTTCATCTGTTCTAATGTAGACTTCTGTAGCTCTCTTACCAACTAATCTATTAGTATTCCTCTGGTGATAATAATTCTATTCCTTGACATTACATAGTGTTAAGGAAGTAAAATAAATATCATGTTTTCAACGACTGAAGACGTAATAGCTTTTATAGTATTGTAATTTTTATTTTCATATTTTTAGTGTCTCTTTATCATTCTATATCTCCCTCATATATATATATATATATATATATATATATATATATATATATATATATATATATATATATATATATATCGATTTCGATATTAACTTAGCCGTTTCACTTAAATGATTATAATTCTACTACTAATAATTATTATCATTATTATCAGTATTATTATTAATAATTATAGTTGCAATATGTGTAGCAGTAATTGTTTTTTTATTTTTATTGTTTTTAATATGACTATCATGTAGTTGATGTTGTTTCATATTCTAATAAACTTTATACTACATCCTTATTGAAAGAGGTATGTGAAATATTCACATACCTCTTTCCGTTTATTGTAAACTCAAATGCGAACGCTGTGTATGAGCTTATATTTAGAGGAAAATTATTAAACACATTAAAGATTAAATATGACTTAAAGAACATAGGTAGACATATAATATGCCATTGTTCACATAACGAGCGGTTACCAAATCTCTATAATAGTTAGATGTGCTAATTCTTGCTAATACTTAATCTGGAATCTGTTCAACGGTCTCGTGCTATTGCCGCACTATCTAATTCAGTGTATTTAAAATTGTACAGAAAAGAAAAAAACAGGAATCAATCGAAAAAATTCCCTGCGAAATAACCTTTTCTATTATTCTGTTTAACATATATATTTCTCATGACATGCTAATGATCACGCCTCAGTCTGAAACGGATCTGATTGATTTCACCGATTATTTTATTCGCTTTTTATTCAACTATAATACCGTCAATGTCGTCAATCTCATGACTTGAATACAATGGCGATCCGGGCAATCTTAATCAATAGTCATGCTTCATTAGTAATTCACAAGGAAAAGAATACACGACTTGCAACTTATCGTTAAGCCAAAAGGAACTGTGACAATAGGACAAGTTTTAAATTATGTATTTCTAACAATTCAATAATAATTCAAATAACTGTGTTATCCTCAGTATTTAATTAAATAATGCGAGAAAAAATAATAAACATAGACATTTAATTGTCTTAGTCATAGATCAGAGCATAACTAAAACGCGATAATAAATTTTTTTTTCGCGTAAGATTTGCACCCACATGAACGTTTGCAAGTGAAGAGGGGACTTTTATCCACAATGGCATCGACCTATCGAAAATAATTCGTCTGTATATTCTACTTAACTGAGTTCGGCGAATATATTTTAACTTTGGCTATGACGATAAATAAATAGCTAGTCTAAAATACGTATATGAAAAAAAGCATAAACAAATAAAAATGGAACTATACATAATTCTTAATTAGAAGAAATATATTAGTACACATTTTGCAAACATGTTTCATCTCTTTTTAATACACAAGAATAATTAGTCTGTTTAAAGAAAATTATATTTCAAATGCGTACGATGATTTGACGTATAAAGTAGTTGTAAGGTCGCCTAAAAGAGTGCGCTAACATTTCCAACAATTTGTATCTAATGTTACTTTTACGTCATTTTAAAATTGTAATCCTTACTTCATAAAGAGATTAAGAAAATTAGACCACATTAAAGATATCGGATCGAAGATTCTGATTCCAAATTTGCTGTTAGTTGATCAACTGTTTTACTTTGATACTGAGATGCACACTTGCAGTGGATACATAACTTTCTGTCCAAGTGAAAAATACATGAAATAACAAACGAAAAGATCCAGCTCACACGATGACATTAAATGAGGAAATTGAGGAAATCAGATATTAGCTACCGATAATGGGCTAAATTTCGAAAAATGTAACACATGTAATACATCTTCAATAAAAAGCAAGAAGGTAAGTGGCAACTATAAAATGGAAACAACTAAAATTTCAGCAATCAGAAAACCCTTAGACAGGCACTTCAAGTAAAGCCGCAGAGAGGATGACGATATGATGAACGCACTTAATCCTATCAGCAACACAACATTTTCTAAACTAGCCCCAGGAGGTGTTCGTTGGAGATTGAGAAACCATAGGAGTTAAAAAGCAATTATGTTTAAAAGAATTTAAGGTATTCTGGAATGACATATCCTATCACCCAAAAGAGTAGTGATACCAACGCAGAATGGATCAACAGAGATACATAATAAAACGAGAGAGAAATTCACGTGAATAAAAAAACAACCAACAATAAGCTACTGCAAGATCTTGTAAAATCCGCAGAAAAAAAGAATCGTCAAATATATAACTCCCCCCCCCATGATACGTTTTTACAGGGTTATGAAGAGGTTTCGCTTATCACTATGAAATGTCAGGGTATATAAGTAAGCGTGATACTGCAGTAGTATCATTCAACAGGGAAGGTAACTTGGTGTGTCCAGGCTGTGGGGACGTCTTTTAGAAGGGATGTAATCGTGTCGTACGGTACTACTGGGGTAACTTAGTCACACTCCTCTTTAATGAAATGCTTGCACTCGGTTGTGTGTTTGTTCGCGTTTTAGGGGTAATTAATTCTCTCCAGAGATTTTATTATCTTGGCTGGAACCATCAGCTGAAAATTGAACGCTAGTAACAAAAGAAACGAACTCATCATATATATGAAAATATATAATTGATTTATTCATTTTGAAGAACTATAATTCTATGAGTCGAAAGTAAAACGAGTTTCCTTCCAAACAACAGAATAAACAACAGCTGAATTTTCTCTCTCGGTTACAAAAAAAAGAGAGAGGAGTAAAACGCCTGAAAGAAAAAAAAACAATGCACATGAAAAAGGGACAGAAAAAAAAACACTACAGTAACTGATATTATAAAATGTTCCTAGTGTTATTGTACTTGTGTTTTTTACTTTTGGGGCGTACTTATTTCAATAGGCAGCTTGTCAACTCAGATTTGATTGAAAACACACTTTTTAATGTCGGCCTGGCGCGATATTTCAATGCATCAACACTATTTTCTTCGATTTTACTCGTCTCACAAACGAACAGAAAAATAAGATATAAGGTTTTTAAATGTTGATAATTACAGCTCACTTAAAATGTTGCTTATCCTTGGGCCAAATACTTATATGCTACTAAAAATGGATGCAGCAAAGAATCTATAACTATGGACCAAGAAGGGCTGTTCCTAATGCATCTCGCCACAACGATTGACTCTCCATGGAAACATAGATGTCTGTGGTGTCACGTTCACATATGCGCCAAACTAATGAAGCATCGCCCGAATAATCGGTTTTAGATATTGATCGATTAAACAAACTAGTATACAGCATGGTTAGTTGAAAAATATAATATTAATTATGAGCCGATGTCAACTTACTGAAATCAAGTTGAGGATAACGGGACCAGTGGAATTAATAGAAAGAGATATGGCGCTACATGGCTCAAACACAGAGTAGGAGAAACGATACGAGATTTCATTTGGAAGCTCGCAAAGCGTCAACCTGAAGGGTCAAATGGGCTTTCAAAATATTGTTAAATCTGTCTCCCTATGCTCCTTGTGCCTGTTATGTATAACGAATATAACATTTAATCAACCTTATCTTTCTGCAATTAGTCTAAGGTCGAGTTAGACATTAAGTATAAGCTAATACGAGAGGGAGTGATTTAGGAAGCACGCTATCAATTTGCAACGATAACACAGGGCCGCGTACAAGGAGACCAACCAACTATAAATGTATGAATGCACTTTATGAACAAAGTGTCTTCTCTAGTTTGGTTGTCTGCATGTATAACACAAGGTAAAACCACAACATATGTAGATTATCTTCATTTTAACTAATTAAATACAAAACGCTATACAGATTTTCAAATTTGTTTAGTGACCACAGCCACATCTTTTACATTTCATATCTCGGGTACATCCAAAGATACTTGTTTACATTATGTGATGGCAGTCTTATATGCTTTCATTCAATTGAAATATATGGTAACAGTCCGATCTTTGATTTCAAAAATCGGAGTTTTCAGTCGATTTATTATTTTTTATTAATAAGAATTTAATTTATTACGTTTTGCATTCGAACTCTTTTTTTTAAATCGAAGGTCTATTTAAAAACTAACGATACTGTGGATATGTTAAACAATAATAACATGCGAGGGATATGAACTAAAATCAAAGGACTGATGATACTTTAAGTAATGAGGTAATTGATTTAACTTTTACTATGATAACACACGGAGGGTCTTAAAACAGTAAGTGAACTGACGGTGGTGTATTAACTGAAGAGCGTACACTTATTTCAAACTGGCAATTGTATTTAAATATGAACGTGTCTGGGGATATATACATTAATAGACAAATAATAGCCAGCCCATAAGTATGCCGCCCATGCAACAAATGTTTATCTACAAGTATACATCGTACACATGTATCGGGTTGGTAAACAGGATAGTAAAGGACTCTCCACGCTTACCTTAAAATAACGCTTCCAAAAACTAAATCTATAATCACTTAGGCAGCAGAGAATGTTGATAAACTTGATTCTGGCGTGCAATATGATCAACGGGAAAGTAAATCTACCGTTCTAAGATTTTTTTAACCCAACGCCAAGTTGTTGTCTCCGCGGGCACGCACAACATTATACCAACGTCGGTCTCCGATCAATGATATGGAGGCATCCTTGTCTGTTCGTGTTTCTGCTCCGTGGAACAATCTGTTAAGGAAGATCGTGACGTTGACTATCACATTAATTTTTAAGCGGCTTTACACAAACATTCAGACTATATGTATATCTAAATGGCTTCTACCTGTTTCTTTTAATGGTTTGTTGCAATATGCTGTTCGCGTTAAAATTAGTAACATGTTAAAATATGCACTACCCAGGACCAATGAAGGTTTCAATTCTTATGCACACAAATTGAAATGTTATTAGGCATACAGGATTCACTCATTTTACTAACAGTGTTGTTTTGTTATCGTGCATTGTTGGGTAGACGTGATCGCACCCACACGTTAAAGAACGCAAGACAATAATATTACAAACGTGAAATATAGTATTCAGCAAAGTAATGAATTTGCAAAACAATATATCAACTATAAAAATGTGGAATCCTTATGGGTTAATAATATCCGTAACTGGAAAATATTTTACATTAAGATAATAGATTTACTTGCTATCGAATGCTTCCCCTTTAGGACACTTTTGATCATTCTTATATTTTGTTATTGAGTTACAACTTATCAAGGCCCAAGGGCGACTAGAGTATAAGAGGTTATGAGTTTGGCAGGCGTACCGTGACATAACACCGTCAGGATTGGTACATATTGTAGACATTGGAGAGTAAGTTATTATCAAAGAATACAACTAAACAAGAAGTTGTTTATATTGGACTTCAAAACTTCTATGTCGTAGCCAGCTGGAAGCAGTTCACGGTATTTTGTTAAACAGACGGGTATATTCAGGAAAAAAGTTCGTCTCATGAAGGCTGTGTTTAGTTTACCATACACAGAGGTAGAAAAGGGAATAATTGACAGTAGTCGTCGCTAGAGGAGTGTTTGTTGATTTTTTACAGAGGTTAGAGCTTAGTCCAGCACATATCGTAAAAATAACGATAGAGCAGAGCGAGTCTAGCAACACAGTTCGTGGAGAAGTGCTTGTAGGGAAGAAATTCGGGCATCCTCCACTAGATTGTGGAGTCGGTTTTGTAAAGGCAGGATAAGGTGCTCTGAGCTGTACCACCTAACCTATGGAAACAGTGCTCCAACTTAGGACGTATTTGACTCTTATATAGGTAGCGGGGGGCCTGCAGCTGTAGAATGATAAAACTATTTTCCAGCAACTTTAGCTACGGATTTGATGAAAGTCTTCATATTTAAATCTGGAGTTAAAGTATGTCCCATACGCTTATCAAAGCGAAGGGAATCCTCAAAATACGAGTAATCTATGTTAATAAAAGTAAAGTGAGGATCCAAGCGTTGGCGGTGAAAAGAGATAAGATAGGTGTTATACCCAATAAAAACAAGCGCCACCATTTTTCCAATGCATGATGTGGTCCAGGTCAGAAGATAGAGAATCAGAAAGATATGTAGTATTAATGCTCTTCGAAGTGTTACCATAAATCTCGACAAATGGTTTTAAAATATGTTGAAGATGATCATTGATGAATATCACTTAGAGAGTTGGACCTGGAATGGAGGCCTGCGGCACGCCGACATTTATACTATGTGCTTAACACTTCTGTCCGTTATCGACACCATTTATGCACCTATCAGAAAGAATCAGTTTGATGGTGTAGACGACATTTCAAGATTCTCCCTAGCTAGCAAGCTTGTGAAGTCAATATTTATTGCAAACCTTATCAAAAGCCTTAGATATGGTTACTTTAGAAACAATAGGTTAGTTAAAAGAGAAGCTTCTCATAAAACGAGAACAATATACTTACAAACATAATAGTATATGGTGATGCGTATAAAATGCGAGAGTCTATTCCGTCGAAAAGGAAGAACACACATTTCCAATGAAACTATATGTGGAGCAAGACGGTTAAGTAAGATTTAATTAACGTGTTGTACTGAATCATATACTTAAACAAGTAGATAAAAGGCAACACAATCGACCACACGCGAAACAACGAACACGAATAGTAATTGTAGGCAACCCACATAAAAAACTATATATCTTACAAAATAGTACACGATAGAGCTTTTGTAGTAGGCTTAACAACTAAAGCAGAGTGTTATACTTGCTGCATGGAAACTGCGCTTGTAAAAAAACAATTGTCAAGTAAACGCACTAAAATGGTATTAACCCAAAATGCTGATCATAAAATAAAGTAGAAATATATATTTCCCATGATGGTGAAACATACTACATATTAGAGAGCATGAGTTGAATTAAAGGGATGCTCGTGGAATGTTGAGAGTACGCTTTGATAATAAGATCCCAGAGACACTAGTGTGTTATAACTAGTGGGAAACACTTACCAAATAACTACAAGTAAGTTAAAACGATTAGGGAACGAATTATGTGTACTGAAATAGTAAGGAGTTCTGCTAACAGTCATATATCATGAAAAATTCACTAGAATGTCTCCAATTATGTAATGCGAGTAAAGGCTTGCTTCAGCAGTTCTAATAATAATAATAATAATAATAATAATAATGATAATTATAATAATTTATTCAATAACAAACGTAATTATAATATCTATAAAAATGCGCGTCTACCTGTGTTTTATTTAGATGATATTTAACTGACAACTATTGTAACGCTAAGAACGTTACTCTTTATAAATAAATAGATGTAAATTGTTGTAAAAACAAAGTTAACCGTGAGATTTATTAATTTGGAAATATTTAGCTGGCAAGTAATTTTAAGTAACAAAAAACGAAGGACTTTAAGAAAACTGCAGTGATTTTTTATATGGTTCAGCTAGTAACAATCATCATCATCAGCATCAGCATCATCGTCATCATCATCGTCATCATCATCGTCATCATCATCAATAGCACCATCATCATTGAAAAACATTTAAACCAAAAGAAATATTTTAGAAAGTAGATTTCATGAGTTCTACAGAAAATTCCCTAAAACAGCATGCGTTGATTTACTTCCATCTTAACTGGAAAAGTCGACTTCCATTGTCCAGTATGATTATTTTATATTAGGGTAGAGAACTATTTCGACGCAAGAATGGCTTGTCAGTGTTGCTGCCAGCATCATTGTCTTAGACTTCGTTCCGTCGGCCAGATTCCAAGTGAATACAACCGATGGAAGTCGCCCAATCTCCAGCCCGACCCATATGTCAACCAAAATGAACGGGCAGACGCAGAGTGAACGGGGTGGGGAACACCTCGCCACGTTTGGTCCTTGGTTGCCAATCAGTTGAAGCCACGTATCGGTGGAGATCCATCTATTTCAAGATCGAACTTTGCCCGTCATTCGTCTGGAACCGACGAAGCCGGTCGGATTCAACTCCCTTTCTCATTCGATCAAATACGCTCGAAATGACTTTTCGCCGCAGTGTAACAATTACAAACGCAACGAAGACAGATCGCATCAGGAATGTGTCGGGCTATTATCAAAGCAACGAAGGCGTGACGGGGAAAGGGAGATTATGCTTAACCCTTCATCAACAGGCGATATTTTTACACAGCAGCTCACATAAGAAGTAAGAGTAAATTAATGGAATGAAATCAAATAAACGTTATTTGATGAAATATAGCAAATCGCAACGAGTCATGTAAATACAACGATAGAAGATATTTACACACACATTATGTCTGCCGGTTTGTCTACGGCGGCTTTTAGCTTGGATACGATAGTCATCGTCAAGATCTGTTCTGGTAAAGAGTTCAACGGAGCAAAACAAGTAAAGAGAAAGCTGCCTTTCTTCTATTTAGCCGAAACCACATGAATACATCCAAGCTAAATAGCTATAACGTTCTAAGAATAGAGATTTACAATTACGTAATTCTTCACCGGTTAGATATTACCCTCTGTGTAGCTTTTGAGTTAATTATTATACAATTGCTCCAAAATATACAATATTGCCAAAATGGAAACATTATCAATAATTACTTAAAAGTTACAACCTTGGATTTCAACGCATAGTATCTCAATGAGAAAGATATAAGTGCATGTTTTGGTTTACAAAAAACTAGGACTAATAATACGGGAGTGTCCAAGCAACACGCGGCATTGCAAAATTACTCTGTTCCTCTTGTGTTGTTTTTAACAACATTGAACGTGAAGTAAGTATATTAAGGTAAAACAATTTTAAATTTTAAATTTCTACTTCAAATTTCCTTCGCATGGCACAGAAAGTGTTACACTTATTTTATTCAAATAATAACGTAACGTAAAATAGAGGTTAGAAAACTGAATCTACTGGGTCAGATTTAGCTTGCTAATTTTAGTGTCACAGATGGTGATGTAGGTATGTCTACAGTTAAACAAAATACTTATTTTTATGTAACACAAATATATCTTTTGTTCTATAGAAAGAAGGTTTACAAATTACAAATAAACGTATTTTTATGAATGCGAAACACTCGATGTTGAAGAGCGAGAACGTCCTGCACTTTAGGTACCCCGCATTAGACACACATTTTAAACTTACTTTTGAAACAACAACATTTCTCAAGTTATCAGTTAGCTGTTTGATTGTGATAGATACGATGAGCTGGTCGAAAAACACTTTATTTTTCGGAGCGAGGACGTCCTTTACCTCACGCCCCTCTTCGCACACACTCGAACACCTGTTAAAGAGTTTGAGAAACGTAAATCACTTTTATTTTACCTATTCTATATGTTCTTACCTGTTGGGGAAAACAGGCTATGGATGGTTGAATATAACAAGTAAATCCAGAATTCCAGCCTTTTACAATTACATCTATTCAAAGAATCACATTGTTATGTGACACATCACCTTAAGAAGAAATGGCACGCATATGCATTTGAAGAACATAGCAGACATTGATTTTTGGCACCCCGCAATAAATGGTAAGCCACAACGTAACATGATTATCATTACAAACTATTTTATCTATAGTTACAACTTGTTCGAGTTTTCCAATATAATTTTCTAAAATTATTTTATCCACATTCTTTTAACATTTGAAATGTTGGTGCTTAATCATTTGTATTTACAAGAATTTAAAAACAATTCAATGCAAACACAGTCTGAAATACGACCTATACGTCCGCCATCATGATTTCCAAATAGTGTAAACACATCAGAATCAAGTGTATTTTAGCTCGACTTATCATTGTTCCGTAGTGCCTAACAGTATTCTAACGGCGCGTTTTACGTTTTATCAAATGTAATCATTATTTTATCTATTATTTTATTTAGTAGTTATGTAATTATCAATATGATAATGTTAAGACCAGGTAACCAAATAACATGCAACTATTACATTTCTGTAAATGATATATAACTAAAAATTATCTAATAAGTCGCATTTTATTCATGATAACATATTATTATAAGTAATTGTCGTTAAACGTGCCCTTATTTGTTGCCTGAGAATAATATTACTTTCATTTTTCCGTGGTTATTTTATTTTAAATTGAATACATATTTTAAAGTTCTGTAATTCTCAAATATATGAATAAATAACTTAGCAGGCAAGTGCCAAATTAGTAAGTAATACAATGTATGGTCGGCTTAATAAACGACGAATAAATGAAGATGAAACTAGCCATGTTGTACTTTGAACAGAAGGAAAAACAGAGTTATTAATAATAATAGTTACACTAGTTGGTAGTTTATATAAGCAGTTAAACATTGCCTCTTATAATACGATACATGATGTTATCAATATTTAGAACAATGATAACGAATATATGCTAGTGTATAGTGTGAGAACAGGAAGTAGATATATATATATATATATATATGTTTTATTTTTATATTTTTCTAGAAATAAATGTCATTAAGTGAAACACTTTTAATAGCGGTAATATAAATTAGTCTTAAGGATTTTTGTAAAAAATATAGTTATTGAACAGAAGTAAATGGTGTTACAAATGTGACACACAACGCATAAAATTTTACACGTTTACAAACACTAGAATATATTCAATTAAATAATTGTCATACACTAGAGAATCATTAACATCTTTTTAATTACTATTATAATGACATATTTAAAAGTGTAGGTTCGTTAATTATGCAAATGATACATCGATATAACTCGCTCGTGACATTTAAGATATTGGTTACCTATTTAGCATGTGAGCTGATGAAACACCATACAAATACATACCCACACTTGCCAAAAGGCTCTTTGCAGATGTGAAATAAGTTTCAGTTTAACATATGTTGGTTGAATACAAAATTATATATTGGTGCTGTTGGAATGTGTCATATTTGAAACAAAAAGCATTTAAGTGTGAATCTACAAGACAAATGACTACTTAAAGCGATATATGCGTAACATATATGTAATATAAATGTTGATGTATTTTTTCTGTGAAATAAACTGTTGGCATATGTGTATTTGATTTAAGAATACATATTACTTTTCACAAATTATCTGTTAAAATATGAATTAGATAAACAGTTTGAGCGGAATGCCTTGAGCATTGTCTAGACAATGGTTTGGGAGATTAAGTGATTTTGCATCTGCAACTTAATTAATTTATATCTAATTGTATTTTTGTCACTATTAAATCGGAGAAGAATGCTAGCAGACATTTCTGAGAACTTGTTTACATTATATGACGTAATCCCCAAATTAGATGTTTTATTTTAAAATATAGCCAGTAGACAATTGAAAATATTGAGCGAATATTTATTATCTTTCTCTTAAAATACGATTTAATCTTTGAGAGAAAGTATCGCCGAGCAAGTGAATATACATTACTTTCCTTTCAATACAATTAGGTGGGTAGTGTATATATCAGTAAGCCTGACAATCGTCTTTTAAGTTCTGGATCTAAGGCACGTGACCGTGGAGGAAAAATAATTAATCATCTCGCCACTGTACTAAGTGATTTGTTATCCCAACCCCCACCCCAACCTGACGTCCGGTCCAACCCCAACTTGTAAAACATAAGTAAATCAAAAAGAATGAAAAAAGAGGAAGGAAAAGCACGAGACTGCTAAACACAAGCTATCCGAAAGTTTCGCGTTTGCAGACGCGAAATACGTCGATTACGACTCACCACAAACGAATAACGACAACTAAACAAAAGTTCGAATACGACTCTTGTGCGAAGTGTCTGCATTTTGGAAATCGTGTGTGGTCGGATACTAATTTTAATTGTCGAACATTCAAACATTGTATTACCTTGAACTTTAAAGGTGTGCCCACAATTTGTAATTCAGCTCTTTCCTTTCTCCCAGGCTAATGATTTTGTTTGCATTGTGAATGTATCTTCGCTCGGTCTAGTTAAGTATTTGTTAAAACAACACCCTATACTATTTTTGTTTTGTTTTTATATCCTGCCCCTATGTAAATATTTTCAAAAATGTTCATTTAACTTGTGTTGGACTTCCGTTTTTTCACAAAGTGAGTGCTGTCTGTCTCTTCATATTTACAGATGTTCCTACTCCCCTCTCTTTCTGTATGCACACATGTGCATACAGGACGAGAGGGGAGTAAGAACATATATAAATATTAAGAGACAGACACAACCCACTACGTGTACACACGTGATAGAAATACCCCTTCTTGGTAATTTTACTTACTGTTGTGTAGCTGTCTTGTCGGTCCAAACGAGACGCGGCCGTACCAAAAGTGAGGGATCAACTTCCAGGATAATCTGTCTCTATATGACCCGATAAGGCAGATAGACACGGTTGTTAAATAATGTGTGTGCACAATACAATAGTATGTTGGTAAACATTTGTTCATACTCTCACGTTTAAATGATTAGTGAAATACAAGAATGATTATATTTTAGCAATAGGACGAGACTTAGCGTTAGATGTTAGTCCGTCCAGCAGAAAACGCAGTAAGTTAGGATGGTGCCAGAGCACATGCTCGACAATTATTTACTCAATGAGAATGTGCTACAAGCCTTGCCGGAATACCTATCCAAACATTCGCAGGTTCAGATTGATCTTGTGAAATACAAAATGGAGGCGACTATGCGTTTAAGGAAGATAGACATGGAATTGCAGAATATTAATACCGGCGTAGAAATAGAGAAAGCTTGGATTAAAAAAATAAACAAGAATTATGGAATTAGAGGAAGGAAGAACATAAATAATCACGGGTGAATCTGCTGTAATGCACGGAATTGGCGGACGAGCTATAAGCATCCCACTTCATGGACTATCTATTTATTCGGAGACAGTACACAGCTCTACTGAGTTAGGAGTTTTTACTATCTTGGCCATGAAAGCCATCTGGATGCTACTCGGAAATGATTTGACCGTGGCAAAGTTCGTGCAAAAACAAGAGAAACAAAATATACAAGCGTCTCAGAAAACATCGACATAATGGAGGAGAAACACGCCATAATATTGCCGTCATGTGAAGTGATCGATGTACATCCCACGTAAAAGGTTGTAGAGGAAAGTTCTGGGATAAAAGATAAGCTTAAAGGGTATGAGATAATCGACATCACCCAATCACTTATGAATACTGAAATAGATTTAGATTATTAGTCCGAAGAAATACACAAGAATAGCAGCGATACACCCACAACTTGTGCTTCTGCTCTGCTGAAGTAAATCACGAGTGAACAGTGAGATAACGATACCTGATTTCATGTCATGGCGTTACGGGGCCATGAACATGACATTTGTTTCCATGCAGTCAATAATAGTAGTATTTTTAGTAACATACTCTCATGATGAAACAATATGTATCTGGGAAACGTTGGGATAACTTTTCATTCCTGCAAGTTAAAAAGAAAAGTAATGTAAAAGCGAATTAGACAAATAACATGAAGACATAGAACTCAAACATTCTGGAATAGATTCCAAAGAATAAGGTCATTCTTCTCGTGTGCTATTGGACACATAACAATCTATTGGCAGACGAAGAGAAGATCTTATCCCTCGTAAAGACGAACTTGAAAAATTAGTAAAAGAAGATGCAGAAGATGCTTCTTCTAATCCGTTAATGAAAGCGTGTAATGTCGATAAGTCTAAAAAACATGCCGGGAAGAACTTCACAAGATTTTGTATCGGCGAAATGAAAAGAAAACCTTGTGTTGCCTTCCTAATGAACAAGTCACTATTTTGTTGAAAGCTTTACAGCATTTCCCTGAATCAAAATGGGACACAGTTATAGTACTTCCAAAGTCGAAAATATGGTGTTAATCACATTACCTTAATCAACACGTAATATTGGAAATCGAGACCATGACCCTGATTTAATTTCTCAGTTTTGCCCAAAATGTATTGCTTTCGTTTTTTGGTGATATGATGTAGCGTACTCTCCAGATAAGATGTTTTATTTTAATATATATATATATATATATATATATATATATATATATATATATATATATATATACATATTCTTTTAAAACTTGGGGGCATAGTATTTCTCAGTAGGCCTTAGTATATTCTTTTAAATATGGGCCAACGAAACATGGTTGTTGAAAATATTATTCGCGATGTCGCAATCTGTGCTTAGGACAAATGTTCTAAGCGACCTGCATCTTCACCCAGCTTTATATCCGGCTCAAACTCAACAGCTGACGGATAAGAAAAGAAAGAATAATAAAAAAGAGGAAGGAAAAAAGAACGAGACTGCTACGAACAAGCTATCTCAAAGTTTGGATACAATTCTTACATGTCGAACATTTAGACATTTTATTCCCAATAACATTAAAGGTACGTCCCCAGTTTGTAATTTATTTTGCATTGTATATGCATCTTCACTTGGTCTAGTTAAGCATTTGTTAAAAGCCCATCCTATACTATTTTTGTTTTGTTTTATATCATGTCCCTATTTACATATTTTATAATAATAAATATTGTTATTTTGATCCATTAACTTGTGTCGGGCTTCTGTTGTTGCACGAAGTGTTCGCTATTTGTGTCTTTATCTGTACAGGTGTTGACAGAAAGGCAGTTCACTCCTCTTTCGTTCTGCATGCACGCATATTTGAACACGAGAACGTAAATCTTTTCTTTTTTTACTTTCTGCTGCGTGCCCGTCCTGTCCTTCCCAACGAGACGCATGCGTACCACATATATATACTCCACAATGATGCATCTAGTAAAGCATAGACATACATATCGTGCTGGATTCGATAAATAGTAAATAATGTGTATTTATCATTAGAACATACTCGATTGTTAGTATTATTCAAGAATAAAATGAAGTTTTACTGCATATGTTATGCAAAAATATAATAGAAATACACCTAATAACATTACAAATTCAAAATGATCGTATTCAGGATGTATCCGACCTGGGCAATCAAGTTAAGTAGTCATTTTTTCAGCATATTTACATTTTAAATTCGATTGATTTTAATGGACAATCATTCCGACCACCTGCATATGTAACATTCGAAGTATTATTTATATCGGAACATATCTGTATGTAGATAGAGATACATGATCTCATATACATTTTTGTGTCGATTGATTTATTAATTTCAATTTTAGTACTGATATATGATGCCCTATTAATTTAGTTATACTTTTCAATTTATTTTGTATTTTCGAATTTATTTAGTACATGTGACCATCTTTAAACCAGCCTTTTAAATGTTGAAGCAATATGTTTGAAGCGTTCTTATACAAGACATTGAACGCCATTTTAACTGTTTTTGAAATGATGACATCTTAAATAATAGTAATACTGTATAAATACTACACCTAATTTTGAATGCACCGTCTTAAATTCCTAACTAAATGATTGAAACTTTTACAGTCTTAACTTGATATCAAACACGCATAGATGATCCGAGAACGATGAACAACCACTATGAGAAATGCATCAGCAAGATGAAATCAAAACACTAATATCATAATCCGAACCCTAACCCTAATATATGGATTTACTTTTTTGGACGTTACATTTTCCCATTGTGGTTGATTCTTTTTGCTCAAAAATATTTTGTCGAAGTTGATTCACTTTGCTGTTATCGTTGTCATATTTCTGTATGTTTTCTTATATTCTCAAATATGTCCTTACAGTAAAGTGTTTACTAACGTATCCCGATAATTCATTCTGAAGATCAAAGCTTTCATTTTTGAAAATTCATGGGTTAGTGAAGGAAAAAGTTTATTCATATTTATATATTCCTTGCTAAAACTAATTCATTATTCAATAAATATTTGAATTTTGATTCTCATCATATTTTCCAATGTATATATATATATATATATATATATGCGCAATATATGTGTGGGGCGTTTATTATATATAACAATGCACACTAATATATTGATTGCATTTTAACTAAAGAATTTTGTATTTATTTTCAAAGCAGTCAAAACTTTATCCATATAACGGTGGTTTAGTGAAAAACAACATTAACTGTTAATCCAGTACGTTGAATAGTAATGTTTTACTTAGACATGTAGGAAGATCTCAACAGCAGCATGAAACTGGTAAAAATGTATGATTCGTGCGAATGTACATTTATTTTTATTCTATTTTATTTTGCTGCTAGTATAAATATAAATGAAGGAATGGTGGCTACCTTATGCGGTCTGTCCCGATGTGAGCAGAAGAATTACTGGCACTAAAGTACAACCTTTTCTCACCATCGAATGGGGGAGTTTCACCCTGCTTTTTCAAAAAATACCGGCTAACATGGCTTAAGTCAACATTCAAGATGCGTCGGCATGAGGATGCGTCGTCCTATGTTGTCTCTATTTCTGCCTGTAGCAAGTAAAGACGTTTATGATAAAGCGTTGCAGATCAATGGTGACTGAGTTTGCTCTGAAGTAAACTTTCACCGAATATGCATCCGACTTGTCAGCCTTGCTTCTCTTGCAGGTCAACAAACAGGAGCGGCTGACGAGGGTGGCTTCCTGCAAATCAGATACATTTGTGGCACGATCTCTGTGAGCTCTATATAGCAGTTATATTAACTAACCAACAACAACAATAGCTGAATCAAGTTGAGATAACATATTTGATTCATTAGAATTCATATATATATATACACACACACACACATGTATATATATATATATATATATATATATATATATATATATATATATATATATTGTGGTAGACAAATGTCATTTTGGTCCGGGTTTATATATTCCTTTTAGAGAATAACTTGCATTTATTCATATGTTAATGTTGCCATTTTGAGTAAATCGTTCGTGAAAAAGGAAAACACATAACAAAAATGAGTTCCATTTTCAGTAAATATGTCAGTGATTTTAATGTAATGTCATGAGATTTGCCGTCGAATCCATTTATATTTTGATTATAATTTTTCAATTACCAAATTACGGGCGTAAAACTGACAATCTAATTTCTATCGTGTTTTGGTTTTATAACTACAAACACATTCGAAAGAGACACTCAATATTGATTAGAATCGACTTGTCTCTTTTTGACTATCGATTTGTCCTCAGAGTTTTGGGAAATTGCTTCAGTAATTTCTTACGATATTTTGTATTGATATGAAGAGTAGGCTTTCCACAAATATAATGCTGCTAGATTATTAAGCAAATAATATACCGAACATAAACATTTCGCACCATTTTATTTGATGATTGTCATTGTTTTACTTAGTCCACATCAAACAATGCACGTTGGTTCTCTAGACGTAAGGAACGTTTGTGAATTAGTGTGAAAGTTTAGTCGGTCATCCTAAATTGGGAGCTCTGCTGCGAGATACTTGCTTAAAACTTTTGAAGAATTTGGTCCATTTCATGAGTGTTGCCATGGGAAATGTACAATAAAAATTTAGGCTGAACAAAAAATATCACGTAAAGACTTAACAATATTACAATCCAAGTTGGATGTTAGTAAAAGTATGCGGCCGGATGAAATTCATAGTAAAAATATTGAAATACTTATCCTCAAATGAAGGCTATATCTATGCAATACCAACATTGTTAAGAAAATGTATGGAATATGAAGAGATTTCATATATTTGGAAAACAGGTATAGTAATACTGCTCTATGAAAAATGTTTTATACATTTAAAAAGTAATTACATACCAGTTGTCTAACATGTATGTTGTGTAAGGTATTTGAAAAAAAATACTTAGATACGACTTATTACATCATATAAAATATGATATAAATTGTAACCAACATAGCTTTGGCTATAATAAATCAACATTATCTAATATTTTTGAAAGTATTGACATAATAAATGAATATCTGATGGTTGAGGATAGTGAGGATATTAAATATTTGGATTTTAGCAAATCATTTGATACGGTATCTCATTATTGTTTACTAGTGAAAATTTAAAAAAAAATTGGAATTACTGACAAAATAGTAAATATTGTGATGCAGATTTTAAAGATAGAATTATGAAGGTAGAGGTTGGTAACAATTATTCTGAATCACAGTACATACCCTCCGGTATTCCACAGCGTTCAGTATTGGGCACTTTGTTTTTTTTTATATTGATAAAGGACAAATAATACAAATTCAGAAATAGAACTGTTTGCTGTTAATTCTGAACTACTTGTGACACCTTTATCAACAGGAATAACACAGATGGGTCTAAATCAATTATCATATGTGGAGGACATTTGGAAATGTTGATTTAACCTAGTACAATGTAAACTACTACATGTAGGATCCAGGAATGGTGTAATTGAATTTGTACTAAACAACAGAAAAATAAAAGTAGTAGATGGAACGTGTGATTTGAGAGTAAGGTTTGATAAAACATTTAGGACAAATAACCATATTTTCAGCATTGCATCAAGGGCAACTAGAATGATCGGGTGGGTGGTGAAGAATATTATTTCGAGGGAAGCAAATTTTGTGTTAAAGATATATAAAGGTATAAGCTATAATAAGTCTGGGCTCCAGCGACTAGACATGGAAATTGGAATGTAATATTCAAACTGGAAGGCATACAAAGAAAGGTGACACGCTTAATAAGTAAAGTAAAGAAGTACAATGACAAGGGGAAATTAGATTGATTGATTGATTGATTGATTGATTGGGTTATGAGGCATATCAACTACTTTGTTATTTAATGCTAAAAAATCTCTGTTTATTTATTTATTTATTTTTTTATTTAAAAATATGTTTTTGGCTGTTATTGGGGGAGAATTGTTCACAAGGATATGTTGAGAGTTATTTTATAGTATAAGAGTGTGTAGTTTGTTTTCATTTTAGAATGTGTATATGTTTAGGTTGTAGAATGAGGATGAGGGGCATAGGTAGAGAGACAGTGGTTACATGTTTTTATAGATATTGGCTTCTTTTAGGTATTCAAATATTTTATTTAGGTTTGTTGGTAGAAAAATGTCGTTTAGTTTGTTTTCTTTGTAATATTTTAGTCGGATTCGTTTCAGGTCCACGCAGTTTTATAGTATGTGTTTTATAGTATATGGTTCCTGACAGGGTAGGCAGTAAGGGGGTTCATTCCCCTTTGAGGAGATGGTAGTGGGTCATGTTGGATTGTCCTATTCGGAGTCTTGTAAGGACAACTTCCTCTCTTCTTGTCATTTTAATGTAGGGGTTTTCTCCTATCTGTTTTTTGATAGCGTTGAGTTTATTGTTGGGGAAGTTGTTCCAGATGTTTTGGCATTTGAGTTTTGTGTAGATGTTGATGGATCTCTTGAGCTATGTGTGTGGAATTATAAAGATTTTATCTATAGGGTTATTGTGGGCAGTTTTTGCTATTGTGTTAGCTAGTTCATTTCCGTGGATTCACGTGTGGCTAGGTATCTAACAGAGTGTGCTTTCTTTGTTGTGTTCTATTTGGTTAAATTTTTCTAGTAGGTTTTCAATTAGGGGGTTGTTGGTCTTTTTGTTTTTTATTGCTATTATGCCAGATTGAGAGTCAGAGAATATGATGTGTTTGGAGTTTTTACTTTCCGAGACCAGGTCAAGTGCTAGGTGCATTGCATGGATTTCTGCATTAAATATTGATGTTTCTTTGGGAAGATGTTTTTTTTATTTTTTTTTTATCGATTATGGCTGCACTAGCTGTGGTGTTGCTTTGTTTAGATCCATCTGTGTAGATATGTGTATGTTCTGGTTATTTCTCTTTGATTTAGTCAAATTTTTCCTGGAATGTTAGAGGGTGAGCTGCCTTTTTGTTTAAATAGCAGAGGTGTAGGTCTATACTTGCAGTTGCGATTTTCCAGGAGGGTGGGTGTTTTCAAATATGCTGTTTTGTGGATTTTTATTAGCGGTATATTGGCTTCTTTATTTATGGTTTCGATTTGTAAACCGAAGGTTTTTATTGTTATCGTTTTGTTGGAAGAGTTTTTTGTAGTTTGGGTTGTAAGGTGCTATTGTGTGCTGGGTTGGTAGGGTTAGCTTTTAATTGTGTGTTCTATTTTAAGGCTAAGTTGTTGCATTGAAGTTCTGGAGATTTTTCATTTGCTTCGATGTGTTGGCTTTCTATTGGGGATGTAGGGAAAGCACCCAGTGATATTCTTAATCCAGCGCGGTGTATTGTTTTTAGTGTTTTTAAATAAGATTTTCTAGCAGATTGGTAAATACAGTTAGCATAATCAATTTTGGAGCGGATTAAAGTTCTATATCATTTCAGAAGTGTGTGTTATGTCTGCTCCCCAGTCACGACTCGCAGGAACTTAAATGTTGTGCTGCATATTTTTAACGTAGTTTATATGGGGTATGAACTTAAGTTTTCTGTCAAACATGATTCCTAGATGTTTGTGTTGTTCTACAAACGGTATAGTTTCACCATCAATATATAAGCTGGGGTCGTCATGAAGTTTGCGTTTATTGCAGAAGTGGACACATTTACTTTTGTTTTTAGCGAATTTGAAGCCATTTTCTTTAGCCCATTTGTTGATTTTAGCGATGTTATTTTGTAGTTTTCTTTCTAAGGTGTGAATGTTTTTGGAGCGTAAGCTAATTGAGCAATCATCTACATATAGGGAGTCAAGGGTGTCGTTTGAGAGTTCTTCTGTGATGTTGTTTATTTTGATGTTGAAAAGGGTGGTTGAAATGATACTGCCTTGTGGTACACCCTCTTCTTGAATTTTTCGGACTGATTTGGTTGATCCTATTTGCACTTTGAAGTTTAGGTTTGTTAAGAATTGTTTAATGAATTGTGGAAGTCTGCGTCTGGGTCCGAGGTTGTGTAAATCTTTAAGTATGCCATACCTCCAGGTAGTATCATATGCCTTCTCCAGATCGAAAAAAACTGTTGTGACATGTGTTTTTCTGATGAAGGCTTCTCTAATGTAGGTTTCTATGGTAGTAATGTGGTCTGTGCAGCTTCGGTTTTTTCGGTATCCGCATTGGCTGTTTGTAATGAGTTTGTTTGTTTCCAGGTACCAAACTAAGCGGTTGTTAATAATTCTTTCGAAGGTTTTACATAGACAACTTGTTAGGGCTATTGGTCTGTGGTTTTCTGGGTTGGAAGTATTTTTTCCTGGTTTGGGAATGGGGATTATAGTGGCTTCTTTCCATGTTTCGGGGAATGTTTTGTTAGTCCAGATGTTGTTATATAATTTGAGTAGGAGATCTAATGATTTGGAGGGGATGTGTTTCAGGAAGCTGTAATGAACATCATCTGGTCCTACAGCTGAGTCATGTGACTTTTCGATGGCAGATTTCAGTTAAGTTAGTGTGATTGCTTCATTGTAAGGTTCATTGTTTTCTGAGGTAAAGTTAATTTTGTATTTTTCTTGACTTTTTTTTAATTTGAAATTGTTTGCTGTAGTTTTCGGATGAAGAGTTTTTAGAGAATGTTTCAGCGAGTTGGTTGGCGATTGCTGTTTTTCCGTAACTTTGGTATTTTGTACAAGGAGATGTTTTGTTGGCATGGTATTGTGTTTTCCAGATATTTTCCGGATTATTTTCCAAATAGTTTTTGGTTTAGTAGAGATGTTTCTTTTTTTGGATGAATTCCTGCCAGCATTTCCTTTTCGTTTCTTTGATTGTTTTGCGGGTTTTGGCGCGTTGCTGTTTGTATTTGATGCAGTTGCTAGTTGTAGGCTGTTTTTCAAATTTCCTTAAGGCTGCTTTTCGTTGTCTGATTGCCTTCTTGCACTCTGAGTTGAACCAGGGTCTGTTTTTCTTTCCAAGTGGGGAGTTTTTGGTGATTCTTTTTGTTGCTATTGAGATGAGGATTTGGGTGAACTATTCCATTTTTTGTATGTTGTCTTCTGTTAGTTGTTCCGTACAAAGATGTTGGAATGTGGTCCAATCAGTTTTGTTGACGTTCCATCTGGGTGTGTTATCTTGGATGCTGTTGTTAGTGTTTATTATGATTGGATACTGGTCACTACCACATGTATCTTGATGGGTATTCCATGTGTAGTCAAACAAGCTGGTCGGGTCGCATACGGTGAGGTCGATAGAACTAGTTGATCTATTTGATGGGTATATATATGTCAGTTCTTTTTTGGTTGATCAGTTGTTCAATTTTGTTGCCTTTTGCGTTTGTTGGTTTGCATCCCGAAACGGTGTTGTGGCTGTTAGCACTTCCTAGGAGGATAAAAGGCTTCGTAAGTTGTTTAGTCAGGTTTTCTAGTTCATTTACGTTTATTTGTTCATTTGGAGGTAAATATATTGAGCAGATCGTGATGGTTTTGTGTAGAGTGAGGGGTGTTGCAATTGCTTTGAGAGTTGTATTGATCGGGAAATTGCTTTGTGGGATATCGTTTTTGACAAGTATTGAGGTGCTTCCATTAGCTCCGAGGCCTGCATTATGGATGTAATGATATTGTTAATAGTTTGGTGTTTTGAAATTGCCATCGTTTTGTAGGAATGTTTCTTGTAGGCAGATAATGACTGGGTTAAAAAGTGAGATGAGTAAGAGTAGTTCGTTGTAGTTTGGTTTTACTCCTTTTGATTGGTGCATTATTTTAACGTTATCTACCGGCGCTTTTGTTTTTTTTCTGACTCCCTCTCCTCCACCTCCATTCCAGAAGCGGATGCAGCCTTGTTTTTTCGCCCGGCCCCGTGCCTCTGGCGGAGAGTTAGATGATATTATTCTCTCTTTTGATCCAGGTCCAGATCTGGATCAAAAGATTTTTTAAAATTGATTTTGGATTATTTGGTGATAGAATTTTTTCGATTAGAAAAGGAGATAATTCACTTATTCTTTTTCCCTCGAGGGTTTCTATTACTAGAAATTTTGGAAAGTTGTTTCTATAATTTAATTCAATTCTGTTTTTTTTTCTAGATTAGCTTCCTCCTCGCTATCTGAGCTGGAGTAGTCGGCTATTTTAGAATAGCTTAATTTTGTGTTTCTGAGTTTTTTTAAATTGTGTTATCCATAGAATATGTGGTGTTTTATTCATCTCTTTTGTTCCCCACCCTCCTCGGAGACCTAAAGTGGGAGATGTTGGGGGGGGGCCCATTCGCTCTTTCATCCCAAGTGTACAAAAGAGGTATACAATCCTTTTTTGTTTGTATCATCATTTACAGATTTTTCTTTGTTTTGTTACCCAGTTTTTTCAAAACATCAGAAGAGTAATCGAAATGTGATATTACTTGAAAAAAAAATTTGATTGATCCTTGCCATCGCTTTCTAACTCTTACGTGTTTACTTGTATTAAAGACAAAGTAATGAAATGTAACGTTTCTTCGTCTTGATCCTTGATGGTATGGATGACATTTACGGGTGTAAGAGTTAGGGCTTGACATGACTAGCCGATTGATCGGATCGTGCCGCTCCGACCTCCCGTCTAGCCGAAGTAAAGGCCAAAGCAGAGTGTTGCAAGGCGAATGATCATTTGTGTTACCAGGTGATGGCTTGCTCAGCTACCAGGATCCCGTCCGAAGACGACACGGGTCGCCACCCACGGCCAACAGGTAGCCCTATTTTAGGGAGAGGGCTGCAGTTTTTGATTTATGCTTTGCAGTACATGATTAGGTTTTGCAAAGAATAATGAAAAAATAAAAACATCAATGGTTGCTGTGATTTGAATCAGAAAAGTCAGTAATAGACAGACTAAACTCATAGCCCCAGTAGGTGCTATTTAACACATAGATGGCGTCCTTACAGGTATTACCACTCCGGGCCAGACTGGACCTGGGAGCAATGGCAACTAAGGGGCAGCTCCACATTCCCCAAAGTTCCATAAATGAGTCTCACAACTGGATGTCTTTTAAGGTCATACCCAGGACCTAAGGAGAGATTAGACAGATTGGGATTGATTATTTTGCTTGAATGAGAGATCATGATTGATACTTTTAAGATAATTAATGGCATTTCTCACTATAGTACCATTTTGTTAGTATTTCTCCTAGATGTGAAAGGTTATTGCCAAGGATCTATAACCAGATCTGTAAACAGTTTTTTTTTTGCTCACAGAGTAATATGTTTTTTAAATAAGTTGTCAGATTAGATTAAGAACAACAATAACGTGGATGAGTTTCAGATGAGGTTGGATACATTCTGAGAAAGTGGTTGGAGAAAGAAATTTAGAGGGCACTTTTGGGAGTTGTTAAATCAAATGTTTAACATAATTTTATTGGATATCGATATTGTACTAAGAGTTTAATTGTTTTAAATAATTCTAACATTTGAATTGAGAAGATAGTTAAAGCTGAGATCCCTAAGGAGGCACAACCCACACATAACAAAATAATAAATAATTATGAATTAGTTTTATATTCCCGCATGTCAGTACAGTCCAGCTAACATAGAGCATAGCGGGAGTGCTACAGATAAGCGGCTCGAGAAAAGCTATTGGAGTAGAATAGTCTCCGGCATCTGGGGACCTCCGCAGTAAATAGATGGGGTCGATTTGAGTACCAAGTTTGTCTAGTACATTTACGTTGAGTGGGCACTAGAGCAGCAAGTTCAGCGTCGCGCATTAAATTGAAGTACTTGTAAAACAAGCATGAGTATATACCATTGTGGCGATGGGACAGGGTCTGAAGCTTGGTAGATAGTTAGGGACCTATTATATTATAGACTCTTTTTTCAGCATTGTCTAAGAGGCCGAAACTAGTGGATGGTGCACTAGCCCAGGTGTCGCAAGTATACTCCTTGCATTGACGAATAGTCGTTTTGTTTAGATATATAATCCTTTCATGGTTGAACAATTTACTAGAACGGTAGAGAGATTTTACTTTCCTTGCACTAAACTTGGCAATGCATTCTATATATCTGTCCCAATTCACGGTATCTGTGAATGTTAGGCCGAGGCGTTTGAAAGTTGGACTCTAAGGTAGGATGTTCTTTCCCATGCGAACTGGTGGTTGAAGAGGGTTTCTGTAGTTGCTTCAACGCAGGAGCTTTCTGTTAGAACCATTTAATGTTACGATCCATTCATGACCACATTTTACTACATACTGGACGTCACTTTCTAAGTATTCAACAGTTGCATCGGTCATGTGAGCGCCTTATTTACACACATGACGAGAGTAGAACGTGAGGTCGTCAGCACATATACCCATCTCAGCCACAAGGTCATTAAAGAGGTCGTTTATTAAAATAAGGATCAATAAAAGCTTAAAGATCGATTTCTTGGGAGCACATGCATTCATGCCATGTTACTTGGATGAACGGCTATCGAGGATAACCTGGATTTTTCTTTTGGATAGGAAGCACTTAATTATATTTAATATTCTGTTCAGTAATACGATATGAATTGATTATTGTTCTACTGGACCCTATGTTTTAATACATATTCTTATTCTAATAAAAATGCATTACATTAAATCACTTTTAAAAGATATTTGTAATATTATTCTTAAAATTCAAGGACAATTATTAAATTGTTGAGGAATGGCTATGGAGAAAATTTAATGCATATCGCAATTACATGACATAAAAAAGCTGTGGCAACAGTATGCTCATAAACGATAGTCTAAAACACTGACATTTTATTGGTGTTTGCGTACAACAAATGGTTAACTCAATCAAAGTCAGAGGCATCTGAAAATTGTCGAAGGCATTATAGTGCATTTCGGTCTTTTTTGCATAACACTAAATAATCCCCACTTAAATTGACCCTAACTGCAACCAACTGGAAAACATTCTTCAGTTTTCTTCGTAAATTATATTCAGATTTTACCACACGCACATACACATACATACAGGGGAAGACTTAAATCCCTACAGGGGAGAACTTGAATGCCTACTAGACACCACCCTTGGGTGTGTTCGATCTCTCTGTACGGGGGTTTGCCAGAGACTCTGACATGGGGATACTTTTTACTTGAAGTTATCCCTGACCAAATATTCAAAACAAATTGTATGCTGTCTCCTCAACACACCCAGCACGTCTCCCGAATTGCGGACCTGGGCATTCCCTCTACTCTACTTCTAAACAATTAGAAGCCGTTGACAATGAGGAAATAAATAATACAAAATATGAATAAAACAAAAATAAATACTGGCAGGCCGGCACTATAAAAAGGGCTTATCAACCCGTTCATACATCAGGCGGGAAGATGTAAGCAATAGTGTAAACCTTCCTGCTTCTGGAAATGGTGGTCCAGCTAATTCAAAGGCCAACCATGGTCAGCCATCAGGCCTTGAGACAAAAGGTCCTGGCCCCCTATCTCCATCAAATGCACCAAAAAAAGACACATAAGAGGCTTAAAAGCCCAACCATGGACTGTTGCACAATAGAAGGTGCTATTGTTTTGCTACCACTACTCAAAGTTTGAACCATCCAATGAGATTCTAGTTGATAAGATCCAAGAATTTATCCTCCCCGAAGAAAAAAAATACACCGGTTGCCCGCCTACGATCTCTTGTTTCTCAGATGGGAATATATATAACAAAAGAAGAGAGCACCCTTATAAAAAATACAGCCATAAGAGAAGCTGTAGAAGATCAACTGCCTTTCAGGGAAGAAGAAACTAAACGGAGACAAGAGTCTACATGGGAGAGGGAAGAAAAGTGGAGACAGTTATGGGCTATGAAATATGCTAAATAAAACTACCAACCAACAAAAGAGAAATATATATATATATATATATATATATATATATATATATATATATATATATATATATATTCCGAAATATATGTAGTGTTTATTAAACAAATTACATTTTTCAAGAACACTCTAGTTAATGCTCCCATGCATTACCCCCGCTTTAATGCACATACTTATAATTTGGTTAACATCCACCGTAATTTAGCAGATTTAGTTACGAACCTCGTTCGAGTTCTGCTACTAATTTGTCGTTCAATATTCCAAAATGCTCCCTAAAAATAGGCAAATTGCAATTCGGGGGAACACATTTACGTTCTTTATTCGTAAGAATACAACAACAGTAACGCTACATAAGTATTATTCTGTATACGGGTTAACACAAAAATGATCTAAATTTCCCGTTCACAGGATTTAATGTAAGTCAATTGGCAAACACATCATTCTGTATTTGGCAAAGAAATCGAAAGTATCCATTAATGGTTATGTAAATGATTCAACCCTGTTATACATTAAGTTACTCTTCTTACTAGATAATCGTCCGGAAAAGTCTAACCTAGTATGGGAAATGAATGGTGTCAGATAATATTCCTGTTAGTCAGGTTCGATGCGATCAGACCCCATTGAGCGACGTTTGCTATTTTTGTTTCTACGCCGTTAAGTTAGTTTAATGTTATGTTTATTTTTTCGGTTAGGTTTAGCTGCCGTGTCGTTGATATCGCTGGAAAACTTATTTCCCGTCGTACAAAATACAGGAAATCCATTACTGAGACATGCATCTCATTTGAACAAAATGTGGTATAAGGGTCTAGCTGCAGATATCCACGTTGGGACTGGCACTACAAAATTCAGAATAATCACCACCATGGAACGGATCGTGAATTATAGACATTTATCTATGTGAATGTGGTAGTTGAAATATAAAAAAAAACATCTTTTTGAGCCAATACTCAAATAGATGAATTTATGTCATCATTTTGTGTAAGTAGCAACACGTTTTTTCTACAATCGTTGCTGTATCTCTCTTTTGGGTGTGACGGGTATATTTTTGGTAAGGCTTACCAACAAAAATGCGTTTCCCGTCTGTTTCTCTTACTCTTTAACGTATTTGAAAACTTCACTACGATTTGCAAAACGTTGTTGTTCAATGTTCATGGTATAAAATATACTTCCTATCGTTTCTCTGTCATTCTGTCGTATATAATTGAGTTTTCCTATATGACTATCATAAAGATAGCACTTAGTTACCTGACGTTAGAGATGTTTTCTTTGTTTAATATCATAGGTGAAGATGTAGTGTCTAATTAAATTAAGCTGTCTTATTTAATCAATATATTGGTATGTTTATTTATCTCCCGTATGTCTTATATTATAAACTTCAAGACACGGATTTTTTAAATCAGATGCATCAGATTTCAAAGAATAACTGTCGCTTTTAATTACAGCAAATCTTTCTATGTCTATATTTTTTCTGTTTATCTGATATCAATTTATTTTACGATCTAATTCACATTGAATTACTCAATTTTAATCAATTCTGAAATAACAATTGATCTCTTTCATATTATCGGTGATCATTCCTGCCAGAATGTTATAGTAAAAATGGTCAGTATTTAAACTCTTCAGATCGACGGAAAATGTGGCACAAAGCCAGGTGATGCGGTAAAGAAAAGTTAGCGAATATATAGGATGAACTTTGCTCTCCAAACCATTTCATTCCCCCCCTCAACAGAGCAAGACCAGCTAATGCTACATCGACGCCCACACTGTCGGATTAATTGTCGAGGATTGATCCACGACTGGTATTAAGTGAAAAATGACTTTCCCCACCTTCAATGGGTTGTTAACTTCGAAACACGCGCCAGCATTATAATACTTATTATGTTGTAATTATTCGCCTTAACAGCGTCAATTGTATGTAGATGTATACTATAACATATATGCATAAGTAAGTAACGCTGAGAGGTGTATGTGAATGCGTTTGGGATCAACTAACTAAACAATCAACATGAATGAGTATCACTAACAAGCTTCATAATAAAGAACATATAGTTAACCAATGAGAAAACGACGAATGAAAAGACTAGGGTATCGACTTGTTAATTGGTATTGCAATCCACTGGTAATATTACACTAGTAGCATGTTGTCTGCGCACGTGGCGAAATCTACTAATCTATATGATGTCTTCACGATTTCGTAGAATATAAAAAATATACAAATGACAATATGGGAGTCATGGCTGAGAGTATGATTACACTTGATTCTCACAACTTACCTTTAAACGATAGGCTCTAAGCTAGTATATATATATATATATATATATATATACATATATATATACATATATATATATATATATATATATATATATATACATATATATATATATATATATATATATACATATATATATTATGTATATATATATATACATATATATATATTATGTATATATATACATATATATATATGTATATATATATATATTATGTATATATATACAGATATATATTATGTATATATATATATATATATATTATGTATATATACATATATATAGTATGTATATATATACATATATATATATATTATGCATATATACACATATATATATATATATATTATATATATACATACATATATATATTATGCATATATATACATAATATATATATATATATATTACGTATATATATATATACACATATATATATACATATATATATACATATATATATAAATATATATATATATATATATATATATATATATATATATATATAGTTTTCCATTAAGCAGTCATCTATATTAAAGTACAGTGAATTATTAGTATCAAAAGTATATTAATGGCAACATATTTTACAATGCTTATGCTAGGATTAAATGATTCTATTCAAATAAGTGTTTATTTGCATTTCTTCCAAAACGTATTATATCTTACATGATGTTGCTACAAGACCCCAAGAATTATATATCTCCAAGAAACTACGTTATCCAGCGTACTTTATCTTGAGCATATTTTATGAAAGTCGTAACAGTAATATCATCAGTCTGCGCGTGTATTCTACATCTTTAAATAGTAATAACATAGATTAGTTTCTTTTATTTTAATATTTATATGCCAATAAAGAGGAAAACTCACCCTCAGGAAAATATTGAGGTGGTTCGCTTGTCGTGTCTGCAGATTGAAAAATGGCTTCTCTTAATAGTTGCAGGTTTTTATAGTGGTCACTGATTTGCATACGTAGAGATCAGCTGATATAAATGAAGAGGACAGCTGGGAAGGAAAGGGAAGCGATTTGGATTGGAGAGAGAAAGGCAAGGAGAAAGTGGGTACACGAAATTCGGTTGGAAATTGAATTACAGTCAAACACTTTTTTATTATTATTCTTTTATTTTTCTGGCACAGTTAGTTAACAAGCTATCTCGGCTTAAAATGAACACCCGTTTTGACCTAAAGATAATTTCTGAGTGTGATGGACGGGAGCAGTCGTTGAATGGCTTGAGAATGTGGACATGCTATGTGGCTTATCTGGAGTGAAGCGGCTTGAAAATGCCATCGCACTTCGGCTAACTGAGGGAGCATTCGCAGTTTACCAGCAACGAACTCAAGAAAAAAAATCCGATGCAACACGAATTAAGGAAGCTCTATTCACTGCCTTTGCCGATGACAGATTGAAGCAGTACCATGATTGTAATTTATCGATGTTATTCCAATTTGTGTTACAGTACTTTCACATTCTACTACGCATCTAATGATGATAACATTATTCTGATCCATCCCAAAATTAGATATAAAATGCTAAATATATCACACGAGTATCACTCAATCTCGTGTTGTTTTCTCAGAACGTTATCAAATGTTCATAAAATAACTGTTGCCTGTACAGTAGCATTGCTTCAAACAGAACCTTCATCAGATGAGCATTCTTGGTTTAAGTATAGTTTCGGGACCGAAACATTATTAGCACTAGCCCAAAGAGCCTTAAGAGTATATCACGATATTACAATACTTTGTTGGATTGTCGTCACTCTGTCGTTTTGCTATATCTATGCTAATTAATATAGATGTTTGTCTTGCATTTTCTTTATATATGTTATTTTATCCGATACGGAAGATTATTCAAGTATGCGCTTATTATGTTTGCAATAACACCTATGCATACTACTTTGATAGGAAATACGGTGATTTTCCTGCCATTTATTACACATTGTTCTCGTAAATCTTCAGATCTCTCCAATTTGTTCTGGTGTTCCCAGTGAAAGTATTCCTCACATGGAATCGTCATTTCAATGGTGAAAGCATTTCTTTCAAATAAAGGGACCAAATGACATATCCAACCGCCATTTATTCATTATCTATTAATGTATTTAAATGATAAATATATAATTTATGAATGAAAATAAAACGAAAACTTGATTATTTTTAACTGAAACAATTAATTATATGTTCTGTTGAAATTACTGTGCTTAAATGCCTCCGTAATCCAAAGCGCACCTTTCGCACGGCTATTTACATTCTTCGTAAAAGAAGATGGTTCCCATGCTCAGAGTGGAATAAACAAGATAACATGGTCAGTCGAAGGTTTATTGGTCTTTATTCATATGTGTAACGTGTGCCATACTGACCTTAAATTAGTGAGCCTGCATTCTCACACTCTGAACAGCGTTTATTTTCACAGAGTGTTGGTAACAGTTCGATGCACAGACCGTATTGAATCTATCCTTTTCTTGCCTATTAAATTGAACCTCATTGTTAATTATCACGGAAGCTCACAGTTATACCTGTTTCATTGCATACTGGTATACCAACTTGAAAACGTTTTCCATATAATACTAGTTTAAAACAGTATACGTATTATTATTATTATTATTATTATTATTATTATTATTATTATTATTATTATTATTATTATTATTATTATTATGATTAGAATTTACAGGTAAGCATATCAGGTCAACTCTAAAAATAGAATTTTTAAAAGTAAAGAAAAATAAGAAAATAATATCACAAGTAAATATTTTCTAATCATTCAGTATTTATTACTAATAGAGAGTTCGTATCTGACCGCCTAAAGCGTATACTATGATAATACTTCTATTAATGAACAATTGTACTACCATATAATGCCCACCTAAGTTTACTATATTATTTCAAACTACTCTACTATCGTTCAATGTACACTTTTAGGGGTAGTAATATTGTATATATTCTAATGCCATGAAACTATCATACCATACATTACTCTTATTTCATTAGATGGTGTAATGGAGTATATGTTATGTTGTCATACGACTATTCTCCAGGGCATTACCCTCCTTCTTTGGGGATAGTGTAGTATTTGCGCTGTTCCCATGAGAGCACTATCACAGGAATTATTTACTCCGTGTTGTTGGTAGTGTAGTATATCGCTTGTTGTGAACTTGAATGAATATAAGAAATAACACGAACAGAAGATAAATAACCAGAAAGTGCATCAACAGAAAGTACCGAATTAATAGGTTGGTAAATGACATATTTTATTTAAAATACGGACTTGTCTATATATAAGCAAGCCGCAATAGTCTCTCAAGAATAGTACTTTGCTCATATACATAGGTGTGCTTGTTCTTTGATCCAGCGGTCTGAGTTCTTCATCATTATATTCGAAATGCCACGGGTATAGCTTTCATATTGACAGTAGAAGATGAAGGAAACCAATGCTGATGGTGTAGACTTCGGAATTATAGGACCAGGTTTAACACAGCGATGTGTATAACAGACTTAAAACAAAATGGGACTAGATAAATTCACGCACGCTTTATAAAAGACACCACCTAAATGTTGCACTACAAAAGATTGCCAATTTTCCGATTAGGATAATTGTGAAAAAAAAGGTTTAGTTCATGGCTACGACAGAAAACAACGCAATTAAGACACAATACATATAAGTCAAAATAGACAAAGCCAAGAAAACAGTGAATGTCAATGTTTTTCTTTTCTATTGGGCCACGACCTATAAAGGCCAACGGCAACTTAAGGATAAAGCTTTAGGATACGGAAGTGTTTGCTAGCTGAGAAATGAGGAACGCAATCATCGATCAATGATATAAACCCATTATTAATTATAGTGCAATTTCTGACAAAAAATGGTTGGCGTTACTTTGTAAAAAAAACAAAGTAAGTAAAACAACTCCTAAGGCAATTTAATTGTCCGCAGAAAAATACAAATCTATCTGCAGAACGTGTTTCATTAGGGGCTATCTAAAAGACTGCACTTCGAACGCAGTAAAACCTTACACACACCAATTGGAATCAGTATTTGAAAAATGGGCGTCTATATACATATATACAAGCTAGAATACCAGGCATCGTAATAGTGAAAAAGAAAGGCTTACCGTTCTTATTAATAGGTTATATTGCATCAGTCAATCACAGGTTAAAAGTGAACGAAACCGAACAAAATATAATCACACATGGACTGGCACATATAGTTGCTGAGTATAGAAACGACAACACATTATTTTGCATTAGAAATAGTTAGGGATAACGAGAAATGTTAATGAAATACTACATTGACGCTATAGACAATTACACATCAATGACAATGTCATAGCGGAAACCAATTCGCATAGTGCGGTTACACTAACCAACCCAGCAAGTTGAAATAAATTAAAAGTGTAATCACTCACACCTAGCATAGACGATAACCATATATAGACGAATTAAAAAAAAATTAAAGACCTGATACTACTCAAACGATATACGAACATAGTATAAGCTTACCCCTATATACCACGAAAAACTGGCAAACCCCAGTAGAGATAGTTACATCAGTATATCGATGTCTCATCCACAGATAATAATGTAATTTTTAGGTGGTGTATCTAAATTAATATATTCGAAGGTTTGGCCTATTTCTCGTACTAACGTGGAAGTCAATACACCCTATTTCAAGTTAATATAACTTTGCATAAAGACGTACCCAATTTTATAATGATTATGTATATGCGTTATCAGTCTACTAGTTCAGAAATAGAATATTAATTTTTAAATATAACATTGCATTTATTAACTATTATTTGTTATTGTTTAAATTTTATTTTTGTTTTTACTTTAATATACCCAATTGATTTTCGTTTCGCAATATTTTTATTTCCGATACAAGCATTTAACATCTGTGGTCGAATGTTCCTTCATTTAAAGGAACTGAGTTTATTTTAAACAAGTTGCGAGCTATTTCTAAATTGCAGTTAAAAAGTAAATTGAGTTTTTTTTCTTTCTTTACGGTCACATTTAAAAATACATCATTAATATCGAAATAACCAAATATTAATGTTTATCTATTTACATGAACAACTCAGACATATTTTGTTTTGTGTTTACTACAATCACAAAAATAAAAATGACCGGTGAGTTACGTGAATCCGAATTGACTTGTTAATATAGACACAATCGAAATGAGCAGGTATTTATCTGCGATAAATAACTGGTAATAATTGGTGTAACCAGGCCAAGTGTGTTACACAATTACTGTTGCATAGTCAAACACACTCATCAAAATAATCTGACCTTATGGTTTCAGAATATCTACGTGACCTGGGATATATACCATAAAGCTCAGGGTAGTTCATGTACTTTTCATGGAAATCCGAAACGAAGGAAGACTCAAAATATCACTGACCCTACTTTTATAAAGATGTAACATACTTATAGGCATAATCATGTGCAGATGTTTATTATGTATGTTCTTCTAAATATAATGAGTATCACGCATTTGACCAAAATTAAACATGAGTAATGAATATTCAAAATATATATTTTATGAGATCAATTTCCAATTAAAGAGTTCGTAGCGAATTTACCTTTTGTTTATGTACGGTGTAAATACTTATTATTCTCGATAATGTTATCTAGTAATACATATGGTTATGCCAATATGTGTCCTATCAAAATAAGAGGAATGTGTGAAGTATTCTCCTTTTGGATGTGGCTGGTACGAATGAATAACACAGGCTATAGTACAAACATGCTTATGAAAGTACATTATGTATGTTCTAATATATATGTATATATATATATATATATATATATATATATATATATATATATATATATATATATATATATATATATATATATATGGTTATTGAATATCAATTTTTAAAAAAGCACACAAGGAAAAAACTTTTTCTTCGAGATGTCGTGCGCGAACGATAACTCCTAATTAATGTTGTACTTTTGTAATCAAAATAAAATAGATATATCAAAGTATACTGTGCAATGTAGTGTCAATATATATATATATATATTAATATATATATATATATATATATATATATATATATTATATATATATATATATATATATATATATATATATATATATATATATATATATATATATATATATGGGGGGGGGGCGTGCGTCGACGTGTGGCGAGAGAGAATTAAAATTATGTCAACACGATTTGATGAGAATCATGTTGACTTTAGAAAATACTGTTTATATTTCTGGGCCTGGTGAACGCATGTATTAGGCATGTTTGACCTCACGAGTAATCAAGTGTCAGGTCAAATTTTATAGCTATGATGACATTAAAAAAGTCGAAGCCGTGGGAAATATACTTCATGGGGGAATTTTGGCTGCATGAGAATGAGGTAAGTGAGTTATGCATAAAGGTAGGCCACCAGGTAGTGAAAATGTAACCCAGCGACCAATCAGATCTCTTACTAAAAACGTAAAATTAATGTTGGTGACGCCGAGTGCCTTTGACAAAATATATAAAGCAGTGCATACCGCGGTTTATAAGTGAGAGTAGCGTTGGTGTCAGTTGGAGATCACAGAGAGATTATTACTTTGTTTACAGAACTCCCGCGCTTTCCACCCGCTCTCGATAACGTTTTTTTTTTAAACTCCGTAAAAGAAAAAAAATAGGATCGATTGTCTATTAGTTCGCGAGTTGCAAAGTTGAAGTTTTAACTCCCTGAAGCCAATCCATAATCACAGAGTAAAGAGAGGATTTCTGTGCATACCAGTGTTTGAGCAATGTTATATCATCGGAATTAAACCAAAACCACGAACATTGTCGCACTGCTTTTTTAAATACAGTGTATTATGTTCTTCACATGTATACTATTCCCGTCTTTTGTGACGAGACTGAACTGTATTTTCCGATTAAACACATACAACGTACGGGGTGTCTAGTTTATGAATACGTTTCGACCCCACCGAATTTAGAGGTATTAATCAGCGCTTGCGTTTAGTGTGTACGGCAAAAACATCGGTGATGCCACATCAACTAACGCTAGAAAAATCCGCCTGAGATGCAATAGATGTGTACGAGCGTGAAATTTAAAATAATTAGGAGTTGGTCTGAAAAAGGGCCTATTAGAGTAATGTAGGTCTCTCTCAATAACTTGAGCTTGAGTTGTGACTTTTGTTTTATTTGATGTTCGGCTCAAACACAACTAACAGCATAGTAGTGTGCCTACTATGATAAATATACAGGTATTTCTCCATGTACAATATGTAATGTGATTTTAAAATATAGATGGTAAAGAAGAACGTCTTCTACAGAACACAATGGAGTGTTACATGAATACCCACTCAGAAAATAGACAAAACAGTATTATTTCCATATGGACAACACAATTATATGATTTGATAATAATATGCTATTCTCTAGAACGTGAGGCATCACAGGTGTTTTTAAAAGGAACAGTATACGGTATATACATATTTGAGAAACCCGTATATTTCGATGGAGATACAAATAATACTTTGATTAATTACATATTCACACGCAATCTTTTTCGTCTTAATTAGACGGTTATTCTGAATGTAATACAACTGACTTAAAACATATATTTAATATGATCGTCTCGGTAGAAATCAATTTGTAATGTATATATTGTTATTTATTTTAATAAATATAAAAAAGACATGAAGAAACAGCTGATAAAATGCTATATGCAATATTCATTTAATATCGGAATTATGAAGGAAAAAAGAAAATTCATTTTGATGTAAACATACATATATTCATTCCTGATTTCCAAGTATGTTTCTGTTATTTATACCAACTAAATTCAATGCAGATATGATAATTGTATGATTACATATATATATATATATATATATATATATATATATATATATATATATATATATACAGCAATGATAGCATTTCGAATTACAAAATAAAATGTGATATTTATGAATAATGTCTCATGCAAAAAAAAAGGTGTATGGTTTGTGTTCATAAGGAACAGAAGCAATACATATTATCGATTACAAAATTATATATATTTTCTACAGTAACATATATATTTAGCGTCACATATTGTATATATATATATATATATATATATATATATATATATATATAGATACATAAATAATAATGATACATTCTATATAATTTAGTATGTTCTGCAGTTTAAATTATGTATGATCTTCAGATGTGTATCTAACTCGTCTCTCATATCTGTCATGGCATGATATGTGAGATGTTTAAGACTACTCAAGTACACTTCTGATGAGTAATTATGTGGTGAAATGTGTGTAACATAGTTCTTTTTAAGCATATCAATTTATTTTGTTCTATCCCCCTTTATTAATATATACCCTGTTTTTTCCACCCCTCGCGTTTCATTATTTCATTGTCTGTCCCCCTCTAATAATATATAGTCCTATCTCTCACTATCACTACTTGGCAATTAAAGAAACTCGTTAACGAATTATTACATATACCAATATTACTACTACCACTACTACTACTGATGCTACTACTACTACTACTACTACTACTACTACTACTACTAATAATAATAATAATAAGGATGATAATAATAATGATATCAATAATAATAATAATAATAATAATAATAATAATAATAATAATAATAATAATAATAGTAAGGGAATATCTTTTTTCTATATTTAAAAGAAAATATATACTATATTTTTATTAGTATTATTATTAGTATTTTTTGGCTAAGTGTCATTTATTTTACGTTATCCTTTTTATTTATATCAGAAATTATATACATCATCTTCTGTCCGAAATATTATTTCGTCTGTTTAACTTGTTTCAATCTTTATGGACCTTATATATATATATATATATATATATATATATATATATATATATATATATGTATATAAAAAAATATAATACTAATAATAATCCAGGTAAAACATCCACAGGGTAGTAATCCAAAGAATTTAAACCGGGTTCATAAAAAGTGCTCAATAAGAAATAGAGCTTTTATATATGATTATTTTTATTTACACAGATATGTAAAACATCTGTGTAACTGACATGTCGATGTTATCGATCAACACTTTTTATAAACTGAGATCTCATCAGGGAGAGTTAGAATCCGATCTTAACCTTAGATCATATTTGGAAAGAATTAAATGGAGAAAAAAACAAGAAGAAGAAAAGAAATTTTAAATTTCAAAATTTAGCAAGTCTCGTGGTTTGGGACCGTTAAGAATCAAAAAGTTAAAATGAAAACATTAAAAAAAATATATAAAACATAAAACATAAAATATAATAAAATGAAGTAAAAAGAGAGAGATATAATAAAAACAGTAGAATAAAGATAGATAGATAGATAAATAGATAGATAGATAGATAAATAGATAGATAGATAGATAGGTAGATAGATAGAACAAATGAAATCGTCTGTTGATTCAGACAGAAAGTGGGAAGGGAACATACATGCAACATAATGTGTCAAAAAATCGTTGAACAGTTTCTTCAACTTGGGCGAACCACATATTCGCAAATCAGCTGTAATTCGTAGCAGGCTATATGTGTATGAGTGTTCCAAAAAATATTCCCGTCGCGCTTTTGTTTCGTTTTCATTTTGGACACTTGTATGAATGTACATATTTTCAAAACAATGTATATCTGTAAATACAAGAGGTGGGCGTCTAAAAATCAGTGTATAGAGGGTTGCTACTCCCGTAGTAATTAGGCTTACATTTATATAAACAATTGCTAAAAGTTAGAATTGGGTTTAACCAAGTGATTGCCATTGCTTCTCCAGTGTTATTCTTTAGCCGATCTTTAAAATTAATTGCGAAAATATTAGTGCAATTTTGAAATGCAATTTACCATTATGATGCCCTACTTTCTTGGCATAGAAGTATTTGATGTTCAGAAAAGTTAAAAGTGTCAGAAAATAACACGAAATTAAATTATCAAAGTATAAATCTTCGTGTGCTCGATGTGTTGAAACCATGACGCTTCCCTAAATATATTTCAATGGAAATACGCCGGGCTATATTTAAAGATGTATTCAAGAAGCGGCCCCTAATATCATAGAACAAGTAGTAAGATTGTTGCGGGGAAAAACATATATGATGTGCAGAGAGATTACACATTTGCTGCTGGATATGCATTACTTAAGAATACTACATTATATATTATCAGTGCCATCAGTTACCACAATATTTGTTATTGTGATTGTTAATGTTTAACATATCTGCACGTCTAAGGATAGTACTTTAGTAAAGAGTTCTGCCAAAAAAATATGTTGAATCTTTAGATATATGGTGAATACTCATAATAATAATAATCATGATAATAATCATGATAATAATAATGATAATAATAATAATAATAATAAAATAATAATAATAACGCTACTACTACTACTTATAATGATGATACTCATAATAATTAATTATTATTAATACTAACAACAATAATAATAATAATAATAATAATAATAATAATAATAATAATAATAATGATAATAATAATAATGCATAATTTAAAAATGTTTAATAACAAAAAGAATATGACCGCATTTATTAAAATAAACTATTTTAGAGATTAAGGATAGCATGTATAGTGGAAGAGTTCTAAGCATTTAAACTGGTATATGGACTTCATACAAACACCTAATTGATGTAAATTCTGAAAAGTTGATATCTAAAACTGATCCCTCAATATATTCTAGTAAACTAAGTTGTATTGCGCAATTATCGATGTTCATTTCTATCCATACAAAGTTAAGTGAGTCATAAGGTTATGCATTTCTATGTACAGATTAACTCCTAAAAAACTTGATCGACACGTATGATATCAGTAGCACAGGTGCTTGGCGTAACATGTTGTAATGAAAGCTATATTTAGTTGAGAATAGTTTTATGCAAAGAGGGTTACGAGAGAGCACGCCATTTCATATTTTCGTTTTTTGTGAAATACTTACAATAGGTAGTATGCGTTAATACATCTTGAAATTTTAATTTCTCTCGGGAATTTCAAAAAATATTAAAGATCATAATATCAGAAAATTCTAACATTTTAAAACATGAGTCGTTCAGATTTGCATTTAACTTTAACCATTGTCATTAAACACAAATTAAGAAACATTACCGAAAGTTTACTTACACGAAAGCTTTAAATGGTAGACATGTTGTAGAATACTAAATAATGTAATGAGTTTTCGTCGACATTTTCATAAGTGTTCAAGACATAAAGTTTAGTATCGTGATTTTATTTTTATCAGGGGAATAATATTTGTGCAATCTCATCTATCGGGGAATGAAGTTCACGAGTCCTTCGGAGGGTGTTATAATGGTTTCTAATTAATCAAAATGTACCGCTTATATCTAACAAACTCCCAAGTGTTATACAGCAAATTAGCGATTTACAATAATGCACCATTACGTTGCACGTTCAAAATATGTAAAATACGAACACCTAAGAAAAAGATTGTGTATAAATACGCTACTTATGATTTCAACTTTAGTCAAATTATTTTAAACTAAATGACAAACAAATATATATATATATATATATATATATATATATATATATATATATATATATATATATAATATGTATATTAAAATTTGGGCAGCAAGTCGTTATTTATATAGGTCTTATTGAAGACTACGTACTTCATTATTTTGTTTTTTACTTGAACGACCTGGCAAGCAAGTTTCCGGTCGTTGTTAGTGTAACATGGCTCGAGTCTCGAACGCGCTAAAGATGGCCGATAAAGAGCCGCCCTCGGAAGCCACACTACATTTGCTATAATCATAGACACGAACACTTGTTTTCTGGATCGACAATTGAAGTAATTAAAAAAATCACAACACCCGAACACTCTGCAGTCTTCGATCAGACCTTTATATTTATATATATATATATATATATATATATATATATATATATATATGTAACTTACCATTACGTATAATATATGTTGTAATTTTGTGACGAAGTACCCAACGTACAATGAGAGATTTTGAAAATCGAAAGAATACTCACGTTGCATCGTCGAAACAGATCAAAAGAAAGGTGTAGACAAGCAGTAGGCTTAGAAAGTATTTAAGTTTAAATGTTCTTTTGGATTATTTATTTTGTAAAAAATGAATCATAATTCTTTTTAAAGAATATTGTATATTATGTTGAGTTGATCTCAAAAAGGGTAATACTGAAGGTAGTTTTATATGTTTTAACGTGCGACTTAATCGATTTCAGGCCAGCCTACTTTTTTCTACCTTCCTATTATTAGAAGTATTATTTAGGTAAGGATTTCTCGTGACAAAACTCTGACAAAATAGCAACGGCCATATTTAGAAGAACTACACATGTATTGTATTACGTTTTCGATCACTATCTTTGTATCCACCTTGTTTGCTCAAACATTCGATACGAAGTCAACCATTATCTAAAAATGATGCTTATCCACATACGTTTGTCTAGTATACAGGAACCAGCTCGGATTTTCCCTCGCAATTTGATGTTAATAAGAGGTTTTAAGCCAAAAATGGAACCTGACTGAAACAGAGCACGACACTGTTAACATTATCATTTGTGTATATTGGAATTGTTTCTTTTTGCCTTTTATTGGGATTCACTATGTTTCATCGAACCAAGCCTGAAGTAGAATTTACTAAAATGTACGTTATCAACTATCTTATACTTTTTTCTCCTTTTATTTTCTTCTTGTGGATTGAATATTTAATCATCTTAATGGCTGAGAAGTGACGGTGGTTTAGTGGATATCGGCACGGACTGAAGACCTGCATGTTCCAAGTTCGAGTCCAGTCGGTTCTACAGTACAACTGTCACTCAGGGATGTTGGCAACCTTCTCGTCTTCCCTCCAGTAAGAACCCGATGTCTATTCAGAAACATTTCTAACTAGAAAACTTTCTGAGAAACTAATGCCAACATCAGAATCATCTAATGCACACGAAATTAGGAGAAGATATTAATGTCTTACGTATCTTATAATAATGTTCTGTGTTATTTCGCTGATGTAAATATTTCTAATCCCTTTTGTTGTGTTTTCCTTGCGAACTTATAAACACTAGCATTTTTATGACAAGAATATCATATGGTATTCAATGATATGGAAGAAATGGTCTAAGTTATTTGTTTCAGAAAACATCAAACAGTATTGCTACTTATTTACTCCCTCTAAACTCAATAAGTGTAACGATGTATCTTCACATCTATGAACAACATTCGTATTAGGCAAAGACAAACGATCATCGTTCGTTCAGATTCTAAACTTTAGAATCACGTATCTTTATTTTGGAATAGCTAGAGCTTTTATATCCAATGGGAACATTCTGTAACTTCGTATCTTTTCATAAAAAGGTGTGTGGTACCTCGTGTCTTCTTTGAAACACCTGATCACAAGTTATTTATCTTTAAAAGCGTAAGATCTTGTCTATTTACCTACATATGATAGGGTCGCTGATCTTCACCTAACGTGTATTTTCTAACGTGTATTAGCAAAATTGGAGTCGGTGTTTACTGTGTCAGAAAATAATAACAGAAAATAGTGTTCTTAAAATTCAAACCAGTTATTTATGTAAGTATGAAAAAACCCTATGATTTTAAACCATATATATGTATATGTTTTTCTTATTGGCCGTGCTCTCCTGTATATTAAGAATACATTGATATTAATGAAACGTTCACAGATGTTCACATTTATACCATTGCTGTTCATTCATAAATTGTAGCTTTCCTAGTCCAGATTTTTCATAGCAGAATCATACGAGAGCAATGCCATGTTTTAATTTTTACAAATATGCATATACGTAACTTTAGAAAATACAAATAGATTCAAGTATATATGTATACTATATTATCGGTATTCGTTTATCTGCCCTCGTCGAAAACACGCTATACCTCACTCTCTATCATTCCCTCTCCCACTCTCTCTCTCGCACTCTCTCTCTCTATATATATTAGTATATGTCTCTCTCTCTCTCTCTCTCTCTCTCTATATATATATATATATATATATATATATGTATATATATATATATAAATATATATATATATATACATATATATATACATATATATATATATACATATATATATATAGATGTATGCATATATATATATGTATATATGTATATATATACATATATTTTAAAGAAAGAAAGATTAAGATAAAAAATTGTACAAAATTACATAAAGTTACATGAATTAATACACATTTTATTACATCGCAAGTTCAGATGACAAGAGTTACATTAATCCTTAAACCATGGTTTTTCGAACATAAAACTCTTCTCGTCAGAGGATAAAATCTGGTAATATGGTATTTATAACAATTAAATATTACTTAGTTTTATTTCACTTTGAAAAATTGAAGAATAACAAAAAAATAAAGAAAAAAATAAAAGAAAGTTGGGGATAAAGAAATAAAAGGCCGAGAAGTAAAAACTAGCAGTATTGCGAAGTGATTTTTGAACACCAAAGGGATGTTATGGTGTATATAGTTAATAGTAAAAGTAACAGTTTGTAGAATTGAAGAAAGTTCTTTAACAATTTACAAGAAAAAGGTGGAGGGTTCAAAATATCTCACTTGGTTCGTATGGATTCGTACACCGTTATATGTATATTTCCGTGGAGTTACAAGTAAACATCCTTGATTGGTATTTTAAATATCCAATTCGGCAAATGCGAGGTTAACATTGTCTGTTGAAAGCCATTATGTGGAAAAGTTCATATCTGCCTTCAATTCCTGGCTTCCCTGGCAAAGAAATGTTTCAAAAGTGTTATATATCATCTTAAATAGTCTGCTTAGGGTAGGAAGCTTTGCCGACTAAAGAGAATAGAACCGGATCCACCGAGGTCAAAAATGAATAATGCGTGCGGCTAATATTTTAAAGGTAGTGTGAAGGAGAGGGTGGGAGATTAGTGAAGTCTATAAATTCAAGTGTCAGTGCCTGTGGGGTGGGGAGAATTCGGTTGCTTATATTTTGAGGTTAAAGGAGGTTTTTAAGTGCGGTGAAGCTATCAGATAGAAAGATATGTGAGCGGGATTAATATGTAGCCGTAATTGATATTATTATTATTATTATTATTATTATTATTATTATTATTATTATTATTATTATTATTATTATTATTATTATTATTATTATTATTATTATCAAAAAGAGGATTATTATTTTCAGAGTAGATGTATTAAAATTGTGAGTGTTTTATTCTTAAGACCAGACAGGTTATAATTTTGCGTAGTCCAATATTATATTAAATTATGTTAGCTGATTCTAGTAGGGTTAAAAGGTGGAATTCAGTGTATGAATTTAGATTAATATTATATTAACTTATATTACATCATATTGAATTATCTTGTCGCAGGGGGTATTATTGAGCTGTTAGTCTTTTAGTATTAGGTTGATATTTGTTGTGAGAGGTGGGTGGGGCAGTGGGGTCTATCCGTAGTGGAAGATCGCTGCTAGAGAGGTCGGGTGGTTGTGTAATTAACTATATGTTTTGCTATTGGGTTAAAAATAAATCTAATAGAGAAGTGAGGATGGTCTAGATATCTGGGGGCAAGACTATGTCGGGCTATGTGTATTTATGTGTTCTGGGGCGAGGGGTATATTGGGGTTACAAGCTGGGCGTATTTAAATCTCCTCTTATCTCGTTTCTTGAGTTTATAACGTGTTTCTCTATTGCAGTTGTGAGTATCATTAGTGCTTCTGATGTGCCTAGATGGCACTTCTTTGAGCCCGGTGTGTAGCATTTTGATTTTTTCAGTATATACCATTTTAGGGAAAATTGAGTGTTATTTGATTTAAGTTCTCTCTCTCTCTCTCTATATATATATATATATACAGACATATTCTAAACTATATTCCCGTTGTCTTGACAATGTTATTCTCACCATTTACTTATGTATATATGTATACTATATATGTATATATACATACACACACACGCACACACCCACACACACACGCATATATATATATATATATATATACATATATATACATATATATATATATATATATATGTATATATATGAATATATATATTTATATATATATAGTAAGGCAGCATTTTCATTGCCATGCAAGTGATGTTAGATACTACAGACAACTTATGTATTAATATATTTGCGTTGATCCTTACCATTTGCCGAATCAAGGTCTTTGTTTTAGAGTGGGGAATTGATTAAACATCCATGACTGCAAGCGTTCTAAGTACATGCAGGTCCATATGGGCCAATCCTCAGTGGTATCCGGTAAATACCATGGGGTTTATGCTCATATTATAACACAACTTTGACGGCAATTATATTAGTGATACAGAACTGAAGTTAGTACTATAAACAGTGTATAATGTTATCACTGGTGTTAAGATTAACATAAATGATGTTGACACTAGTGGTAACGTTATAAAATTGTTACATATATATATATATATATATATATATATATATATATACATACTATCTTTTAGAATTTGCGATGTTTTCTATTTCATCATTTAACATTTTGCATAATCTTACGTTCATATGAATGTCTTTCGTGAGGTTTGTGATGAACAGCATGTAATTGAGTCTGATTGTAGCATCTTGAGCGTTACGAAACGCTTGTACAAGATCGACTACTAAGCCATTGCAAATTAACGACTGAATTGTAGTAATTTGAATCACTATATATGTATATATATATATATATATATATATATATATATATATAATATATATATATATATATATATATATATACATATATATATATTATTATTATTTAATGGGTCCACATAAAATGTTATCAAGATATATAATTTGTTATGTATCAATTTTCAGTATTGACTTGAACAGTGCTCGATACGTGAGTAGAGCTCGGAGTAAGTTATGAAAACATATTCATGGCAATAAATACATTATTCTACTACAAACACACACATATATGTATATAGATGTTTTCCGTTCACAGAACACACTTCATAAGTGTTCCGCCGTCGCACTATTCAACCCCTCGACTTCAGACACTATTGACTTGTATCTAGCTCCCTAACACACACAAAGTATTAAGACAGAATATTGTATTTAATAAAATATAGAATCTATGTAAACATTTGCAGCCACTTAATGTCGTAGTGCAACCACTTGTTTGACTGAAACATTACATGATCAAATGAATAACAAAAAAGAAATATGCCTGCATTAATTAATCAGATTTAAGAGGAAGAGAAAATGCTAAAATATAAATTCCTGTTCGTAAATAAATAAACAAAGGGCATATTGATTAGGTCAGAGCGCAGAGATGGAAGGAATAGATTAACGTGGTCGCAAAATCAAAAGGGGGAGACCGCAGCACTGAAACAAAGACAGAAAAGAGATGGGGAATACGGATGAATAAAACAGGCAAATCACAAAAGAGAACTTAATGAATACAGGATTAGATTTTGGACGCGCAACTAAAACGAATGAATATATTCATAAACAGGGGATTGGATATAATTCAATACAAGACTTACTAAAAATAATTAATCATAGTATAATAGCGATTTTGTGTATATATGGATGTATGTATGTATGACACCAGAACTTTGAATATGACTTTACGTATATAAGCCAATTTAATCAATTTAGAAGGTGTGTCTAAAAATCATTGAGCCTTAGATGTTGTAGGAGCTATCGAGCAAAGAGTGAGACACGTGATACATTATTTACTTGCATGCTTTATTAGAAGTATATTTTATTAATCTATTCTCCAGCAGGATTCACACGAAGTAAGGTGAAGTTTTGAAAAGACAGCGGACTATCTAAGTGCACTCTGACCTACACACATATATGCTCAACCCTATGTGTACCTTTCGGTAGAAGCACTTAAGGCGATTAGTAATTAATAAAGCTTTTCTCAAACAGAAAACGTAACACCTGGGAGGGTGGATCTTCTAAGACTAGACAGAACCATAGAGCAACCTGACAAAAACAAAGACAAGATAGAACTGATTCCTAGGGACTTTTTCACGACTAGTATGAACACAAAAACAGCTCACGCTGTTCCAGGTAATGTGTATTTATTTAACTATACTATGTACCGAAAGAATGTTATTTTAAAGTCTATTAATGAATTTAATCAACGATACTAGTAGCGTTGTTGGAGGTGTTAGTGCCCACATAATGTATACATATCTAACATGCAACATTGTTATTATAAAAATGTAATAGTTGTTTAGTGCAACAATTATATCGTGTGTATATGCCTTTGTTTACATTACCGCTTTTCAGGTCGTTCTGCTTTGAACACTTAGGAAAGCAGGTTAATTATCGATGAACGTAACGATAATACAAACGTTATATTACAATCTAATTATTCACTATATAACGTTGGCACACCGATTTTCTTTATGTCACCCAAATGAAGCTACGTTGAACATGGTCAGAGCAAGATGGGCGGGCATTTCTGTATACCAGGCGCTGTATGTAAGACAGGGTCGCCCTCTTCAAAATTGGCTATAAACTACATCGTCAATTTTATATACTCTGACCAGAATACAACAACTTGTGAACAACTTGTACATTTTTGAAAAGAAGAAGCTGGCACAACCGGCCCAGGCTTAATATGGAAACATTGGGATAAATAGCTCTGTGTAATGTGGTTTCTTTTAACAAGATCACAGTTGTCACCACGATAGCTTGCTTTGAAAGTGTCGGGGTCATTAACTGTTTTGTAATGACTAATGCCACATACAAATCGTTCTACCAGAATATAGAAGCGACGCAAAACATTATTTGAAAGTGCATGATTTTAAATAAGCTTCGTCCGCTGGACTGTCTGTCACAATTCTGAAATATAATTCGCATCGCTCTATCATGTTTTACTTAGGTATTGCCTTTCCATCATTGCTAAACGAGAATGGACGCATGCGTTTAAATATCCTACCATCGTGCGCGCGAAACAATAGTTAACTTGTCTTTTCACAATCACTATTTCGATTGTATTTTCGTTTTTCTCTTATACTTTATTCTTAAATAGCATTTAAAAATGCTGATCAAGGTTTACTTTAACATGACATTTTAATCGCTAATCGCGCGGGATACACGGAAGTACGCATTGCTACATAGCCTCGTTTTAAGATTTAGTATAAAAAAATAATAAAAGGGTTCGCTGTCAAATTCATGAGTCGTTCATTATAAATATAAGACAGATCGGTAACTTTTAGGTCAAATTCAATGAATGTGTTATTGTCTTTATATGTAAGGCGTTCAATAGAACTTTCGAATCCTATAGAAATTATTTAGTAGATTTGCATTAAATTAATAAGTTGCCAAGTATTATTAATGTATCTTTTCGTCAAGCTTGTTTCCATTTCCTATCCGTTCATTCCGACCTCTTCTTTCTGTATGTGTGTTTTTGTGTTTTTTGTGTTTATGTATTGATATATCACTAATCACAATTGTATATGTTTGCTGATAAGGTATTTCTCTTTTATAAATTATATATGAGTAGATGTATGCGTATATTTATACGTATACAGATATGCACATGAATGTGTCTGTTCAGTAGTGAGCAGTGCACGATTTCAGCATGTTGAACTATATCGTTGATTATTTATTGTTATGTTGTTGTTGTCTTGTCTTTTTAGCATAATTTGTATTTCATTATTTTAGTGTACTTTTTACTATAAAGAATAAGAAAATTAGAAAGTTGCGCGGAACTGTATGTTAGAGTTAAGCCCGCCATCACGCTAACATTTTGATATTATTAGTATTGTGAACAATATCAAATCAAACATGTTATTATCATTAATATTATCATCATTATTATTATTGTTATTACAATTATTTTTGTTATTATTATTATCATTATTATAATTATTATTAGTATTAGTAGTAGTAGTAGTAGTAGTAGTAGTAGTAGTAGTAGTAGTAGTATTAATAGTAGTAGTAGTAGTAGTACTACTACTACTTGTATAGATGCAATAATCAGACATTTAATTGGTTTACAACAGAGACGTTAAGTTTAAAATTATTAATTTTTCTGAGCGTGTAATTTCTTTTTAAGTAGACACATTTTGTACCATATGAGATTTCATTAAAATTGTGTTAGTTCATGGCGGGTTGCATCACGTTCGTTTGGATGACCAGGGAAACGTGTTTAATTTGATTGGTCGGGCGACACAGGTATGAATGCAAATCGGATCCTAAAAACCATCGGCTAAATGTATCCAGTTGGATTCTATTAATCTTCTTTACAGTACACTAGGGATGCCCAATTAACAGCAAAAGAAGCAGGCAACTGTCATTTGTTTATAAAAAATGAATATAAAATGGTAAATATTTGTTTCATTTTTTTACACATTTATTAAAGAACAATTACAAAATTCGTCTGTAAAATCTTTGAAATATTTTTTTAAATTTGTTTAGCTTTGTGTGACGTCTAAATAATAAGCCATGTTTACTTTCTTAAATTAAGTATGCTAGTTCAAGGACATAAACATATATAATCAGCACCAGTCGCTGACAAAATTATAAAATCTCCACAAAAGAAGAACAAACGACACTAGGGTGGTTTCAATAACAACATGCTTACAATTTGGACTGAACAGAATATTTTAAATACTATTTCATATAGAATTGTTAAATGGAATTTATATATACATATATATATATATATATATATATATATATATATATATATATATATATATATTATCTAATTTTTTAAATAGACCATTTTTCGTCATTAAACCTGAATGGGTTTTCGTTACACTGAGTTGTATTAATTGCATCTATAATTATTATTGTTGATACATCTCTTAAAATAAATAAAAATCTACTATACATGAACTTTTTAATATCACATTTAAAAAAAATAAGCTCATGAAACGAAAGCTAAAAACATGACATGTGTGTTGTTAAACTATAGTGAAGAGACTAGTGATGAATGTACGAAACCAATATGAGAAAATATTTATTCGTTTTTTTTAATAAACAATACACATTTATTCAAATGTAAGCGCATTATTCATTACTTCATATACAAACAGTTTTATGAAAATCGGGGCCGAAGCTAATTTTTGCGATCACCCAATTCTTGGCATAGCCGATTACTGGGCATACATACGGTACATTGCTCAATGTTGCTGAAACACAATAGCAAATCAATAGTTCATTGTACACACTCAGTTTTCAGGAGAAAACTCAGTTAGGCATTATATAAATATATATACTATTTTAAAAACAAAAGTAAATAATTCGATTCAATATATCCTAGTGCATGAATCGCAGGAATATCCATAGTATTTTTCCGTACCTATAAATTAGGCCAGACTAAGTAACATGGCGTATATTTAACATGAAGAGAAGCCATAACCCCAATAAGGGGCAGTCTCGATTAGAACAAAAAGAAGGATCTCGCCGTCATGACCCTATACAAAAAGATGAAGTGCAGCACCAGAATGTGTACCACACGTTGATTTCATAGTCATATCAATGAACATCTGTATTTTTAAAATAAAACATAGCGACCCGATCTTCACGTGATTACTCTAAATGACGTTGTAACATCATATTATTTACTGAAAATCCACTTATTGTGTGTAAATAAGGACTTTTGGCTTCATATTATCTAAAATCAGTTTATTAAATGATTAGAGAATAAATACTGTTTAACTGCATTATTTGAGAAGAGTTGCCTACGAGTTATTCATTAGGAGAATCTCGGGTCTGTGCTATTAAACCAATCATGCATTTTAAATACATTTTAAGCCATAATATGTGGACACCATTTTAATATATCTGCCAAATAGTAATTAAAATTAACTTTTTGTATGAGAGTGTTTTCCTATCTAAATTAAAGGTGTAATGGACGCCGTATTCTTGAATAAGAGACGTTTATAGCGTAACAATTCAACACGATATTGCATAGAAAAAACATGCAACATTTAAAATAATTTCAACATCTATATAATAGTTGTATGTCTATATTAAAAATAACATTTTGGTTCTTTTCTATTGCCATCTTTAAAAAGTGTTTAAAGTGTATTTTAAAATGTAAACTTTATTTTCTCTATTTACTTACGAGGTTTGTGTCATTTAAAAAAAAAAATTTAATTTTCCATGTTAAACGGAATTTAAATTTATAAATGATGTGAAGTAAGTTCACGTGTTGTTTTAATCTGATCTACACGTTACCATAAATCAGTCGAAGGTACAGTTAAACGTCACATCGTTTGTCAGGGTGTGGATTCGATGGGGAATCTTCTTACAGCGTAGCGAAATGTATATCTTCCTGCATCTTCCTTATAAATTATCTATTATTCATCCGCACACGAGAAGGTTATTGCTACTCGCGTGCCTTCTGTTATAAGTCTAGAGAAGAAGTGGAGGACATCAATTCTATGTAACGGACTCCATATCATGACAAATCATAAATACAACGAGAGACTAGCGTGATTTACTTTGAAACTGACACAATAGTCTTGTTACGGTGTAGCAAAACTTAAAATCTCTTACTCTATCCAGAAATCCTTCACGGTCTAAACAAAATACAGGGTGGTTACACCTCGAATTCCGTTGTAGCGTGGCTTCAATGGAAAACAGGAGGAGATTAGTTGTCGATATTGGAGTATCTGAATGTTTGTGTTATTCTCTCAGTAGACAATTATTTCAAGACGAGTAGTGTGGACACGCACCATTACCATTGTTCAAAAGACTATCGTAATTGAATTCAATTGAAAACAAAATGTTACCAGTTCCGATGATATAACAATGAAGTAAAAACGATTGATAATGCTGGATATTGCGTGTGTACGCGACAATGTGGAGCATCTTTAGTCTAATGTCAAACTAGTGTTACTCGCTATCCTAGCCGTAGCTAAAATAGTCTTATATACATTGCGACTGGATGTTATGAGAATATCCCAGAGGTCAGGACAGATGGCAGTGATATCTATTCTAAGGAAAATGGTGTGAGGTCAAGTTTTGGTATTTAGAGAATAACGCATTGATCACATCCGAACAAAATATTTAGAGATTTAAGAAAATATATACACTATTCATTTCTCGTCAAGTTACCTCCCCTTAAATGTTATGTTTTTAGTCGAGTGTTTGTTACCCATGTATGTGTATAATTGACCGTCACAACACTTGATCAAGTGTCCTAAAACTTTGTCAAAATAACAGCCATGGTTTAAGTTTAAACTAATAATTTAATTTGGGGATATATTGGTCAAATATAATTGTCAATGAAAATATGCAAGTTAGACTTTTGGCAATGACTTCGGTTTTCTTCATCGTTAAGCCTGACTAATTGTCTCATAATTTGGCCGATGAAGCTCTACATATGACCTTGCCGATAAAAACTGTGGTTAAATCAGCAATTCCTCGGGAGCTGAAATTTCCAATTTTTCAAAATGTGGTGTATGTATATCATGTTCTTTGATAACACTAATGACTATGCCAAATTTAGGACCGATTAAATAACTATTTTGGAGTTATCAACGTTTCCATGGAATACATTCGGCAATATTTAATACAACATGGAGATAAGAGTCACAGATAATGAGTTGCCTATTCGTATGTTGAAAGGCTAAGCTGTGCAGTATACTACCAGTCTCATGCAATTATGAGTTATAAGAATTAACAAACAATTTAATGGATATCCCAACTAAATCTATTGAATTGCTAGCAAATAAAGACCGTTCAGAGCGAATTCTGGAATTTAACAGAAAAGTCGTTTTCACATCGCCAGTTTAGGAGTCGATACCATTCAGAGAAAATAGACAATGGAAGAAACCGTTGTAACATAAAAGTCCTCTTTTGTATTTTTACAGTCTTCACTTGTAAACAATCCTGCGAGGTCGAGATGCTTCCAAAATGCGAAGAGGATTATCCTACGAAATGACCAAGAAAATGTCTTTCATTTCGTCATGTTACGTAGAAAGAAATGATGGTATTATCGCACCAAGTAAAACACACCTACAATCATGAATATCCTCAAACCAATTTGACATGACTGATTTAACATTACTTTAGATATTTATATTTATATTACCGTTCTCCGTTGACTCAGGTATGTGCCCTGCTAAACTCCATCCCTGCCAGCACCGCTACACCACTCTTACGTAACCCATAAGTCTAAATACATTTGTTTGTTGATTTTAACATACATCACCGTGACTGGGTTGGATTCTCCAGCTATACAGACGCAGTTGGTAAATCTACGTATAGTTTCTCCATATTAAACTTCCTCTCACAGGGTGTCACTTTCCCAAGCGGTGCCCCTGACTGTGTGGACCAGCAAGTCTCACTTCTCGACCATTTTTATCATCACTGCCCGAGGTTTATGTGAGTAATGCCCATGGTCTGCTCGGAAAAGCTGATCACCTTGCGGTAATGATTGGTATAACGTACAAATCTCGCCCCAAAGCTGATGAGCTGTTGCTAAAAGGACGAGATACTTCAAAAAGGCTAATTGGGATTCCTCTAAGGATTACATCACTGATGCTTCACGGAGTGACACCTTTTCTCTTTCCGCTGATCAATGCGCAATTGAGGAAACTGAATGGGTCAACGCGGGCATTCAAGCATATGCCACCATGCGTAAATTCTACAGCAGACTCCACTTTCCACAATGATCCGTAACAGAATGAACAGCTGCTATTGCTAAAAGGCAGAACACATACCGTCAATTCGATCGCCGTAACTCAACTAAAATTCGACATGAATTTATAGATTCAAAAAAAGATTTCAAGGCTGTGATAAGTGAGCAAAGAAAAAGTATGCATATATGACGAGAAAACGCATTCAGACTCAGGACCTAGGTGTGGTGAACAATGGGCACTCAGCAATATAACTGATTTTATAATAAATTGTTGAATTTAGAAAAGAGGTCATTTAACAAACACACACACACCCATTCTAACGAACTTAATTTACCTAAACTTTCCTTCCGATAGCATTTAAATAACTAATCGTGTTCACTGTATTTGATTTTTTTGGTGCTTTTTACTGTAGGACCCGCGCTAACTTTGACCTCGTCGTTACGGTGAGGGGCAGAGTCAAAGTGGGCTTAGGGTTTAGAATATGGGTTAGGGTCATGGTCAAAGTTAGCGCGGGTCCTACAGTACAAGAGAACCGATTTTTTAATTTTTAAGTACACCTTATTTTCAGATTTGAATAATAGTGTTCGCTGTATTTTTTTTTTTAAATTGTTGACTATAACAAATTCATTGAATCAAATTGTTTTATTAAAATAATAATTGATTTAAAAATTAGTATTTAAAAAACCACACACATTCTAATGAATTTAATTAAGGTAACCTTTTTCTCGAGAGCATTTAAATAACTAATCGTGTTCGCTGTATTTGAATTTTTACTGTTTTGGTTACACCTTTTCTCCGATTTGAAAAACTTCCAATATTATCATTTTTAACGACCTTAAGTGTGTTTAGGATTTCGGCTTTACCTTTTACACCGTAAAGTTTGTATTTACAAACTGTTTTTATTATTTCGTGTTAAATTTATTAAAATAAAATATGTGATTTTCTTCTCTTTTCTTCTTTTGTCAACAAAAAATCAAAAGACATTTTTTTCTTTTCTTTTAATTTTTTTGATTTCTTTAAATTTTTTTAATTTATTTTTATTTCTAAGTATGGGGGAAGGTAAAAAACAAAACAAAATGGGGGTGGGCAACATTTTTTTAATTTGTTTATGTCATAAATAAAAATATTTCTATTCATGGTGGAGGGTAAAAAAAATCTGGGGTGGGGGCGACATTTAAAAAAAAATATTTTTAACTAAAAATATTCTGGGTCGGAAACAAAGAAAATCAATGTCTAACCAGCCAAGAAATATGACTGGGGCTCCCTAGATTTACGGGTGAGCGTTCATTTCTTACGCGGCAACCTAGCAAAAATATGCAACTGAAGGGAGCATATATTTGCTAGTCCAACTAATTGTCCATCGCTCTGTTTCAAACTCCATTTTGGACTCCGCAAATAACACTCTCCCAAAATTCGCATGCAGACTGAAGTCACATTTGATGATCTGGTCATCATTCCAACTCATGTCAGAGACAACAGAAAAACCTTCACACCTCCAAAGCATATACGCCTGACTTTATACCAGTAATATTAATAAATAAATGCTAGTCGTAAATGACCACTGTCCTCTCTAAATTCTACTGTTAATTCTTTCATACATGCACCAAATTAGGCACAAGGCAATCAAAATTGTGGGAAAAATAGGAGGTTGTTGGTCATCTTTGTTCAACAGTTATAAAAAATCTTACTCTTTACTAGAAGCATCCCAGTCACCGCAATACCACATTTACTCTTGTAGGACACATGATACATTGAATATCTTAAAAATGTTCGAAAACCTTCTTTTTTATAAATACATTTATTAATAGAAATGCGCTGAATTAAAAGGGGGAGTGGGATCTTAAGGAAAAGACCAAGAAACTATGAAAAATTATGCGTTTATAATGCGGCATTTATAAATGAATTACCCTCCCTCCTAAAATGTATTTAACCAATTATTGGATTATCTTATGATAAGGATAGTTTAGTGCAGTATCGGGTCTATTTCTAAATGGCATCCCTCTCATGAATTAACTTTTCCATTTCAATCCCTGCAGGTTTTACATAATTCTGTGTGGAAAGGTTGATGTAGTATATTGTCCGACACCAGCTTCCCAGCGACGACCTTTGTTTTGGGGGAGCAGGTGGGAGTATAGTATGTTTGCTGTTGTCATGAGACTATATTTAAAGGCATTACCTACATATTTTATAAAGAGATCCTCCCAGGTATTACCTCCTATATTTTGGGAGTGGTTTTGTAGTACACGTACTGTTGCCATGATACGATCCTATAAGGAATGACCTACTCCTTTGAGGATTAGTGTAGTATATGCCCCGTTATACCTCCTGATTTGGAGTTCAGTGTATGCAGTTCATTCATCATGATTCCATCCTCCCAGCCTAGAAAAAGTATGCGACTGGACTGAACATATATTTGTTAGTAGGTAAATATGGGGATATTTAGTGATATATATATATATATATATATATATATATATATATATATATATATATATATAAATATTAAATTATTTATACCTACAGACGCTAGCGTTTCAAGCTTATTGCTCTCATCAGTGCAGGGAAGTAACAATTTCAGACGGTCGGGAGGCGCGAACCCGGTATACAGAATCAGCCATACCCACTCGGCCCACGGAAACTGTCACGTAATTTAGGGAAATTAAGATTTATATGTACCTAGAAGCGGGCACAGATAGAAGACTAGTCGAGAGTGTTCTACGAACGTATTCGGTACTTTGCATTAGAGCTTTTTGACAGTCTATTTTTATCTTCCCCGAGAGTGCTCAACTTTAATTTTTTAAAGGGGCTTAGTATAATATTAATCAATAAATATTAAATTATTTATACCTACAGACGCAAGCGTTTCAAGCTGATTGCTCTCATCAGTACAGTGAAGTAACAATTTCAGACGGTCGGGAGGCGCAGAACCCGGTACAGAGAGTCAGCCATATCCGCTCGGCCCACGGAAATTGTCACGTAATTTAGGGTAATAAAGATCTATATGTACCTAGAAGCGTGCACAGATAGAAGACTAGTCGAGAGTGTTCGACGAACGTATTCTGAACTTTGCATTATAGCTTTTTGACAGTCTATTTTTAACTTCCCCGAGAGTGCTCAATTTTAATTCTTAAAGGGGTTAAGCATAATATTTATAAATAAATATTAAATTATTTATACCTACAGACGCAAGCGTTTCAAGCTGATTGCTCTCATCAGTGCAGGGAAGTAACAATTTCAGACGGTCGGGAGGCGCGAACCGGGTACACAGAGTCAGCCATATCTACTCGGCATATATATAATTGTTATATGAATATATATATATATATATATATATATATATATATATATATATATATATATATATATATATATATATATGTGTGTGTATATATATATGTGTATATATATACATCTATACATATATGTATTTATATACATATATACACCTATACATATATGTATATATATATATATATACACCTATACATATATGTGTATATATATATGTGTATATATATACATCCATACATATATGTATTTATATACATATATACACTTATACATATATGTATATATATATACCTATACGTATATGAATATATATATATATATATATATATATATATATATACCTATACATGTATGTATATATATATATGATATTGTTATATAAATATATATATATATATGTATATATATATATATGTATATACACCTATACATATATGTATATATATATATATATATATATGTATATATATGTATATACACCTATACATATATGTATATATATACATATATGTATATATATACATATATATATATATATATATATATATATTTATATACACCTATACATTTCCAACGTTGTACTCATCAATGCCCTAAATGTTCTTCAGAAAAAGTGCATACCCATGCAGTAAACACAAAGAAGCAGAAACTACTATTCACGCTGATTGCCTCTCCATTCCAAGAGAGACTTAGTAATTGCTGCCCAAGAAGGGTAGCCATGATTGTTTTTAATGTTAGCGACGAAATCATTATGCACAACGCTACCAAATGTAAAACTGATAATAGTGGATAGAAAACTTGATTGAAAGTAAACAACAACATAAATTTTCTATTAAAAAAATTCCCCAATGAATTCATAAATAATACCTATCATCTAAGATATGAAATTAAGAGTGAAATTAAAGCAATAATCATTTCAAAGTATCGAGGTACGAAACTAAATGGCACTACGTATAACGAAACACATAGTTAAAGGATCACGTATATTAATTACAAAGCGAACATTCGTATATTACTAGGGTGATGGATTATAGTGTTTCGAAAGAAAAAAATAGTACGATTAACAAATGTGTTGCTTTAAATAAAATATTTAATTACGTTTGTTTTGAGAAATAAATATAACAAAATTAACATAGCTATACCATTAGGATTAGTTTACAATCTTAGGATAAAATCTTATCACATTTTTTTTTAAATCTACTAATTCAATCTATTTTAACGGTTTTATGTAAATACTTCAAAATCATTTGCTCCCTTGTCTTACGATAAACCATCACCACTAATCATCAATAACAGAATCAAGGGTGATAACATGAACTGATTGAGTATATATATATATATATATATATATATATATATATATATATATATATATATATATTAGTTAAAGAAACGATTCCGGCAACTATATCTTATTTCAAGTAAATATATTAATTGTCACATGCGTTTCTCTTGTTATCCAGACAATACACGTTTCCAACTATTCTAAAAAAATATTCTGACTATTCTAAAAAATGTTAATTTCTGAAAACAAAAACATAAAAACATAAACAAGGAAACATTCTACTTCATAAAACATAGATTTAAAGTTTATTTTTTCTAAAAAACACCTTCATTTTCCTCAAATTTATCGCTATATCTGATTCAGCAGAGGAAAAGAAAACACATTTGTATCCCCTATCCACACCTACGAAACAGAAAAAAGAATGCCGAGCTCATCGAAATATAAATAGAAAGCATTAACTAAAAAACGGAATACGAAGGGTGCATGCAAAATATTGTATTCATAAATCCGATAGTATTCAAATCTAAGGGAAACAGCATATGTAGTTTAGTAATAATAGAATTGCTCTTTAAAACATGCGTCTACTTTATTCTATTATAAAACTAATTCAATTATTTATTTAGGATCATACTATTAGTTGTGGATTATATGTTGTATGAAATGAAGATGAATAACCACCAGTGTTTTATTTTAAGGAAGTAATTATTTATTTTATGTATGTTTAATGGGTGCGTTGTTGTTTCATTATTATAAAGTGTTACTCGTTTTTATAATAAGATTATTAATTTTATTAAGATGTACTAAGTGTACTTCGTATTGTTATTATGGATTTAATTCAGATAACCATTACGATCATTTTTCTTTTGAACGATGCATGGACTTCTGAATACATTCATGTTTTTCATTAATTAGATCATCCTTTGATGTTTTTATGTCATAAGATTTTAAAATACAGAAATCACATTATTTCATACACTTTCATGGGAACTATTCTCAGCTCTACCAATAATAAACCATTTACATTTATACGTGTTATATTCTATTTCCTAAATATATTTTTTGTAAATATGTTGCGTTATATATATATATATATATATATATATATATATATATATATATATTTATATGTATATGAATGTATTTAAGCATTCTAATTATTTAAAATCATATTACAAATAAGCAGTAACATGATGTGTTTTATTTGTTTTCATGTTTCTTGTGAAGCCTATGTTTTGTCATATAATAAAACATAAAATCTTTTATTTTCTGAACAGAATCACTCGGGTATATATATATATATATATATATATATATATGTATATATATGTATATATATATATATATATATATATGTGTGTGTTGGAATGTTCTCGCCTGCTGTAATCATGCAGGCTCATCCTAGATCGGCAGCCCGTATTGCAGTTTCCATACATGTATGTGGCGTCTTATTCTGAAAGCTGTAATGCAGCTGGCTACCGTTTGTGCTTGATCAACCCCTTTTCACTTCTTGACTTTCTCATCTAACTCATCTTGAAGTATGCCTTCCCAACACTTTAGAGGTGTTGGCTGTCTTTATCCATAGACTGGAAGCCTAGTGGTCGATGCCACATGCCTTCATGTCTTACTTGGTGAAATACCTGTATAGAAGGCCAAGTCGTTATGAGTGTTTAAAACCAGTAGGCAGGTAACTTAATAGACTGCCATTTTGAAATCTTCCGATCGTCCATTCGTCTAGCCTTGTGAAACAACCAGATAAGACGCTGGATGGGCAGAGAGTCATGCCTGAGACACTGTCTAAGGAATGGTTCTCATTTGAGGGGCGGCCCTAATATGTGATTCTGATGCTCGGTGTGTGGTGTCATAGGTCAGTCGAGTAGAGCAGCCTGTTTAGAAAGAAAGCATACTACCCCTTTATATTGTTGTTGGTGGTATCAGCCATTTATTCTTCTAGACTTACTATGTAAAGCAGGCTGATAAGTTTATAAAGTGCAGTGACCATTGAGAGCTTGCTGGATATTGTCTAGGCTATGTAATAAAGTCCTCGACAACCACAAGTGTGTAGTCGCCAATTCCAGCCAATGATGTTGGTTATTTTAAGTTGATATTTTTACAAGGTTCTCTGATTGTGTGGTCAGGTCAGCTAATGATCGCGGTAATTTTTAGTGCGTATGTGTGCCTCCCGCAACCTTGTACAATGACCAGAGGATAGAAAAGTGGAAAGGACAGCCGTCGTTTCCTGTGTGGTGGTGTACGCCCTTCTCTGACTGGCTGAATGACTATATGCCAAACAGTATCAGAGCGGCAACGCACACTTGTTTCACACCGCTGTTGATTGAGATTAGGATCGAAGAAGAACTGCCATACTGTACAAAACTCTGTGTGTCTTCATAAAGAGGCGTGACAATCCTCAGGTACCTAATGGGAATTCAATATACTGCAACAAGGTGATACTTCCCTTATTTCTTTAAAAAGGTAGAGGTTTTTGTAAGGTGGATGAATTCAATGTGTAGCGGTGGTCTCTCTTCACAGCATATTCACTGGAGCTGTTATAAGGTTACGATTAGGTCGATCGTGTTCTTCAATCTCTACACCCAGTGTGTTTCGGAGGATACACGCTCTAAGTAGAACATAGCCTAAGCTCGTCTCAACCGCACCAATAAGTCAAATCTTATCCTAGTTGTTGCACCCGCTGTACTCACCATTGTTATTGTATAAGCTGATGGCAGTAGCGTCGCGCATCTTCAAGGCTACTGTTTTTTGTTCTTAACAAATACTGTTTGAAGCTGTTTGTTCGGACGATGAACTATAACAGCAGGTGGGAAAGTAGGCACTACTTTCCCACCTGATTCTTTATTTTTGTCCCAGTCTAGGGAGTCTACGGATTCGTTTTGTTCTGCTACGAAGAGAGACGTCGGGCGTTTTCTTTGAGACCGAAGATGATTCAACTCTCATCGGTTGTGTTCGTGACCGCTGCTCCATTCTTAGTAGATATTCGGGTAGTGTTCAGCCTAAATCTTCGTCTACCTTTTGCCGTTAAATATGATGCAGCCATCAGATGATTTCAGGAGTAGAGTCATGTTTGGGCAAAATATATTTTTCAAGTAATCATACATGCAAAGAAATGTCGTAACACGTAGTAGGGATCAGGATACTATCACAGAGATAGAGCCAGTTGCCATCGTAACGGGACTGAGCGATACATTTCACCTACACTCTTGGTTTTCTAAGTACAGCCAGTGTTATTTCCGAAAGCTTCATCTAGTTGAAAAAACTTCGTTTTTGGCCTTGATTGCTAGCTCTAATTCACTCATGGCGACCTCGAACTTGTTCGACAGACACACTTTCCCATTAATAGTGAATTTTAAAACATGTTCGTATTTAGAACAATGTTGTTTTTTAATAACATTTTTAATAAAATTACCACCATCCGATTCATGTTGAGGACATTCGATATTGCTAAACATAGACAAGACAGACACACCCAATACCAATAGTTGGGATATCAAGAAAACACTTGAAGCAAGTAAAGTGTTATTTGAAATCCTTAAAGAAAGCACTTCTCTATATGGGTGTTAAGCTTAGCTTAAACATGAAATGTGGCTGAAATATAAGTAGGTTCCACGGGATTATCAAAACAGTGACATCAAATGATAATATAATTTATTTATGTTACATATTGACCTGATACTATTACTTTTAAGCAATTGCGTATCATTTATTTACCTTATATATGTGCATATAATTTACCGATATACATTTTTAAAATACATTTGTGTAATATGTCTGACGTTTAGACAGAGATGTCGTTTCTATTGTTTTTGAAACAATATAAAAATGACAAAGTGTTAAAAGCTATTAAGGATATGATGATAGCGGCGATCGTCTATTGCGTATTCTACATATTTATTCATAATTGTGTATATATATGAGTATATATATACACATATATATACATGTATATATATACATATATATATATATATATACATACAAATGCATTTATATGTATAAATATAAATGTATATATACATATATACATAGATATATATATATGTATATATACATATATATATATACACATATATATGTATATATATATGATTACATAGAGGCATATATATATATATTAATATATATATTATACATATATATGTATGTATATGTACAGATACATATATGCATGTATATATATATATATATATATATATATATATATATATATATATGTATATATGCATATATACCTTTATATACATATATATATATATATTTATATATACATACATATATAAATATACATATATATATTTATATATACATATACATAAATATACATATATATATATTTATATATATATACATATATATAAATACACGTATATATATACTTTTATATATACATATATATACATATATATATACATATACATATATATACCTTTATATATACATACACATATACATATATATATAAATAGATATATTCCTTTATATATACATATATATATATATATACATATACATAAATATACATATATATATATATAAATATGCATATATATATACATATTAATATTTACATATATACATATACATATATATATATACATACATATATACATGTACATATATATGTGTATATACTTATATATATATTTATATATATACATATTTATATATACATATATATATAGATACATATATATACATAAATACATATATATATACAAATACATATATATATATATATATACATACATATATATACACACGTATATAGGTATTATATATATATATATATATATATGTCTATATATGAAACATGTATATGAATAATTTAATTAACAAATATGCTGACATACAAACACGTGACGTACAATAAGTATGTATCGTGATATTTATGATATTTAATATTAATTTGCACAACAGTTCTAAGACGTGAGCGAATATTTTTAAAGGAGAGCGACATAGGAACATAAGTTACAAAAAACTGAATAAAGTTACCGCAATCGATGTGTATATTTGCTTTTATTAAAACTACACATTTTGTCATGTGAGAAGAAAACAAGAGAGAAACCATGAGAGGAATAAAGACAATGCAAATGAAAAAAGATGGGGTTGCCCAGCATGACGCGTTTAGGCTTTTCTAAGGCCAGAGTGCAGAACACTTTATCTTTTACGCCAACGCCTTTGGCTCCTTATGTTTTCCCCATTCGTCCATCTCTAATGATGCACTGTACATTTTAAAATTACTTGAAATCCCCCTTTCCTATTTGTAAATTTTCTTTTATTGCTATTCCATATTTTCAACGTGTTTTTTTTTAACAAAATCGAAAATAAAATGTAGTTAACACATTTAAGAGTATCTTTTTAAAATCAAGACGTATTGCTTGGTACGAAATATACGTATTTTAATACCTTTCACTTAATATGTCTATGTGTATTACCTCTCAATGTATATATATATATATATATATATATATATATATATATATATATATATATATATATATATATAGAGAGAGAGAGAGAGAGAGAGAGAGAGAGAGAGAGTCTTGGAAGTTGCTCAACCAGTAAAACTATATTAAAAAGAAAAAAACCCAAAAATACCGAGAGTCACAAGTCATTCAGTGGGGAATTACTCATGTAAGTAATTTTAACTTTTACAGTTATTATATTAGTTTGCTTCTAACATTATTAAAGGGAGCATCAGTTGTTTACCATGAAAAACTGATTTGGGAATTTAAAAACAAGACAGTTTTTAATTTAATTGATATTAATTATATATATATATATATTTATTTATATATAATAGAGAGAGATAGAGAGAGAGAAAGAAAGAGATACACATACATACTTAAAATAAAATTGTCGGAATACTCACAGTAAGATCATTGCATAATACTTGAATTCTTTAGACTACTTGCATTCTTATGCGTATTATTCACGCCATGCTTGTAATATTTACACCGAGTAATCTCCGAGACGTTGTGAATATAAGAAGGAACATTAAAATAGTTGATCGAATAATCAAAATTGTACAAACAACCCATGCTGAATTCTACAAAAATATGAACTTATTCAAAAGTTCAATGAGGGATTACATACATTATCTAACCTGTGTAAACACTGTTCACAAGTGGCTAGATACATTAGTAAATTCAAAGCAACAATCTGCGTTACATCCCCATTCATTTCATGTTCAATTATTCGAATGTTAGACATATTCTCAGTAATAATTTTCGTGTGAATTCGTGCTTAATATAAGTATTATATATGTACAGAAATGTAAAAAAAAATATTTTCAATAGAGTAAACTTAATTAGTTACATTTGAGTTTTAAATGTAATGATTACAAATGTATACTAAGTCATTTATGGGTTCATGAATATACAATTATTAAAAACATCCTTTCAGTAATGTTGATTTAACTAAATAACAACATTTTTATATTCATAAAATTACCTAAGAAAGTGTTCCTTTTTCTTAAATTTAATTTTCATAATGCTTAATAGTGTTAAATTATGTGTTTAACAATTTACCTCGTATGAAAGTAAGGTCATCAAATGAATGTAAAGGGAAGTAAATCTGAGGAATTTTTATCTCGTTGTTTCTTTAGCAGTGTTAGACAATTAAAAAATGGCTGTGTTTTTCACTATAACATATAATTAAGCGTATATTATAGTGAAACATCTTTATTAATAGATTTGAAATATTGTTAAGATGTTCTAGTAAACGTTAATGTAAATGGTGGAACCTCGTTTAAACACAACAAATTAGCAGCATATACTCTATGTTCGTAAGGAATGTTGGTCCTGTATTTTTGTTTTGTTGACCTTTTTAGCTTCGAGATTCGATTTTTATCAAATTATTTTTGGTTACGCTGATGTTAAAAAAATAAAATTAATAATACCGTTACTATTATTTTTTTAAAATTAATTGAAACTAATTTTCTAACAAACTAAGTTCAGGTCAAATTTTAAATAAAGTTATTAGTATCTTCAAAACTATGAATATTATTATGAAGCAAACATTGCTTTCTATCAGGCAATTAAAATACTTCCACAGACTCCATTGACATTTGAAAATATCACGAAGCAGTTTTTTTTAAATTATTACAAATAAAGTACAATGCCTGACCTGTTACGAAAAATCGGAAAGGCATTCTGGGTTATTTAATTTGGTAATTCAATTATATTTCTGTATATAATATTTCTGAATGTCATTTCAGTATTTTTATATATTTAATTTTTGCTTTAATTTAATAATTAATTAATATGTGTTATGTTGATGAGCTTTCCATATATAAAGGTTAGTCAATCTACATAATATGTAAAAGTATATCTTCATGTCAAATTGAAGAAGGCTATTAGAGCGTAACTTATTTAAAATTCCAAATTTAAAATTTAAAATATATCATATTTTCATGAACTACTAGCTAACAACTACCCGCTCTCCGGGCAATTATTCATCTAGATGTAGCTTTATGTACAGCATAACAAATACACCATTTTCCTGTTTCTATTTTGGTAATTTGAAGGAAAACAACAAAATGATAATTGTCATTGTGTTAGTTGATATATTCCAATAGTGAGGTTTGATTTTGTATACGCAAAAAATCAATTCCCATAATGAAAGAAATAAAATTAAATAATTCTGGACGATTGCTAAGAATAATAAACAGAAAAGCAGCGTGATAAAAAATAAAATATAAAAACTGTTACCAAATGCAATAAGGTTACAGTTCTATCTACTTGCCTGTGGTTTGTGCGTTTTAAAAGTAATTTAAAGCGTTTTGATTACATTTTTATACTTCGTCGCGTTTCATTTTCAAGATGGTGTGAGCGGAGATCCCTGAACTTTATTTAATGAGTTATTAGTCTTTTGCGCTACAGGAAAAAAAATATTAAACAGATTACTGTCTCAAACGCTTTAAAATGTACATTCGACTTATCAGAAAGAAGAACAGTACAATCAAATTATCAAGCTTTATGAACGGTTGGGGGTTGACTGTCAGACACTTTTATTTTTCAGTCAAACGTTATATATTTGACTAGCCACATTAATGGAAATTTAAAAAAAAAAACGCTTTAATGTACTTTACACACAAAAAATAGGCGTGTATGTATTTACTCCTCTCCAGGAGTTAGGCACAAGGCCAGTTTTTATCTTACTCCCACGAGTAAGATGTGACCCAAGGTCGGGTCGGGAAAGTGGGGTTTAAAAATTGCCTGGGCAGCCCCGTCGGCATTCCCCGGTAGGGGCGCCTCAGGCAGTAAGCAATAAACTTACTCCTCCCCAAAGAGGGGAGGCAACGCCTGGGAAGGTGGACCTCCCAGAACTGCACAGGACAGACCCATTGACCGGCGTAAATCAAGACCCAAAGGTCAAGACAACACCAGTATGGGGTGCAGTATCCATCGGAACAGATACTACACTTTTTATTTACCTCCCCAGGAGGTTAGGCACAAGGCCAGGTTAATCTTACTCCCACAAGGTAAGATGCGACCCAAGCTCGAGTCGGGAAAGTGGGACATGAAAAGCCAGCGCCCGAGAAGGTGAGCACTCTGGCTATTAAAAATTGCCTGGGCAGCTCCGTCGGCATTCCTCGGTAGGGGCGCCTCAGGCAGTAAGCAATAAACTTACTCCTCCCCAAAGAATGGAGGCAAAGCCTGGGAGGGTGAACCTTCTAGAACTCCACAGGACAGTACCTCAGACTGGCGGAATCCAGGCCCGAAGGCCAAGACAATACCGGTCTACAGAGTGAGCATCCATCGGAACATATACTACACTTTGATCTTAACCAAAAGGCCAAGCTTTATTACATATGGTAACACTTATTTGCTGACTATTTCTTTTTGCGCCTGTCGATTATTCTTGACAATCGCCAAAAACGGAACGTCAATTTGTAAAATAATAACAATAGACATTCCTGAGTAATTAAAAATAATTACATTTTGTTTTTCGCTTTTATTATTAAAGACAACAAAATTAATAACGATTTTTTGGAAAATATGAATCTACGTGTTTGTTTTGTAATTAAAAAAAAAGTTGAGTAGAGTGGAGCGTAAAGTTAAACAAATGTTTTTACTGAAATAATTCCCAAATTGTAACAACACACTTTGGGTAATTTTAAGATTAACACATTAAGCTATATAATCCAACCCTTAAAAATGGGATTACATTTTTAGACTAATTCTTATTTATTAGAGCAGAACATTTAATATTAACACTAAATCTAAGTCCGACTGGGAAAATCGTACGGCCACACTTAAATGCCTAGAAATATGGATCCAGCAACCCGAAAAACGTACATAATTCATCGCAAATAGCAGGAACAATTGTTTCCGCTCGCTCTTGCTTCGCAACGTAAATACGGAATCCCGTATACAGTTAATACGACATGTTCGTGAGAGTGTCTTGGGTGAAGTAAGTCCAAGGTATGTTTAACACATATTTGCTGTCAAAATTGTATGAGGATCACCTCCTCCGTTTTAACCCCCTCCAAACAAAAATTAGGGCGTCATGCTCCAGTTTAAAGAATGTCATTCATAACATTCTTGTAAACACGGGACAAACATTTTCGCATTTATTCATATAACTAGATAAGCATTAATAGTTATTCATAGAAATTGATCAATATTTATATTTTGGTAATTTCGAAACAAATATATTAATCTTTTAAGTAATAAACAAATAGATATACAAATAATTCAATTCGCTTAAAACAAATGTTAGATTTGGTGCTGCGCGCGGGAAGGAAATAGCGGTTAGAGAGGGAATAAGGTAGGAACTAACCTCTATGCGCTGGTATGTATTTCTTCCTATGAAGTAAATAAGTTCAATTTAAATGACCTAGACCTTGTTTTAAATTATTGAATGCATCTATTTTTTATTAAATAACTTTAATAAATGAGTGCGTTATATCGACGAAACTATAGCATATACACGAGAGAAATAATACACTACATTTTCAAAGCAATTAAAGTATGTATTACTTTATTATAGACTACTTACAAATATATATGCGAATTAGGATTCCTATTTTCT
>OY744515.1:196132733-196230233 GCA_963556195.1 Sepiola atlantica
ATTTTCAAACATTCAATTTTCCATGCTTGAGGGATTCAGTCGTAAGCTTTTTTGTAGTCGATCCATGCAATTGATATTTACTTTTTATGTTTTTTTACCTTTTTCAGGATCTTTTTATCGAGGTATAAGAGGTCATGCGTCTCTGTTTTCCCTTTACGCCATCACTTGTGTTCTTCGGGGAGTAGTCCACGTTTGTTTAGAGACTGGTAAATGTGTTTTCTCAGTTGCGTCTTCAGGTTTTCCCACATTGTTGGTAAACAGGGTATTGATCTATAGTTGCTTGGCGTCGTTCCTTTTTTGGCATCTTTTTCTATAAGCGTTGTCTTATTTTGGTAATTCACACTGGTATTCTGTTTTGTGGCTACATCCTCTTAGTTTCTGCGCCAGTCTTTCATGTAGGGTCCTGAATTTTTAAAACCAATATGGATGTATTTCATCATGGCTTGGTGATTTCCAGTTTGCCATTTTCCTTTGGTTTCTTTAGTAATGCCCGTTTCTGTTTCTTTTCTATTTCCTGTAGTTCATTTTTCAGGTTTTTCAACCATTTGCCATTTTTTGTTGTGTGTTCTAGGCTTTTCCCATATCTTGCTCGAGAATTGTTTTGTCTCTGTCGGATCAGGTTGTTCTGATGTCATTCGTTCTCCGTTCACGTTTTTGTAAAACTGGCTTCCATTGCTATCAAAGGTGTTGTTCTGTTTTTGCTGTTCTGATATGTATATATATCGTCTGAATTTCCCTTCTATTGCTGCTATCTTTTGTGTTAATAATGTATGTTACTTATTCAGTCTTTCCTTGTAAACCGGATTTGTGCTATTCCATCCTTTCCTATTCTCTTGCATCCTGTGTACGGTGTTAGCTTCTTTGGGGAGTTTTGTTATCTGTGTGCCCAGTCTAATTCCCCATCCAGGTTTTGTCCGTCCATTCTTTTGGCCAGGATGTTTTCTCTTTTTAGTTTCATACTTACTGATTTAGCCCCCACATACATTAAGTTGCTAAGGTTAGTGATGGCGTTTGTTGGAATGTACGTGAGTACCTTGTTTACTGTCTCTGTTTCAACTTTTAACTTCTTCAAATCTTCGTTCCTTAGAGATAGGAGATTTGTTTTGTTCTCAGACATGTATCGTTTGATGTTTTCCACTTCTCTTGCGTCTTCCTCGGTGAGTTCTACTTCGGTGAGTTCTGTGATTTTGTAGTCTGCGACCTCTTCCGTTGCTGGGTTTATGTTCTGTCTGTCTTTTTAATGGGGGGGTTTCGTCAGGTGGTGTTTCTTGCTCTCTTCCGCTCTTTTGTTTGATTTCCTTCAGTTCCATCTCCGAGTATTATTATTATTATTATTATTATTATTATTATTATTATTATTATTATTATTATTATTATTATTATTATTATTATTATTGTCATCTTCATCAACATCGACATCGTCATTATCATTATCATTACTATCATTATCATTATTTTCATGATTACTATTGTTATTATTATCAGTATAAATGTTATTATGTTGTCGTTTTGTTGTCGTTATTATTATTATCATTGTTATTATTATTAGTAGTACTGTTAATAGTAGTAGTAGTAGTAGTAGTGGTAGTAGTATAATTGTATTTACGATACATGTATGGTACATATGGGTTTAGTAATTACCATCGAATTGAAAGAGAATGTAGATTATATTATTCCTACGCCACTTCTTGGCATATTACAATATCACCAATAGTTTTTTTTTAATATTGTTGTTTTCCTAACATATAATGTTATACAACACAGGTTATTAAACATCCATTATTCCGCCTGTTTTCACTGAATAAAACACTATCATATACACAGAACTTGAAACAATTGGAGAAATAGGGCTGACGCGGAAGTGTGTTCACCTGCCTTTAAATCACGATATTAATCCTTAATTTCCTCCATTATGTCAATTTAACTATGCTATTGTTAATCAATTACATCTACGGAGATTATTCTAATAAAACGTGTTTTCCTGGTGTTTCTCTTTGTAGTGGACACACCGTGATACCGATATAAAACCAAACTTTCTTAATAATTGAATAAATAAGGATGGTACATCTATTCCTCTTCCTGTCCGTCCTCGAAATGTAATATCTAGGTGGGTATTGCTTTAAACTAATCGATGTGCCCAACGGGCAGGCGAAGAAATATGATAAACAAACCAAGCCTACATTCACATTTCGGAAAGCGAATGCACAAGACTGATAGGATAGACACGTCTATTCGCCGACAAAACTGAAGTTACTTTGGTTATTTTTATCTGATTCACGTGAATTTGTTCTTGGCCGAAATTTTAAAGTAAACTTAAATGAAATGATGATATCAACTCTAAATTTGAGTTCAGTGATTATTTGAATGTCTTTTTTTATTGCATTTTAAACACGTGACTTTTGAAGCAATTTAGATTAGTCGCTATTAGTTATTTATGGTTAATTGAACAATATATATATATATATATATGTATATATATATATATATAGAGAGAGAGAGATAGAGATAAGCAGTGTTAAACACAAAATAATTTTTTGCTTCAAATACTTTTTTTGCTTTTTTTAATAATCATTTCAGTATTTTCAAATAAATGATTAAATGTTCCATGTGTATCACGACTTCTTCAGATTCATCGTAGAATGAGCTTCAGGTAACGAAAACAATGAACCAACAGCATCAGAAAAAAAGAAAGAAAATTTAAATAACAACCAAGACCGGCGTATGCGAGTTCGTTAAACATCAACAACAACCACGAAAACAGCAACAACAACAACAACAACCCGGTATTTTTCACACGGAATAGCTTTACAATTTATGTTCCTAGAGGGATAGAATTTGCGTGCCAGAATATATTTAATTTGCGTTTAACATTTTAACGTAATCCGGGCAAAAAACATTTTCCTGCAACCAAAGTGGAATGAAACGATTTTAATTGCGTCCTGGAACCCCACGCGTGCTCAATCCACTACCTGCATCTGCAGTGAAAGGCTTTTTTCCGAAGAGGTCTAGCTATTTTAAACTCTGATCGTAGCCGAATAATGTAAGTATAGATGAGAAAATTGATACGTAATAAACAGCTCAATTTTTATTCTGTAGCTGACAACTTCTGTTTATATATATATTATATCTATATACATATATATATATGTATATATATATATATATATATATGTATATATATGTATATATATATATATGTATGTATTATATCTCTCTATATATATGTATTATATCTATATGTATATATATATACATGTATTATATCTCTCTCTATATATGTATATATGTATTATATAAATATATATATATGTATTATATCTGTCTATCTATCTATTTATCTATATATATATATATATATATATATATATATATATATATATATATATTAAGGCATGTGTTATTGAAGACGACATAAATCTTCTGTTTAGATATTCCTTTTTTTATTATTTCCATTCGTCGAATGATCTTTTTTACGTTTAGATGGAATGAATTGATGAAGGATCCATGTGTTTGACTAACGTTTTCGATTTTCTCCGGAATCATCTTCAGGTCTTTAATGGCAAAATTGAATACAAAGCGAGTGAAAGAATGGAATTTCTTTAAAAATACGCCGGCAAACCGTTCGCGTAAAATACGGACGTCTACATTTTAAAATGTGATAATTGAAAAAGGTCTTCGTTTATTTATTAATTTTATTTATTATTCTTATTATTATTTTTAATTTAAAATAGTGGCTGATTTAATTTTGTCTCGTCTAATAATTATGGAGAAGGAAAATGGGGGAGATAGGCAGTAAGTAATTTTAATAAGATGTCCCTATTTTTTTAATTGAATTAGGCGACACCGGTTGATATCACTAAACTAGGCTAAGCATTTAAAAATAGTTTTACTTGTCTCGTATGAAATGTTATTGATTTTAGGTTGCTGCGTTTTTATGTATACGGCTTCAAGTATTTTTAATTTTTTTTAATTAGTTTCGGAATGTATTATTGTTGTGTTCATTACTAATATCTGTCTCAACTCAGATGTAGGGCAGTTGTGCGTTTGTAGGTTTTTGTATATTGAACTAGTGTTTGCGAGGTGCATGGTGAGGCGGCGGGATAGAGTGGGTGTTGTAAAACCAATGTAGCTAGTATTATTTTGGGAGGTACATCCTCCTTAAGGGCATTTAAATTTATAAACTACATTGGTTCTTTCTAGTGTTTTGGGGGTTGGAGAGGGGTTGTTTTTTACTACAAGGTTTTGCGTTGTGAATCTTTTATAATAAATAATTAATTTAATTTTGTTTTCTTTATCTGTTGGAGATATATATCGATGTGTAATATTCTTTATAGCTTTTTCTTCTAGTTTGAAATTTAGCTGCATTTGGTTGCGGTAATATATGTTGATGTAATTGGAGTTATGTTGTGTATTATTATTTATATTAGTGTTTGTACGGTTTTTTATCATTGATTTAATTAGTTCGTCGACGAGGTAGTTGGGAAATTCATTGTTAATTAATACTTGTTTTATATTTTTTAGTTCGATAAATAGTGTTTGTTAGAGGAGGAAATCAATTTTGCTCGGTTTAGTAAATTTTTTATGATAGCTATTTTATAACGGTGGGGGCGTTCACTCTTGAAATTTAATAGGCTGGAGTTTTTGCTGGTTGGTTTTTTATAGGTAGGGGTGTTAAAAGTATTGTAAGAAGTGTCAATTAGTACATCTAGGAATGGGATTTTATTATTAGTGTTTAATTCTGTAGTGAATTTAAGAACAGAGTTTTTTTGAAATAGGTCTTTAAGTTTATTAATTTGTTTAGTGTTATTGGCAAGAATTAGTATATCGTCAACATATCTAACGTTAATAGGAGGTTTTTCAATTGTGTTCAAATGTTAGGTTTTCAAGGTGGACATGTAAAATTAACTAAAAGTCGGGCCGAGAACCGAACCCATAGATATCCCGTCAATGTGCGTATATATGTTTCCCATATAGTCATTTGTTTCTGTTCATTTTCCTATATGAAACCAAAAACACAAAACAAAGCATATTGCAACTGGGACGTAACAGGCTACTGAGAATAAAGGAACAACATTTATTAAATCACCAGATGGTGGTTTGCATTACATTTACATTTCTGCGTGTTGGTACCGTCGAAGAAACAGGTAGTAGAGAAGGAATTAACAGGGAATAGTTCACGGACAAAAATATAAGGCTATAAAGGTTTCAAACATCTGCGGACCTCTATAAGGAAAAGGGCGAGAGTTTGCTGACTGACGGATTTGTCAGGTGTATTAACGTTGAGGGGCTACAAGTGTAGAAAGTGCGTCGGAGAACATTCAATTTTAGTACTTGTAAAACATACACAGCGGTGCAACATTGCGGCGATCATGCTAGGGGTGGATCTTGGTAGACAGTGTTAGATAAAACGCTCTTCTTTGGAACCTGTCTAAGCGCGACAAAGACACTAGTAGTTCGTGCACCAGTCCAGATCTGTCAACAATGTTCCATGCACTCGATAATCGTAGCTTTTTATAGATATATGATATAGCCATGTGTTAGAATGTTCTGGACCGGTTTACGGTGCTAACCTTTTTGCAGCAGACTTGACAATATATTCTATGTACTTGTTCACACTAATGTTACCCGTGATTATTCAGTCAAAAAGATGTATGTTAGATTTTCAGGCTGCTGTCCGCCATGGGCATCGATGGTTCGAACAATTTCTTATAATTAGTAAAAGAAAATACACTTTGTCTTAGTAGCATTAAATGTAGCACTTCATTTTCTGCACGAATAAACTGGAGACTGGCGGTCATTTTCTAACGTGTGAGCCATTGCATTGGTTAATAGTGCGTTTGTTTGGCCGAAATGTCGACAGTAGAGCATAGTGCCTTAAGCACCTACACCCATCCCGGACCCAATTACATCAGAAATGTCGTTTATTAAAATAAGCAATAATAAAGATTTAAAAAATCACCTCCTGGGTACACCTGCTTAATGTCAACTTATTTATATCTGCGCCTATTGTGAACGACGTGTTTTTTTATGAAACGACGTGGATCTATATTGAAATCTTGACATATAGACATAACGTCATTGAATATATAAACAATTTTCGCTTTTCTTTTTTATAAATTAAGATTACGTTGGATTATTATAACAAAAATTACCATATACATACATATATATATATATATATATATATATATATATATATATATATATATATATATATATATATGCAAACATTGTTAGAAATAACAGAATTCATTAAGCATTTAAAATGTAATGAGATGTTATTCTATGATGATACTCCGGTGTCACTGAATTTAAATCGTCAACGTATTTCCTGGAACAATGCTAAAACGTTATCTGCGCGTTTCTACGTCTTCCTTTTATAAAACTGATTTTTTATTCTCCAGATTGTATGTTCATAAGCTTCAGGCACCTGTGGATGATTGAACAAAGAATGGAAAACGTTTGTGAAACCTATAGGACACATAATATTTTTAAATTTTAATACAAACATCATAAAAAAATATAAAATAAAAAAAGGTTTAATTAAAAAGACAGATTCTGTTTGTTTTGAGAATATTTTCATCAATAAGCACACACACACACACACACATATATATATATATATATATATATATATATATATATATGTATATTTACATGCTTTTACAAAGATTATATATTTTTGTAAACGTAAATTCCTTATAATATCTTAGAAGTGTCCAATTGTAAGTTTGATCAATTTGTATCAAACGATTAAGAGTATATATATTTTATATATGCATTCGACTGACCATGACGAACCACTCGAAAACCATACTTTTGAATACGGTTAAAATCTCTTTATTTCCGTATTCCGATGATGGATTATTCTACTTCACTTATTTACACTCAAGAAAGAAGAAGAATACACCCACGTAAATAAATAGATTCTAAAACTAAATTATGATGTTGTACTGATGCCCCATGGCCAATGGAATGCAAAATTAATCTCTCTGTCTCTGCCTCTGTCTGTCTACTTGTTTGTATGTATTTATGTCTCTCTCTCTCTCTCTCATATATATATATATATGTATATATGTACATATATGTGTGTATATATATATATATATATGTGTGTATATATGTATATATGTCTATATATGTGTGTATATATATATATATATATATATGTATACATATATATATATATATATTTATATATATTTTATATATATATGTATATATATATGATATTTTACTGAATGAAGATTACAGAATCAGCTGATAATGACTCTTTGAGCAATTAAAAAAAATTATTATACAGCTACCACAAGGATAAGATTATAGTAAATAGACTTATAATAGTATGCATGCTAGAATTAAATTTTGCAATGACATCAAAGTGAAATAAATATTGCTTGTGGTTCTCACTAAACTACCAGTCTATCCAGATACCCATGTTTCATTTCAGTGTTGATCGTCATAGAAATACCTCGGTGATTTGCCGTCAGTTTTCTATCGTATCAGCTGTCAAATCTGCTACTTATAGTGGTGTTGAGTATACCGTATATAAATGAAACAACTGATTGTATTCAACTTGTTAACACACTGATAACGAAAACTACCCAATTTTAATGGACGTTTATTGTTGTTTTAAGCCAAGTTGAAACCATAGTTAATCTATCAGAGAGCTCGACCCATGAGGGAAGCTTATATCCCCCTCTCTCTCTCTCTCTCTCTCTCTCTCCTTCTCTCTCTCTCTCTATATATATATATATATACATATATATATATATATATATATATATATATATATATATATATATATATATATATATATATAATATACTTATCTACAAACACGTGCGTTCTACTTTTCTTTTATTACTCACTGTGGCAAGACGTATTGATATTTAAAAGCCGGACCTCATTCGTGTGTGATCTATTCGTTTCCGACTGATTTTTTACAACATTTACTATTTATAAGGTAGGAGAAATTATTTTTTATTTAAATGGAATTATTTAAATATTTAGATTTGGCGATATTGATAACAGAAAAAAATACTCAATTAATTTTCAGGAACAAAATCGCTTATATATTTAATGGATACTATAAGAGAGCGTATATACGAATACGTATTTCTTCGTGTATACGATCAATTAGTGTGTTAGACGTAACGATATTCAAAACGTGGACCCGAATGGTTGGCAACTGATGAACAGCCGACTGACTTTTTCGATTAACTACTATCATTTAAATATGATTTTTATATATTTACATTTTACGATATCACAATAAGTATTCGGAACAGTACATTTATGATGTTAATAATCGCACTATGAACACTCTTATTTTATTGCCTGTTAACATCCTGTACCTGCAAGATATATATATATATATATATATATATATATATATATATATATATATATATATATATATATATATATATGTGTATATATATAAATATACATATATAAATATACATATATAAATATATATGTAACTATACATATATAAATATTTATATATATAAATATATATATAAATATATATAAATATGTATATATAAATATACATATATATATATATTTATATATATATAAATATATATACATATAAGTATGTATATATAAATATATATATTTATATAAATATATATATATATATATAAGTACGTATATATATAAATATATATATTTATATAAATATATATATATATATATATATATATATATATTTATATAAATATATATTTATGTTGTAGGTACAGGATTTTAAATAAATAGACAATTACGAGAAGGGAAACAAATAAATCACTTCCATGAATTTCACTTAGAGATTTTTTATAAACAATTACCCATTGTATTATTCATTTCTGTCGGTAGACGTCTTTCTCGAAAGATCGGTCGTATGTTTTGTTACCAGCATATACAAAAAAAAGTTACTTTGATAGGTAAATATAGTTGGTTGTGTTCACCCTACCTTAGCACAATAATAATATATTTTAAAAATACGTTAGTACATCGGCCTTTGATGGGTTAATCTAGTACAAAAAAAGATGCAGAGCTTCTACATATATGATAACTCTTCTCGTCCAATGGTTATTCTGTACACACAATTGCAATATGTATAAAGCATGGCATCGGTTAAAAAGTTTTACTGTCCCTTATATGTCTTCCTTATGTGAACTTCCATTGATTTCTATAACATGTCAGCTGTCAAACAAACTATCTGCCGCCGTACCACGCTGTTCATTTTCAAGTAAAGTTCGAACAGTGTTCAGAACTAAAGGCACTTCCCACTTGTTTTTAGAATCACATTATCCCCTCGTCTAAATATATGATGGTCGTTTATCGTTTTCTTGGTCAGCACAGAGCTCATTAAGTAGAGCGCTCCATCCAAGGTTTATAGATGAGAAATTTCCAATAGATCCTTTCTTCGATACACAGGTGCATACATTTGCCGACATCCGTGTGTTCACAATCTAACAAGTCGGCCATTGGTGCTCACTGGGGTGTACTAAGTTGCGGTATCCTCCATTTTTTTCACATAGTTCGTTCGAAGAATAATCTCACATTTCTTGAAGCTGTTAATATCAACTTACGACAGCCGTCTATGTGCAATAAATAGTACGCTTTCCATTTGGAATTCATAGGTGTATGTTAGGAATAACCGTTCCAGCTTTTGTCATTCGTAAAACTTGTATTTTTATTTTTGATAATTATTTATGGCTTTTAAGCAACGTTTTTTATCGATATTTACACTTGTTGTAGACGGCTTCCTTGAAAATGCTCGACTTAAATATAACTTGATATTTTTTGTGTCGCCTTTTCTTAAACGAATTGCTCTTCAAAATTGGAAAATAGAAGTGATTTATTTCTTCCTTTTTCTGTTATTATTTTTATGATATGAATTAACATGTAAAAACTGACATTAACATATCATAATAATGGCAGCGAGCGAAATAGTATTGAATTGTCTAACTTTCTTCATCTCTCTCTCTCTCTCTCTCTATCTATCTCTCTCTTTCTGTATCTATCCATCACTCTCTCTTTCTCTCTCTTCCTGTATCTATCCATCACTCTCTCTTTCTCTCTCTTCCTGTATCTATCCATCTCTCTCTCTATCTATCTATCAATCTATCTATCTCTCTCTATCCATCACTCTATCTCTCTCTATATATATACATATATACATACACACATATATATATATACATGTATCTCTCTCATATATATATATATATATATATATATATATATATATATATATATATATGCAAACAATGTTTAACATAAAATAATTCGTAATTTCAATTATACATTTTTTATTTTTTCAATTTTCTAATTGTGTTTAAATAAAAACAAAATAAGATATGCTCCATAGTTTTCGTGTTTTCATTGAATAATCCTTAGGTGTCAAAAGACAATTTTTAAAAAGAATTCAGAAATAAGCGAATATTTATGAAAAAAACGAGATACTTACACGTCAAAGAACGTGCTACAATTATCTCATGAGAGAACGTTAACCGTTTTTATTAAGCGACGCCGGTGTAGCATGACATAATTAAATCTTATTACCTTAAGCAATGTTTAATGCTGTCAATTAATAACATCAACTACAACCTCAGTAACAATATGTTTGGATTGCTTAACAGAGTAGAATATTATTTTGTTACGTACAACGGAGTCGCGGAATTTAAATTTTAAATGTCTTTCTTGGGACAGTTTTTGATTTTTTCTCACGTGCGCGTTTCTTCATTGTCTTTTAAAAGGGTCTTCTTTCTGCAGTATTCTTTGTTCATTTGCTTTTGACACCTGCACATGGTTTGACGAAGAATCGAAAACATCCGTGATACCTTTATAACATATCTTAATTCATTTTTAATTTTAACACAAACATCGCATTACAATAATTAAAAAATTAAAAAATATATATAATTGAACAGACTAATTATGTTGGTTTTTACAATGTTTGCATAAATGATAAAATGCTGCTTAATAAACACTCACAATTCATATATATATATATATATATATATATATATATACAAATATATATATATATATATATATATATATATATATATATATATACAAATATATATATATATATATATATATATATATATATATTTGTGTTATAGTGGAATAATTCCAGGAGGAAATCCGGGTATGAGAGCTCAATGTAGTAAACAATTATGTGATTTCGTGTTATTATATTTTATATATATATATATATATATATATATATATATATATATATATATATATATATATATATATAAACCACCTCGATTATCTCAGCCCGAACTCGAATCGCACCATAAATTCAAGAAAACTCCAGACAAACAAAAATCAACAGAAGAAAATGAGAGAACGTCGCTCAGCTTATTTGGTTACCTTATCTAAACCCTCGGGCAAATTATAGAACTACCAAAGAGAGAATAATAGGAACTAGCCAACTCTACAAACAAATACAAAAGATAATAGAAAATAACTGATAGCTTTTTAAGAACTGCATCAGCGAAATAGTCGAGACACGCCAGGGTTCTCTTATCATTGAAAGTAAAGAGAAACATAGAATAAAAAAGAACTGCAATCACTTCTTAAGTTTATCTTCGTTTCGTCAATAACAGAATGACTTGAGGGTTGATAGAACATGAAGTCAAGCTCGTCTTAGAAGGTGGAGTGTGAGTCAATAAAATCAAGAAAATCGACCAGTTAAGCTGATATATCCACATCTACAAAAATCAGATCAAGTGTGCCGTGCAATATATTTAAAATAATTCAAACAACTGCATATGTCATTGTTTTCTTTACCTATTTAAGGCACGGAGATATCTAATGATGTTAGTTAGATTGTTTTTGTTCTTCATATGAGTTGTATAATAAGAAAAACAAACGAATACTAAAAAGAAAGAAAAACACGCAGAAAGTTTTGAGGAGCTTTATGGACATATTGAATAGGAACATGTCGAAGTATATAATATCATCTCATGATGAAATATACTTTCATAGATTTATGAGGATATATATTTTATATGATTTACGTAATTTTTGCTTAGTCTTCTTCTTCAGTCTCATGGTAATAATGTGGAAGCTGTCCACTTGCAGGAAGAAAGGCAAATGCCCATGAATACACCATTTGATAAGAGCATAATAGCGGCTATCATGCATGCGTTAACTTTTTCTTAGACACGATTCTTGAACATCGTGTAGATTTACTGATAAAATTCAGAGGTGGGGTAAGGTATTATATCATACTCTGCCAAAGGGTATTAGCTAAAGTAACATTACCAACCACTTTCTCTTTATAATATATATGTATATTAGAAAAACCTACCCGTTCAAATACAATTACTAAAATAGAAGGTTTTTTTTCAGGATTGTATGTTACCTTACGAATATTAAAACTAAGCAAAGATTGATTATTTCAATAAAAATAAATTACATGCTTTTTATTCTAGAAAATGTCAAAAATTGTTGATACATGCATAGGCGGTCTTCAGAAGAAAACAATTACAGGATTGGTTTCATTAATGTCTAATAGATATGGGCCACTAGTAATGCAACTCTTAATAATTTAAATTATCAAATGGGAGTTTGTGAAAGAAAAACGGAGTCATCTCAATTTTTACGAATAGTTTAAACTCGCTCTTTAATAGCTTCACATAAACTCACATGAACCTAATATATTTAACATGAATAACCCTTAAAGCTAGATCGTGTGTTCCAAAAATTATTATAATCAGTTGATTAATTAATAATTTACATAGCAATATATGAAACTTATACACATTATTCACTTCAAATGAATAGAGTTATTGTAACCACTTATCGAATAACTGACCAATCTGAATGTTGGTCAACGCAAGCTTTCATACGAGCACCAGTATTAAATATACGCGTACGGATTATGAGGTATAATTATAAAGGTAGCAATAGAAGATGGTTTTCTGAAACCAAACATATCTTATTTGTATATCTCAACGTTCACGACAAGTGAAATCATTATGTAGTAAGTTGATTTTGAAAAAAAAACTCGATTAAAAGCTATGTTGTATCGAACGGAACTAGAATGCACCTATGGAACATTTAAGTGTATGCCCCTGTAAAATGTTATATAGGAACCATATCCGTTAGGAAAGAGCACACCTCTATCATTCTCTTGTGTTCACATTGATATGTATGTATATATATATATATATATATATATATATATATATATATATATATATATATATATATATATATCACATCACAAATAAATGTGAAAGTATAATAAGTTGAAACCCTGATTGGAAAAGAAAACAAAAATACTCATAAATTGGCAAAGAAAGACCACATAATGAAAGAACATGTCTGATTAAAGAACCAAAGTGAACTATATCTCCCGTATTCATTTCAGACGGCGACTTGTTGACACGCATTGTGTTTGCTTTCTGTCTTCCTCTTGAACAATTGAAATGGTTTCGCCCGGCAGATTTTTCTTGATGACTTTTGTGTGACGGGAAAGACACACACGCATATATATATATATATATATATATATATATATATATATGTGTATATATATATATGTATATATATATATATATATGTATATATATATATATGTATATATATATATATGTATATATATATATATATGTATATATATATATGTATATATATATATATATATGTATATATATATATGTATATATATATATATTTATATATATACATATATATATATATACATATATATACATACATATATATATATTAAAAAAGGAAGATGAAGATAAAAAGTTGCATAACATTTAATAAAATAACATAAAGTTACATGAAATTCATACAAATTCTATATAACTTTATGTTATTTTATGTAATTTTATGCAATTTTGTATCGTCATCTTCCTTTTTTAAAAATTGATTGCTCTACTCAACGTATCGAGCTTTACTGTATCGCGATAGATCACCTTACGATACTTAACTCATCGTTAATTCTATTATCATTAGTATATATATATATATATATATATATATATATATATATATATATATATATATATATACATATATATATTTATGATTACAAACAAAGTACTATTTGCTATTTATTTATGTAGTATAGGTGTTGATGTGAGTAATTAAAAACGCCATGTCCAACTACTCACTTTGAATTGTGTTTATTAATGCCTGTTCACAATTTATCGTAGCGCATTATGATATATTATTTTCTACATTTATACACCAACGCACAATATGAATTACCTACTGGGGAGTTTGAATTACCTACTAGACATTATCCTCAAGTGTATTTGATCTCTTTTTATAAGGGTTTGTCAGGACAATCTGCCATGGTGGTATTTACACTTACAAGTACACCCTGCCCAAATATTCCAGATAACTTAGTATTCGCAACACCAATAAGATCCCTTCAACCCGGCTGTACACTTGCTAATACTAGGAATAGTTCACATTCTCCTAGTGCTGTTAGCTCAAGAAACACAACATAGCTGGATACTCCACCTGACGAAATGCATTTCCGTCCTTAAATCTGGTAAGACAACGATACCACAAGAAAGATATACTATAACCTAGTAACCTGGTCAATTGGAGAAAAAAAACTCTAATGTTATCAAATTCTTTACTAGATCAATGTTTGTGAAATAAAAGAGAATTTAAATAGACTTCTAATTTCTATGTATCTCACATAAGTAAAATGGTATATATATATATATATATATATATGTATACACACACACACACACATATACATATATATATATATATATATATATATATATATATATATATATATATATATATATATGAAGATGAATGTACAGGCGTACGTATACGTCCAGATGTGTGTACAAGCATGTGGTGCGAGTGCGCGTGTGTATGTATAGGTGCAGATTATTAATAAATAGAAAATATAAAATAATATTAATAAAATAAATAAAAGATTAAATTAAAAACATAAAAAATAAAAAAAATATTAAATTAATACCCCCCGTACATGTGAGCGAAGATGCGTGTACATGCACGCATGTGCAGATGTTGTGTATAGGCATGCATGTGGTTCCATGCTCGTGTGTGTATATATGTTTATTTGGCGGGGTGCATGGACATAGGTACGAGTGAAATAACAAAATAAAGAATTTAATGAATTACACTTAATATAAATATAAATACAAATATACATATTAATATTATTTACACACCATTAATAAAGAGACTAAACTTATACCCCTCAAACGGAAATAACAGATAGTATCCATCATTCCGTTTATAACGATTTTTTTGTTCTTTTTTGTTCTTTTTTTGTTTTTGTTTTCAACATTACTGGTTAGAAACGGGACATATCAACGAAACACCGCTTCCCATTAAGATCTAGAAAATACGAAAAAACAATTCAATAAACAAAAATAAACAAACACGTTAAGTCAATAAAAACATTATTGCACTATGCTTTCCAACACTATATCGAACAATTAATCCGATACATGAATTTATTCCAAAAAAACGACAACAAAAGGGCACCCTAATTTCTACAAACCAAACGCCAAACTATATGGCCGCACCTTTCGTATTTTTTCAGACCATGTATAACAATAACATTACAAAAAGTACAGAAAATGCGAAAACACCAATTCAATAAACAAAAATAAACAAACACGTTAAGTCGATAAAAACATATTTGAATCATCTCGTTCAGCTCTATATCGAACAATTAATCCGATACATGACTTTATTCCAAAAAACGACAACAAAAAATCACACTAGTTTCACAGGCTCAAACGGTAAACTATATAGCCACCCTTTTCGTAATTTTTCAGGTATAATAATTACATTACAAAAAGAACAGATGAATAAATAAATAAATAAAACTTGCTAAGAGATAAATAAATAATTAATAACACTTGGTAGGGAATAAAATGAAGGCCTCCCTTGAGCCTTAGTTAATCACTATACCACACCAGATTTTTTCGGGGACGTCATCAGAGATGCACCGTTTTTCTGTCATTGTTGACGCCATTCCCTGTCGGGCGTGACTACAATCATTTCAGCTTGCCGATAATTCCACTGGGCACGGAGATTTACTAAAGATGTCGAAATCTGCCCTTTTGGATGAAACCGCGGTACATTGCTGAAATATGTAATATACAGTTTCTAAATAAATTATATATATATATATATATATATATATATATATATATATATATATATATAATTTTAAATGTGAGTTACAAGGGTGTGTTTTAACCGTGTTAGTTACTACATCGAACCCAACTTATGAGTCGTCGAAAAAAGCTTTCCGTATCCTATATATATATATATATATATATATATATATATATATATATATGTGTGTGTGTGTGTGTGTGTGTGTGTGTGTGTGTGTGTTGGTGTGTGTTACATGTTTTTTAGATTTAGATCTTCAGTATTGCAAATGCATTTGATCGAATCTTGAATTAATATCTATATGTCTAATATAATACGAAATGTGAATTGAAATAATATTATACGAAGTAAAATAGGAGAGAGATATAACGCTATACTGGTTTTATGTTTAAAAGATGACACTTCGACATTCCGAGTGCCATTTAAATGTCTATTCTATCGGAACATTACTTATAGATGCAAATGTTTTCTCGCGATCCCACCAAGCATACTTGGGGAAAAGTACACACGGCTTACCGATCCAATATTCTATAAACACACATGCATATTCAGTCGGTTGATGAGATATATTTGTTACGATTCAGAGAGTTACGATCTGGTGGAGAATGAGATCAGTTATGTTAAAATGACCCCAAGCATACCAACAAAACAGCCAGGAAATAGTTTTTAAAAAAGATAATTTATAATCTGGTCTGGATTTGTCAAATTTCTGATTAAATATCATCCTAAATGTTGTTATTTGATCTAAAGCTGAGTTTCAGCGTAAATATCTCTTCAATCGCGATCAACTCTTTAGATTTTGTCGGGCGTAAGCAAACTTTTACGCGTGAATACTGGTATGTAATACTTGGTAATTAGTTTGCATTACACTCAGACATTTGCATAGATTATTAAATTTATTGAGCTGTGACCTATCGTTTAAACCCGTTTAGCTACTAAAATAGTGATAATGAGTAGGGTTCTTACTTGATATGTATGTCTAAAACGTATTAAAATTTCCCTTTCAATAACTAATTAAAAGTCAATATTAATGTATATGTTTATAATGAAGTTTTATTAATTAGATATCTTCAAAATTACGTAGAAATTACAAAACCAAGGTATGGCTCTTCAAATTTACCGTGGACTGTATTGGAGTCCAATATTTTTTAAATGTAAATATTGACGCGAGTTATCACTTTAAGTTGAAGACCAGTCAAATTAAGTATCCATGTGCCGCGTCATATGTACCGTTATTGATGCATAATTATTTTCTTTAGTAATAGCCATCTATGTGGCTGGGCACTCTCTGTGTCAGCATCGCAATCCAGTTGCTATTTTGTATATTCTCCGTGATATGCGTTTTGAAAAAATTGCTGTAAACACACTCACAGGTCGGTTTGATTGTCTCGATATGTTTTTGGTTTTTACACATATATGTTTTTTACGGCATCCCATAGACACTGCTGTGATTAATACCTCTCACAAACTAACACAAATTATTTATATCTAAAAGTGAACCTTATCACTTGAATATTTTCTATCCTACATATATCATTTATATTTAGTACAACATTGCGTCATACAGTTTTATAATAGTTTTAGCATTACTCGTAGATTCTAAAGTGTTACAAGAAACCACTTGGACATATCAGGTTAATGTAAATTAGGTTAGCGAATAGTGTGTTAAAACTATATGTAAACAGGGAGAGTACATACAGCGATAACATTTATGTTACTATAAGCAGTATGTTTGTTTGCGCATGGGCTCTTTGTGCCGCACAATAAATAAAAAATATAACTCATCGCTGTCGGATATTTGTCTCAATTATAGAATATCTATTATTTACCAAAAATGTAACATATCTTTCGAAATCACAGCATACATGTATCTAATTAAATTACACTGACTATGAATATGCGTACATTGACGATAGCCGATATTTTTACTCGTATTTCGCAATATATCATTTTAATAGAAAATTAACAGACAATGAAATGTGTAGAATATAAATTCGCAGGCAGCCATGGATTTCATGTAATACAATTTTTAAACGAAAGCAAATAAAATTAACCTAGGAAATAATCCATTATTTGGATAACATTTAAGATCAATGATTTCATACAAATGTTTGGATCTTGATAAACTCCCTACACGAAGCTAAGGGGAATAATTAATCCGTGTTCATTAAAAGATAAAATACAGCTTTCAGTACAAGGAAGCTGCTAATTTATATCATCGCATGACGAGAACTCATAGGTTTCAATTTAATTATCGACACAATACACACTCAGAAAATGCAGAGTATACAGTTTCCACAGACACCTTGCAATAGCAGAATATCCAGTTTTGATTAGCACGTTGGTCGTGTCATACGAAACGGTGATCCGATCTCACGATCATCTAAAACTGTGTAGCATTATTTGAATACTATCTTAGTCAAATTAGAAAATGTTGATGAAGTCTGATTTAGATATATATTTTTAAATCAACATATATATTACCCAAGACGTTGAGCAAAACTAAATTAATATTGAGATGTTTGTGTTATACTATATTCTTATTTTGTTTAAATATAAACGCTGTATCTTGGAGTTCATATCATTCTGGTTGTCGTTTTTGATATGCTGTTTGATATTTATACTTTCTCCTACAGATCAGGATATTATAACGGTCTTTAGTCAGTGAGTCACATATAAAGTAAATATGTGTTTATGTATGAATTGTACAAAGTAATGTTATTTCGTACATAAAAAAGTTTATCAGGAACCGGACATCTTTAGTTGTAACTGGTAAAAAGTTGATTTGGAAGTTATTGTCATACACCATGTAGACTGGATTTGCCCTATCGGTGTTACTATTGTTTGTATATTGTCCGTTCGTTTCACTTCATTCGCTTTGTGTATGTTCGAATATAGGCGTGCCCACTCTTAGCATAATAAAACATATATGCTGATTATATGTTCGGGAATTTCTAAAATGAGAATTGATAATTTATATTATTTTAATTATTTGATATACTATTCTCACCTTCATAACGTGTAGGGCGATATAACTTTCGATATTTTCTGGTACATCTTTTCAACATCACGGACATTTTACTTAAAGGTACGGAGTCTGTATGTTCCATTGGGCAATCTGCATGGAATTTCGAACATAAACTTGTATTTTCTTTACAAAACTCATAGCCTGAAAGTGTAAGGTATTAGTTAGCAATGAGTTCCAATGCAAGTAATCTTAGGTTAAATCCTTACTACAGTCTATAATAATTAAAAATGGCTGAGGGACTGAGAGAATTTACTTCACTAGATTAAAGTGTTGTTTAATGTTCCGTATAGAGCATTAGTTTGGCACAAATATAACGAAGTTAATTGAAAGTACTGTTTGAAAACAATGAATCTGAAACAATTCGGGGGTTACATTGGCCAACATGTTGTGAAAATATCAATCTAGAGTAGTACAGCAGTTCAAATAATCCCAATATTAAAATATAATCTTGTTATATTTAAAGAGTATATATTTTAAATTACTCCTAATATAGTTAATTAAAATTATCATGTATTATCACTTCACTTATATAAATACGTCGTCAAGTCTATCTTATCAGTAATATTAACATACCCCTCGCAAGGAACTGTCTGATGTTTACTCTTAAACAATGGTCTTAAGATTACAAAGATAAGACTTTGAAAACATTATATTTCCCATGCTTCATTGACTGATTACTTATTATTGTCCACATATGACACGCAATGTGTGTTAATATATGTAAGTAAATACTGCTCATTGCACATAGTATATTTCTAGTATAAGTTGATGGCTCTTTAATTAAATGATGTATATTTGTATGCATATCTTTTGCGTCGTGAGTTTAGACATTAAAATAAACGTACCATGTAGCGCTACATCTTCCTGACTCTTTTATTATTAGTAATTGATGTCATATATAGATTCAAGCTCCCTTAAAAAATATCAGTTAATAATATTATCTTAAAACGTTATGCGTATTGTTATATAAGCACCCGCCATTGTTTTACGTGCAGCACAGTCTTTGAAAAGATATACGTCTATTAGGAAAGTCCAGTAACTTTTCTGGCGACTTTCTTACGCATGAACATCGTTTTACTGCGTGATCTATCAGATCGTTACGCTTCTCTTCTTTAGTCACGAATTCTTCGATCTTCGCTTTTCCAACATTTAAACAAATTGTACCTCTCTTTGATAAAGTACCCTGCTTTAACAAGCTTCTATGACTCATCTTATTTAGATCTGAAATAAGATACGTACATCTGATGTGTAGCTAAGTTCGCTGGGGAAATTGTTGGATAATTCTACTGCTCCAGAAGGTACCGTACTCTTTAAATAAAGATTGTATGATACTTACATTTATCATAAGATGGAGTAGTGTTGCCACATCTTGTTAGGGCCGCGTAGAGCACGTTTTCCTGTCTTGACAGAGAAAATCACCAACTTCGAAATATAGCAGGGGATGCTACCTACAGAAGAGAGGCTTCTAGACTTACATAACTCTATCGTAACTTTCATCGAAGGTGGCCACCCATGTAAAACATTAACAACAAAAACGTATCTAGCTGCAACGAATTTATATATTTGCCTTTTACTCCCCTGTGAACCTAAAAATAAAAAAGAATTTCCATGAGCAAAGTGTATTTCCGTAAACTACCCGTTTGTTGAACAATACTGCAGGGTTTCTTCCCAGTTGACTATAACATGGGCAGTTGCAAGTCCAACGTTAACATGCTATTGTTCTGCTGTCCCCTAACGTAATACAGTCGGCTCAATTTCAACCATTGTTAACAATCTTTACGGTGTTACTTCACCGTCCACCTCTAAAAGAGTAAACACACTCGGCTGGTATTTGAACCTTGATAAGCGGCGACTCGTATTTGCATTCGACATGCCCTAGTAGTCAGCTCTCTATGGGGTCCGGTGTGACTGAATGTCGATCGTTTATGGGATGGTAATCCACAAACACAGTTATATGAAGCAGACCGGCAATGAACAACTTACGAACATTAACTGAATCGGATTCGTCGAAATTCACTAGTAGGGGCGCTTCATGCGATCTATAGACAACACTACTGTAATATATTTAGGTAAATAAATGTACTCTTATACAGATTAGCGGGTAGAATACTGATACGAATGAACTAGCGGGCTTAAGGGCATACAACTATATCACATAGGGGCACATGGATGGACAATAACTTATAATCAAAAATGTGTGAACGGAGGTGAGATTAAGTTAAGGGGCGTGGCGTCTTAGGTAAAATTAAATAATGGTAGTCGTAGGCAAATGATATTATCATAGTCGGCGATAAAGTGGAGCAGAATGAATCCATGAGTAAACAAGAATATACTAAAACGCCTCACGCTTATTTATTGCTCCCTCTATATTTATTGTGTGTATCCCTCTCTCTGTCTCTCTGTCTCTGTCTCTGTCTCTGTCTCTGTATCTGTATCTGTCTCTGTCTGTCTGTCTGTCTGTCTCTCTCTCTCTCTCTCTCTCTATGTATCTCTCTCTCTGGTGTCTGTCTATGATACGGTACAGACTGTGAGAAAATAAACGATCAATGATATGTTCAATCATTTATTAAATATTTGTGCCGTAATTAAACAGCGTCGATCTTAATAAATTTCTAATTGTCGACTTGAAATGATGCATGCTCTAATTATATGTCTTTAGATCTGGAGCAGATAGAGAAATAGGGGAAGAATAAAGTGTGTGTTTTAACACAAAGCAAGCTCTTTCCTCTACTCTAGTCAAAATGAATTGCTCTCACCCGAAGAAAAACGCTTTTGCTTTGCTAAATTCTTCAGACCGTTCTTCACTTAATTGTAACGGGGAATACTTATATCTAAACTGTTGGTTAGGTCATTGGAAAAATGGTAAGATGATTAATTTAAACGCCTTCTGAAGTATCGAACTCGTAATGCAATCAACGATTCAGTGGAGCAGATGCGTCTTAGTATTCAGACGCCGCTTACAGCACTGTTCCTAGCCTAGACATTGTTCGAAATCGACTCTTTAATCTAGTGGAAGATAATGTGCTCTATTTCCTTAACACCTCTTTCTCACAAAGTAGACGTTGTTAGTCGCCCTTCATTTCATCGTTAGCTCCATGGAAAGTGTTCGACTGAGTTCCTATCTCTGTGTTTCTCTTAAAAAATATTTACAGCATAAACTCGTATTTCTACCACAACAAAAAATAACTTCCTCTTTTTGCACTGTCTACCCAACATAAGACGGAATTTCAACGAAAAGTGTTTATTTCGCAACATATTCTCGTCACCCTTCACATTACCACACAGCTAAACAAATGCTAATTATAATATAGCCAATCAGTCGAATCGTATATCGAAAACCTAATAATTAGTTATGTTAGAGAGGGTATAGTAAGCAAGAGAGATGATTTGGATACAGAAAATTAAACTTTTATCAGACATCTATTCATAAAAAGGTACATTTTATTTAAATGAAATCCCCGAACAGAACAGGGTTGCACCAATTTTATTTACTTTTACGTACATTTAAATTGTATGAAAATCTAAGATATTAGAATGTTTTACATGAGAAGTTGTATCTGTATTATGAAGCCTAACATCGTCACAAATATTTAAATGAATCTGCAATTTGGGGGATACATTACAATTGATGTATAACATCTACTGTTAAACTTTCACAACCATAGGAGGTGTCTGAATTATCATGAAGGGCCTTACACACCTGTTTACCCTATATACATGAAACTAAATCAAATAAACTGAATATATATGACAGTTTAACTTATAACGTCTATCGCCAGTATTGCAAGATTCTGAGCTATGTTATGTTTGAATCATTCACATACAAATATATAAATGTATACGCATACGTAACTTTATATACATATAGATGCATCCCTCTCTGTGCACTGTTTACTTGTGTTATCCAACGTTGACTTTATCCAATATCACTTTAACTAATATATTTGAGAAAGGTATGAATTACTATACCATCCTCGTCGCTATCGATTACAGAGTCTAGAGCTTTTCGCATGACACTTGTGGAAGAGAAAGCAAAATCCGAAATAACACCAGTGTATATTGCTTATTCCGGCATTGTTTCTAGTTCTCCTGTACGTTTACGTTCTACTGAACTCAAACACTGCAGAAGGGGTGCGAGTAGAGATAGTATAAGGTTTAGTTAACATAAAACCGATTATGCAGGCATATTAACTTGAGTTATCCATTGTCTATTGAGAATAAACGGAAGAGTTAACTTTAAAAATGTGTATGGCACTAACATGATTTACAGAAGAGTAAAATTAGTTTTTTTCCGTTTCTACACAAGAGAAAATTAGTCTTTTTTTTCCTTTTTTTCGTAATGCCATATATAAATGTGATATACAATGTAAGTGGCTAATACAAAATAACTATATAACATCAATGACACATATTTTTACTTTTAATCTAAAAATAATAACATTTGTGTGTCTTATTTCATGAAACATGTTACTCATCGAAACATGTTATATATTTAGCAATACAAGGTATCTAAACTATCATTTCAGCCAGCAAAAATGTAGTCATTACAACAAATAATCATTGATTGATTTTCTTAGTAAAAGTCTGCAGTAGCTGAAGATTTGAAATATTCACCAGAAACGTCTACGTCAACTAGTAACCATAAGGCATCGTATTACTAGATTTTATCGAGTCTCACAACATGAATGTATATTAGCCAGATATCCGAATCTTGTCCCTGTGAAAATTGCGTTATCTCCCATGTGTGATTACCATGCTTTTCGTATTATTTTCTAAGATCTACGAAGCGACCATAAAGGTATTGCTTATTATTTTCTATACAGATTATTGAATATGACGAAAGCTGAAAGCGTACGTGTTGGGCAAGATTTACGAAAGTGTTCCCTTTAACTTTCAAAATCAAACAGCACATTGATTGTCCAACCAGCGAGTTTGATCGATCGGTAAAGTCTGACAATTGATTATCATGAAACAGAATTAGCAACATTGTGCTAATTTTGATATTCCTGTCGTCTACTCATCGATGCGACTGGCCGATATCGGAACTGCGAATTTCTTCGGGCGGTACGTTAGGAGGCAATATAAGTATAAGACCGCGTGTGTTCGGGGAGCGAAATAAAGTTACCCTCTCTTTGATGCAGGAATATAAAAGGCAACATATCTCAAAGAGCGTATACGTACACAGGCCGAACATTATAAGAGGTTAAATGGACACAAATAGACAAAACTTCATTTGTTTAAAGATTTTACCGATGGATTATTGATTGATACATTATTAAACAAGCAATACCCAATTACAAAGAGACACCCAGCTATATGCGTATATATATATATATATATATATATTTATTTATTCTGGTACAGAAAAATTAGTACAACATTCGTACCGTCGGTTTCAAGCACGGAAGGTCTTACCCATCCGGCTCTCTTCAGCTTCTGTTGTCATCTGTTTTGGAAATGTGAGGTCACATGACACTCTTGTTGGGACGCGTTATTTGCTCAGTGTGTTGTGTGTGTTTGTTTAAATTTGAATTTAGTGTCATAAGACCGTTGAGATTTAAAACACGGGAGAAGAAAGAGAATTCAAGATTAAAGGGAATAAAAAGGGGAATAAAAAAGGGGGGTAAAAAATAAAAAAATATATATATGAAAAAAAAAATATATATATATATATATATATATATAAATAAATATAAAAAAACATATATATATATAAAAACATTTTAATACTAAGAATAAAGGAATAAAAAAATAAAAAAATAATAAAAAAATAAAAAAAAATAATAAAAAAATAAAAAAATAAAAAAATAAAAAAGAAGAAAAAGAGAAAAAGAGTATAAAAAGTGGGTTAAAAAATATATATATATATAGAGAATAAATTGTAGAGAATAAAAAAGAGCGAGAGAGAAAGAAAGAATAAAAATAGAAAGAATAAAATATATAAATAAAATATATAAATAAAAATAATAATAATAAAAAAATAATAAAAATTAAAAAATTAAAGATTAAAAACAAAAATAATAAAAATAAAGAAAGGGTTTCTCTGAAATTCCCGTGAGCCAAATTATGAATTTGTATCATTAGCCGTTATATTTTTGAAGGTATGCGTTCTAAAAATCGTTGATGTGTAAGAATCTTTAGATTGGAGTGATTTTTAATGAAGGGATTCGGATCTAAGGGAGGTAACTAAGATGGAAATATGAAATATTTGAGTTTGTTAAAGTGGGTTTGAAAATTAATCTGGTGGTTGATAAAAGATAAAAAAATAAAAAATTAAATATTTTTGCATTTTGGTGAAAGTCGAAGTTTTTGCTCTTGGAATTTATGTGGATATAATTTTTTGAGTAATCTAGTGATTGATAATTAAATTAAATATTTTTGTATTTTTGTGAAGGTCGGAGTTTTTGCTCTTGAAGTTTAAGTGGATATAGGTTGATGAGGTGTTTGTTCGTTTTTATTGTGTTTATATTAGTAGAGGGGGGGTAGTTAGACATTATGTGAATCGGTCAGACCAGTTTATAAGCAATGCTTGCCTCTTGTGTGCACATCCCTTGAATATTTCATCGCGGACATTTAAACAGGCTGTATTCGGATCGATGATGGCTTTTGAAATGTGGTATTTTTCAGCGTCACATAGAGGACATCTGTTTATGGCTGGAGAGAAGGATGGTTTTCTCTCAATTATTTTCCATTTGATGGTGAAGGGTGTGTTTTCTTCTTTAAGCTGCCATATTCGGGTCGCGAGTGCCGTATTAGCCTTGTTTTTGTATCTGAAGGAGTTTCTGTGTGCATATAGCCTTTGTTTGAAATTTCCCTTCGTCATCCCAATATATTTTTCTGCATTACTGGTATTCTGGTCTGTGACGGTTGCTTCATAAATGATTGAATTGATTTTGCAATTTCCCTCCAGGGGGCAGTTGTTTTTGTCTTGGCATGAGCAGCCTGCGTTTGTAATTGTTTTGGGTTCTGCAGAGATAATTTTTCTTATTGAAGGGGCAGTGGAATAGCTGATCTTAACAGAATTTCTGTTAAAAAGTTTGTGTAATTCATTTGTGGGTGGGAAGTGTTTGTCGAGCAACTTGAGGAAAAGTTGGCCTACCTTTGTTTTGGTATTGGTCGAATAGGGTGGGGAAAACCAGATCACCGATCTCCTTCTATTGCGGGTCCCCCGTGGTTGGTCTCGGTTGGGGGTGTATGAGATTTCTTCTCTGAACCCGCTGTCGCGGAGCGCTTTGTTGTAATATGGTGCTGCTTGGTTGAAAATTTCGGGACTGGATGAAAGGTTTGAGATTCTTTGGCTAATATTATTGATTACATTTTTAAAGATGGTGGGGGGTGGCAGGATCCCTTGTGTATGTATTGGAGTGTTTCATTGGGTTTGTGGAAAGGTTTGTGTGTATTGTTTTTAAGGTTCAGTGTGGTATCTAGGAAGTTTACTTGGTCTAAATTTGTTTTAATGGTAATTTTGAAGCCGAGATTATGGAAGGTGTTTGTTAATTCTTTTCTAAATCTATCTAATGTGTTTCCGTTGTGGTTGCGTGACAGACAAAGTCCGTCATCTCTATAGAGACCAAAGAAATGGTCTGGAAATTTATTTTGGAGTGTATTTAATATAAGCAAGCCGACTAAGTCACAGATGTCTGCACTGTCGTAGGCCCCCATTGCAACATCAAATGGGTCCTCTGGGTTTGATTTTTTAACCCAAGCCCTTCCCTCGAAGAAGAGAAGGGTTTGTCTTGCTTGCAGTATTGTGTCTCTTTCTAGTTGACTGATGTTTGTGTGTGAAAGTGCAAATGTTAAGGCCTTATCTAGGGTGTCTTTTGTAATGGATGGGTAGAAGTCTACTATATCTAATTGTGTGAATTTGCATCTGTGTTTATCTTGTATGTTATGGAACCAATTTAGGACTGAGTTAGTATTGCCCCACAGACTTAGGTTTATTTTTTCCTTAATTTTATTAACTATATTTTTAACAATGGATTTGCTTGCTAGTCCTAGTTCGCTTTTAGCTGGGTTGATAAGTCTGCATGAGGGTTTATTTGTGAAGTTTTCTTTGTGGTCTTTTAAAGTAACAAAGGCCTTCCTCTTATCTAAATAATTAATTCTATATTCGACGCCTAGTCTAGTAGCTATTTCAGTAGTATCATTATTAATAGATTTATATGTATCTGCCTTGGCTAATTGATATTTATCGGTAATGGAGCTAATTGTTAGGTCTGTTTTTTCCTTTTTAGTCATTTTATAAATATTTTTAGTTTTGTCGGAGAATACAAGTGCATTATTTTCTCTTTTAAGTTTTTTTATGTCGGCGGTAAGTGTCTTCTGAAATGTATTTTGCTTGTTTGTAAAAACTAGGTTGTGAGTAATGTTGAGTAGGTCTTTTTCGAAATTGTCTAAGGCCTCTACTTTTGGTGGGTATTTACCAGATTTTAAGCCGTAGTAGTTTTTTTCCGTTTGCCTCTGTTCTGTATTCAACACTTTCCACCTCATTCTTCCTATGACGTCCACTATTTTTGTCAGGAGTATCCTGGTATATGTTTGTTTTTTGGGGGTTGGGATATTTTTGGTAGAATATCCGAGAGTGTATAGTTCCATTTCCCAGGGTATAGGTGGTAATCCCTGTTAATTAGTTTTTTCCGTGGTGTTGGTAGTTTTCCCGAGAGTGCTCGACTACAAGGCTAACAGGGTTTAACTGTAATTCCTGGTAGGGGCTGAGTAAATTCTTTGTAGAATGGTAGGAAAAATCCCAGCAGAGTGCTCGATTAATTAAGAATCAAAGTTAAAAATTAAGAGCATAATATTTATTTATTCTGGTACAGAAAAATTAGTACAACATTCGTACCGTCGGTTTCAAGCACGGAAGGTCTTACCCATCCGGCTCTCTTCAGCTTCTGTTGTCATCTGTTTTGGAAATGTGAGGTCACATGACACTCTTGTTGGGACGCGTTATTTGCTCAGTGTGTTGTGTGTGTTTGTTTAAATTTGAATTTAGTGTCATAAGACCGTTGAGATTTAAAACACGGGAGAAGAAAGAGAATTCAAGATTAAAGGGAATAAAAAGGGGAATAAAAAAGGGGGGTAAAAAATTAAAAAATATATATATGAAAAAATATATATATATATATATATATATAAATAAATATAAAAAAACATATATATATATAAAAACATTTTAATACTAAGAATAAAGGAATAAAAAAATAATAAAAAAATACAAAAATAAAAAAATAAAAAAAGAAGAAAAAGAGAAAAAGAGTATAAAAAGTGGGTTAAAAAATATATATATATATAGAGAATAAATTGTAGAGAATAAAAAAGAGCGAGAGAGAAAGAAAGAATAAAAATAGAAATAATAAAATATATAAATAAAATATATAAATAAAAATAATAATAATAAAAAAATAATAAAAATTAAAAAATTAAAGATTAAAAACAAAAATAATAAAAATAAAGAAAGGGTTTCTCTGAAATTCCCGTGAGCCAAATTATGAATTTGTATCATTAGCCGTTATATTTTTGAAGGTATGCGTTCTAAAAATCGTTGATGTGTAAGAATCTTTAGATTGGAGTGATTTTTAATGAAGGGATTCGGATCTAAGGGAGGTAACTAAGATGGAAATATGAAATATTTGAGTTTGTTAAAGTGGGTTTGAAAATTAATCTGGTGGTTGATAAAAGATAAAAAAATAAAAAATTAAATATTTTTGCATTTTGGTGAAAGTCGAAGTTTTTGCTCTTGGAATTTATGTGGATATAATTTTTTGAGTAATCTAGTGATTGATAATTAAATTAAATATTTTTGTATTTTTGTGAAGGTCGGAGTTTTTGCTCTTGAAGTTTAAGTGGATATAGGTTGATGAGGTGTTTGTTCGTTTTTATTGTGTTTATATTAGTAGAGGGGGGGTAGTTAGACATTATGTGAATCGGTCAGACCAGTTTATAAGCAATGCTTGCCTCTTGTGTGCACATCCCTTGAATATTTCATCGCGGACATTTAAACAGGCTGTATTCGGATCGATGATGGCTTTTGAAATGTGGTATTTTTCAGCGTCACATAGAGGACATCTGTTTATGGCTGGAGAGAAGGATGGTTTTCTCTCAATTATTTTCCATTTGATGGTGAAGGGTGTGTTTTCTTCTTTAAGCTGCCATATTCGGGTCGCGAGTGCCGTATTAGCCTTGTTTTTGTATCTGAAGGAGTTTCTGTGTGCATATAGCCTTTGTTTGAAATTTCCCTTCGTCATCCCAATATATTTTTCTGCATTACTGGTATATTATGCTCTTAATTTTTAACTTTGATTCTTAATTAATCGAGCACTCTGCTGGGATTTTTCCTACCATTCTACAAAGAATTTACTCAGCCCCTACCAGGAATTACAGTTAAACCCTGTTAGCCTTGTAGTCGAGCACTCTCGGGAAAACTACCAACACCACGGAAAAAACTAATTAACAGGGATTACCACCTATACCCTGGGAAATGGAACTATACACTCTCGGATATTCTACCAAAAATATCCCAACCCCCAAAAAACAAACATATACCAGGATACTCCTGACAAAAATAGTGGACGTCATAGGAAGAATGAGGTGGAAAGTGTTGAATACAGAACAGAGGCAAACGGAAAAAAACTACTACGGCTTAAAATCTGGTAAATACCCACCAAAAGTAGAGGCCTTAGACAATTTCGAAAAAGACCTACTCAACATTACTCACAACCTAGTTTTTACAAACAAGCAAAATACATTTCAGAAGACACTTACCGCCGACATAAAAAAACTTAAAAGAGAAAATAATGCACTTGTATTCTCCGACAAAACTAAAAATATTTATAAAATGACTAAAAAGGAAAAAACAGACCTAACAATTAGCTCCATTACCGATAAATATCAATTAGCCAAGGCAGATACATATAAATCTATTAATAATGATACTACTGAAATAGCTACTAGACTAGGCGTCGAATATAGAATTAATTATTTAGATAAGAGGAAGGCCTTTGTTACTTTAAAAGACCACAAAGAAAACTTCACAAATAAACCCTCATGCAGACTTATCAACCCAGCTAAAAGCGAACTAGGACTAGCAAGCAAATCCATTGTTAAAAATATAGTTAATAAAATTAAGGAAAAAATAAACCTAAGTCTGTGGGGCAATACTAACTCAGTCCTAAATTGGTTCCATAACATACAAGATAAACACAGATGCAAATTCACACAATTAGATATAGTAGACTTCTACCCATCCATTACAAAAGACACCCTAGATAAGGCCTTAACATTTGCACTTTCACACACAAACATCAGTCAACTAGAAAGAGACACAATACTGCAAGCAAGACAAACCCTTCTCTTCTTCGAGGGAAGGGCTTGGGTTAAAAAATCAAACCCAGAGGACCCATTTGATGTTGCAATGGGGGCCTACGACAGTGCAGACATCTGTGACTTAGTCGGCTTGCTTATATTAAATACACTCCAAAATAAATTTCCAGACCATTTCTTTGGTCTCTATAGAGATGACGGACTTTGTCTGTCACGCAACCACAACGGAAACACATTAGATAGATTTAGAAAAGAATTAACAAACACCTTCCATAATCTCGGCTTCAAAATTACCATTAAAACAAATTTAGACCAAGTAAACTTCCTAGATACCACACTGAACCTTAAAAACAATACACACAAACCTTTCCACAAACCCAATGAAACACTCCAATACATACACAAGGGATCCTGCCACCCCCCCACCATCTTTAAAAATGTAATCAATAATATTAGCCAAAGAATCTCAAACCTTTCATCCAGTCCCGAAATTTTCAACCAAGCAGCACCATATTACAACAAAGCGCTCCGCGACAGCGGGTTCAGAGAAGAAATCTCATACACCCCCAACCGAGACCAACCACGGGGGACCCGCAATAGAAGGAGATCGGTGATCTGGTTTTCCCCACCCTATTCGACCAATACCAAAACAAAGGTAGGCCAACTTTTCCTCAAGTTGCTCGACAAACACTTCCCACCCACAAATGAATTACACAAACTTTTTAACAGAAATTCTGTTAAGATCAGCTATTCCACTGCCCCTTCAATAAGAAAAATTATCTCTGCAGAACCCAAAACAATTACAAACGCAGGCTGCTCATGCCAAGACAAAAACAACTGCCCCCTGGAGGGAAATTGCAAAATCAATTCAATCATTTATGAAGCAACCGTCACAGACCAGAATACCAGTAATGCAGAAAAATATATTGGGATGACGAAGGGAAATTTCAAACAAAGGCTATATGCACACAGAAACTCCTTCAGATACAAAAACAAGGCTAATACGGCACTCGCGACCCGAATATGGCAGCTTAAAGAAGAAAACACACCCTTCACCATCAAATGGAAAATAATTGAGAGAAAACCATCCTTCTCTCCAGCCATAAACAGATGTCCTCTATGTGACGCTGAAAAATACCACATTTCAAAAGCCATCATCGATCCGAATACAGCCTGTTTAAATGTCCGCGATGAAATATTCAAGGGATGTGCACACAAGAGGCAAGCATTGCTTATAAACTGGTCTGACCGATTCACATAATGTCTAACTACCCCCCCTCTACTAATATAAACACAATAAAAACGAACAAACACCTCATCAACCTATATCCACTTAAACTTCAAGAGCAAAAACTCCGACCTTCACAAAAATACAAAAATATTTAATTTAATTATCAATCACTAGATTACTCAAAAAATTATATCCACATAAATTCCAAGAGCAAAAACTTCGACTTTCACCAAAATGCAAAAATATTTAATTTTTTATTTTTTTATCTTTTATCAACCACCAGATTAATTTTCAAACCCACTTTAACAAACTCAAATATTTCATATTTCCATCTTAGTTACCTCCCTTAGATCCGAATCCCTTCATTAAAAATCACTCCAATCTAAAGATTCTTACACATCAACGATTTTTAGAACGCATACCTTCAAAAATATAACGGCTAATGATACAAATTCATAATTTGACTCACGGGAATTTCAGAGAAACCCTTTCTTTATTTTTATTATTTTTGTTTTTAATCTTTAATTTTTTAATTTTTATTATTTTTTTATTATTATTATTTTTATTTATATATTTTATTTATATATTTTATTCTTTCTATTTTTATTCTTTCTTTCTCTCTCGCTCTTTTTTATTCTCTACAATTTATTCTCTATATATATATATATTTTTTAACCCACTTTTTATACTCTTTTTCTCTTTTTCTTCTTTTTTTATTTTTTTATTTTTTTATTTTTTTATTATTTTTTTATTCCTTTATTCTTAGTATTAAAATGTTTTTATATATATATATGTTTTTTTATATTTATTTATATATATATATATATATATATATTTTTTCATATATATATTTTTTAATTTTTTACCCCCCTTTTTTATTCCCCTTTTTATTCCCTTTAATCTTGAATTCTCTTTCTTCTCCCGTGTTTTAAATCTCAACGGTCTTATGACACTAAATTCAAATTTAAACAAACACACACAACACACTGAGCAAATAACGCGTCCCAACAAGAGTGTCATGTGACCTCACATTTCCAAAACAGATGACAACAGAAGCTGAAGAGAGCCGGATGGGTAAGACCTTCCGTGCTTGAAACCGACGGTACGAATGTTGTACTAATTTTTCTGTACCAGAATAAATAAATATTATGCTCTTAATTTTTAACTTTGATTCTTAATTAATCGAGCACTCTGCTGGGATTTTTCCTACCATTCTACAAAGAATTTATATATATATATATATATATATATATATATATATATATATATATATATATATGTGCGTGTGTGTATGTTTTGTTTTTTGTGTATTGCGTGTGAATACGTTGGTGTGTGTGTTCGTATTATATATTATTTCACTAAAGTTTTCATAGATGAAATCAAATCATAACTTATCAACCGAATAATAAAGAATACTACATATACATATATATAGAAATAAAATATGAAACTAAAAGTATACTTTTTGGTGGCTATAACCTATAGTGAAATGGTGTAAACTCAATATACAAGATAGAGCAATTATAAAGATAGATGAAAGAAGAGAGATAAACATGTAGGAATGACACATGTATTTCAACTTCGATTGTTCAATGCAAGATGTACTCGGTAAAACATGTTTATTATTATTTCCTTAAGCAAGGTGTTTCAAAGATTAGAATCTTATCAACAGAGGAATTACATAAATAGATAAGTTGGCAGTGATAAAGCCAAAATTCAAAATTTGAAATAAAATTAAGGAATAGAGAGTGGGAATGCGAGTGTAAAAAGATATGGGTATGCCCAATATGTAAATGTCCGTTGATAAGGTGGCCAGTGAAAGGAGATTTAAAGATGGAAACACATGGTTTTTGTGAAGGCAGCATTGAAAAAGCTCAAGAATGCAGTAAATCCAATAGAAAGATACTTAGTTCAATCTTAGGTTGAACGCAGTTATTCAGAAATAATTTTGAGAATTCGGTGCATTTTAAAATGCTTCCGTGGACCGAGAATGAGAGTAGTGTTTCAGAAGTTGAAGTTAAAACTGAGTATATTAAACTCAGGCAGCTGGGAATTTAAGTAGAAATGTCGATCAAGTACAAGAAAAGCGACAGCGTTTGGTTGAAAACGAGGCCAAATTAAGAAGTGGGGGAAGGGATAAAGATAAAACATAAAAAAAGTCGGTGATAATGTTAGTTAAATGAACTATGGCTGATGCTGGGAAAAGAGAAACGAGAAAAAAGTGTTTAGTTACTGCGTATTGCTAGTAAACAATAAAGCCGGTTCGAGTTAGACTGGGGCTATCATAAGCTAAAAACAAAAGTGAAATTCAGGTCAGTGAGTAAATATTTCTGAAAGGTAAGGGCGTAATTTTAACGGATTTTCAAACGAACTTATATATAATTTCGAAAGTTTAAAAGGGTTTCAATTGGGAAATTTACGTTCAAGTGAATGGGAATCTTGAATGTACGTGTTTAATATGTAATAATTCGGACAAAAACTAGTGTTTCAGAGTTATATGTATAAAGACTTTAAATAATTCCCAGTTACTTAAATATTAAATGCATGACTAAATAAGACACTTTAATGTATAACTGAAGTAAGGATTTAGAACAGCGTTAGTCTGCCTGCAACAATTATTTCTAGTACAAACGTTATGGGGTAGGATTGGGTTGAATTTTGTAAACCTAAATGAAGCACTAGTGTGTTGAAATTATGAACAGGTTTGCTTCATGGTTTATCTTATGTATATAAGACCGTATTCTGGCAAATAATAGTTTTTCCAGTAATCTTTGACAATACAGTAGAGTTCCTGACATTCGAACTCCCACTTTTCAGTTGTCGATGCACTTATATTAAAATAAGTAAAATGAGGACTTACAGACGCTGATATTTTATTTATTATGCAATGATATTATACAGCACGTATACGTGTGAGAACACACACTTATATCGAGATGTTTCAAAGGAAACCTACCCTCAGAGGCATCTCTGAGGCTAAATTTCCTTTTGAAATTCTAGTTGATCGACATTTATATTCATCGTTTACAACATGAATTTGGTGTTCTAATACAATTTGGGGTTTACATCACATACTGATCAATTGGCTGTATGCGAAAAGTATTTGTTGGTCGAGAATAACGGACAAAATATTTCCACGGTCTCAAATAAATCACTTTCAGGTGGATGACAATTAGCGAGAAGTAAGAGATATTTTGTGTTTTTTTTACATTAAAAAAATTAAAGCACAGAAAATACACAGTTATTAAAAAACAATCTTTGAAAATGTCTTTGTTCACCAATTCCTTTCTTTAATTTTTGTAGATAATTGTTAAGTTAGAAAACTTCGTAAGTTCCCGGAAACAAGCCGATTGTCCTATCACTATTCTTCTTTGTTGGTCTGATGCATTTTGACAGACAAACACCATCAACCATTATGTGTTACGTTAGAAGCCGGGCATTTGTTTTTCTTCATAATTTGTCAAAGTATTAATTCACAAGCATTTCTAATTAATAACTGTTACATCAGCATAATACACACTCATTATTTGAATTGAGTAGCACCTCCAGTGTTAGAATATATATTTTTCTGAAGCGATATTTACCTGCCTTATACCGCAACGTTCTGTATAGGATCATAACTAATCAATACTAACTTTATAAGTAAACTTCAACTCTAGCGTCATTTAGCTGTTTAGCTGTTGCTATGATCATGTGTCCACATATTGATATGCCATCGGATCGCTTTTAAAGAAACCACTCATGAAGTTTAACGTCCAAGTCAGTAGAAAATGGTTCAGAAAACATTTATTTTAGTAATTTAGAAGGAAAATTACTGCTCTAAAAAGTGGGTTATCACTAATGCTTCATGGCCCGGATATGAGTGATCAGTTTATGTCAAGTGACATAAACTTTACCTCTTCTGAAAACTTAAATAGTTGAGAAACAATAGCATATTAACAGAGATATTAACAATTACATTAATAAAAATAATAAAAATGATGTAATTTTTTTCAGGAGAACTTTTTGTATTAATTTAGCTAAAATATTCTAAACAAATAAAAAATGTAGCACCCAAGCAATGCGGAGTTGAGCCTCAACTTAACTGGAAAATTATATAAAAAAAATGTGTATACAAATTGATCTCTGATTTCCTGGAGCAAAAGCGCGTTTGTTCCTTGCTCTTTCCAGCAACGTTATGGAGCTCGCCAAATACATACATGTGGTAAAATAGGAGCATGTTCACGTACATCTCACACATAAAAGAACAACGTAAATAAGTGTGGTTTCTTGTGTTCATTTGTAATCAAACAAGCGGTAAAAAGTATCTTCAAATTGCTGAGTAACCCAACGGGAAGGTAAAACAAGTAAACGCTCATTTTGAGGCTACTAAATTACAAGTGAACACCTTAATATAAAATAATGACAACACAATATCCTAAACTTGAGAAGCTATGTATCACTAACTATTTTGAACACGCGATATTAAGATGGAACAAACGTAACACAACGAACGTGTTGAGGTAACGTTACATAAAGAGATGTTCCGTAACAAGATAAGAGTCAGGCTACACATGATGCCATGCAGCATCTAAATATAGAAGAGTAGAGTTACGTTAGGTTAGAAACTTCATATTTACTCACAAAGAAGATGGAACAACAACACTACGGAAACTTCATACACCAGTTTGATCGAGGTACGAAGTTGACCATTCGGAAGATGGAAAAAATTAAAAAAAAGATCACAAAGCAGAAACACTCCGTGCTATTCAACAATGTTTGCCTAAATATATATATATATATATATATATATATATTAGTATTTCATGAATCCACATAACATTTTATAAGGAGATATAATTATTTATGTATCAAGTTTCAGTACTTAGTTTTACAGTACTCGATACGTAAGTAGAGCTAGGTAGTAAGCTATCAAAATATATGTATTGCAATTAAGCTACACAGAGGGTGCCGCGTTTCATCCTCGGGGGGGGGGAATCTTCAGGCTAACATGCATTTAAGCCTGAAGATTCTTCCCCGGGGATGAAACGCGGGAGCATCTGTGTAGCTTAATTGCCATAAATATATTTTCATAGCTTACCATATATATATATATATATATATATATATATATATATATATATATATATATATATATATATGAGTCTCTTTATATATGTATCTATTTATAAGTCTGAAAATATGTATATCTATATGTATCTATATCTACCTAGGTCTTGGTATATCTAACAATATTTACATGTCTGTACATCAAGCTATGTATGTATGTATGTATGTATGTATGTATGTATGTATGTATGTATGCATCTATGTGTGTCTGTATGTATGTATGTATGTATCTATCACATACTGCGTTTCAAAATTAACTAAGAATAATCCACATTTCTACTCTCATATTATTTTTTCTGTCCTTTTTGTTTATTTTCTCAACATCTTCCCCCTTTTATACCCGTACCATACATCAGCCATGCTTGGCCATAACATATTCGTAACCGCGTAACCTTCCTAGCTAAAATAGTCATAAACTGAGAAACACAAGCTATCAATCCAATTAATCTCTTGCTCTTTGAAGGAGACTGACCACGGCTGATAACACTACTACCATAATTATGGTTTTCGTTCTCTGCTTGTTGGCCCCAATAGCCATGCCGAAGTCTGGACACTTTCTGACATGTAAAAAATTATATTCTGTATGAATTTTCTAACATTGATTTCTTCATACTAGGAAAGTATTTCAATAAAGACGAAACGCTGATGAATTCATAAATCACATAAGTTTGGCCTTTTCCTCTTATATTTTACATTACATTGTAGCATTATACTCCCACGTTTCTTCATATATATATAGATATATATATATATATATGCATATATATATGTATATATATATATATATATACATGTATACATATATATATATATATATGCATATATATATATATGTATATATATATATACATGTATACATATATATGTCTATATGTATATATGCATATATATATATGCATATATATGTATATATGCATATATAAAGATACATGAAGGAAGAGAGATAAAGATGTGCGGATGACAAATCTATTTCATCTTTGTTCAATGCAAGGTGTACTCGATAAACAATGATATTTGTTATTATTTCCTTAAGCCAGGCCTTTTCAAGATTAACATTGTATCAGTAGAATAATTACATAGATGGATAAGTGGACAGGGGAATAACCAACATTCTTAATTTGAAAAAAAATTAGAAACAATATAAAGAAATGGAAAGTAAAAGTATGTGTGTAAAAAAGTTATAATATATAGTTGGCGAATATCCGTTGGCAAAGTGTCCGGTGACGAAAGATTTAATGATATAAAAGACATTAAGAATGTTAAAAATGTAGTAAATCCAATAAAAGGATGTGTAGTTCTACTGTAGATAAAAAGCACTTACGATTTTATTTGAAGAATTAGGCCATTTTAAAATACTTCCGTGGACCGCAAATGATAATAGTTTTTAAGGAGTTGAGTTTAAAATGTATATGTATTTAAAGCAAGCCGTGGAAAGTGTTAGTAGTTACTTTGATCGAATCTAAAGAAATGAGAGAGACTTTTTTGTTTGAAAACGAATCCAGTAAAAAGTAGGAAAGGAGTGCGAAATTAGGGAGGTTGGGGGGAGAGGTTTAAGCGGGAGGAACTATGCTTAATGGTGGTGGTAGGGTAGGGGTAGGGATTGTTTAGTTACATCTTGTCGCTAGTCAGCAACAATATAATGTAATCACTGCCAGTTCATTTGCTGGACTGACTTCAGTTAAGAGTTGGGGTTGGAGTTCTATAAGCTAATACAATAGCGTGTCTGGTAAGTATATAAACAGTTCGCGGGGAGTATCTTTTCATGAAAACGGATTGTTTTAAACAAAATTATATTTAGTTCAACTTAGGAATTAGGGCCAACCCAGTTTGAAATCTGGGCTTTACGTGTTTAAGATGTAATTATCTGGGCATTTCAGATTTTAATGTATACATAATGTATAGATTTCTCAGTTAGTTAAATATTATATGTGTGACTAAATAAGATACTTTAATATATTACTGAAGTTATGATTGGGAACAGTGTCGATAAGTGAATTCTAGTATAAGGAGTATAGGACGGGATTGTGTTGATGTGATAGCATGGAGTATTGAAATAAAAGAAAGATTATCATTCAGTAATCCATGATTTTCATTCGCTTTTCCAACATTTTAGTCGACGTGAGATCTTGAAAATGTGTCGACTCGAAAGACGTCTCGATTTCACCACCATTTTTTCTCCCCCATCCTAATTAATTCATATTTTAACCGCTTTACTAAAGTAAGAAAGGAATACTTTATTTCTCGCTTTAGTATTATAGGCCTCTCCGTCCTTGGTAATAATGGCTACCTCGGCATTATTATTAAAATCAATTTTAAGATTTTGTACCGATAAACAATTATATATATATATATATATATATATATATATATATATATATATATATATATATATATATATACATATATATATATATATATATATATATATATATATACAAGTCATGTCTAAACAGTATCCGATCTCAAACCAGTAAAACTATGACGGAGTTGTGGCATTCATCCCCTTCCAATAGGGCTCCTTGTGCTTGCACACACTTCCATCCACTGCCGTAAAAAAACTGTGAAAGTCTTCTTTTGGAATGGTGTTCATCTCCGCCGTCGCGTTTCGCATTATCTTTTCTCAAGTCTAATAACGAGTATTTTTCAGTGGTGTCTTTAATTTTCGAAACAACCAGAAGTCGCAAGGAGCCATGCCTTGAGAGTAGAGAGGTTGGCATTTAGCCTGACGATTTCCCCCGGGGATAAAACACGGGAGCCTTTGTGTAGCTTGATTGCCATATATATTTCCATTGCTTACTACCTAGCTCTACTTACGTATCGAGCACTGTTGAAGTAAATACTAAAAAATGACACATAAAAAATGATATCTCCTTATAATATTTTATGTGGATACATGAACTACTTATATATGTGTATGTATATATATATATATATATATATATATATATATATATATATATATATATATATATATATACATATCTATCTATCTATATCTATATATATATATATATACATATCTATCTATACATATCTATCTATCTATATCTATATATATATCTATATATATATACATATCTATCTATATCTATACATATATATATATATATACATATCTATCTATCTATCAATATATATATATATATATATATATATATATATATATATGTATATATTTATTTATTCATATATGTGTGTGGATGTGTGGGTGTGTGGGTGTGTACGTACCTAAATGTATATATATACATGCAGATATTAATAGCGGTGTAAGGTGTATATATTTGTAAAAAATGTAATCAATAACCCGACTGAGTAGCTGTTCATATTTGGTCGGAAAATGGGCTGGAGTAATTCAGATGTAACGACTAGGTCAGTCTTTTATGTTTCGGAAATGAACAGTCGCCATGGTGATTGAAATGTGGCTGCACACATTAAGCGAAAAGTAGAAGAAAAGAACGAATTAAAAGAGCTAATATCAAACCGCTTAGTTAGGTTTCAAGTACTTTTATCGCGTCTCGTTTGATCTCAATCAAAGGTATTTTTTATTACTCGTTTCCTGAGATGTTTACTCATAATAGTGTTCCGTGGACGCCAATGAAACTGTGGCTACATATTCTACGTGAATTGGCTGAATTAGCTACGCGCGTGTCTCTCAGTTTAATTTGTAAATGAAAGCACGATTCATTTGTTAGTGCATTTAGTGTGTTTTAGTGTATTGATACTCACATATATTCAATTTCTATATGAAAACGTAGTTTATTGGTATAGTCCTTATATTAGTGTAGTGTATTATTGTACCGCCCCTGTTAATCTTCAAATGATGTAGAAACTATTTATGTAAATTGATGCCATTATTTCAATAACTTCTTTTCTGGCAAATATTCCATCCATTCATTGACAATGCACTATTTTTTTAGAATAAACATACAGTACACGCATACGTGAATTGGGGTATTTTTTACGAAATAATACGAGATAATATCATAAAGTTGCACAATTAAATATACGTAGAACTTAACAACTATTCATATATACAGTGCTACATTACAACAGACAACAGAGAAATAAACACAAACGATAATTAATTAATGTAAGTGTACACACATATAAATAAATCATGTCGGAGATGTTTAACAACTCAGTCTGAAAACAAACAAATTCATGAATCCGAATGGAGAGGTCACAACAACGGAGATATGCAATAAACATATTGCATCATGTTCAATTACCTACCACACATTACAAATACAAATAAGAATTAAAAACGCGCATATTAGTATAGCTCGATGAATTCAGAAATAATATAACCAACGCCAATTCTAAAGCACGGCACACATTTACATATGAACTTTGGGATAAAATTAAGACGTTTGACTATAGAAGTATATTCTGATCGGTCTTAGGGACGATTCTCTTAGACATTCTGTCGTTTGCCAGCATAACGGGTACTCGTCTTTTTTGGGTTGATGTGTTTACAGTGAAGGCCGACATGCCAGATTCAGGTTTTTTTTTTAAAATCCAGATCCCCCCCCCCCCCCAAAAAAAAATAAACACTATTTTTGTTTAATTATTGTAAAATGTTACGCACTTTATCCAAAACATTGATCAGCCTCTTAAGGAAAGACACCATAACTATTAACCTCTACATATTTGACATGCATGGAATAATTTATTTGACATAAAATACCTGATCTAATTACGTATTCTCGAAAACATAAATAGGAAAAGTCGATAATGCACGGTGAAAAGCAGGCATGATTGTAAGAAGATATCTGAAAGTGTTATAAAATATATAACAATCTATCTAATAAGAAGGGATAAATAATTTAAAGTAAGAATAGAATACGATTATTTTGTTATAAAACATAATTTTCCAATGCGATTTCGATTCAGTGTTTTGCCCAGATCGGTTGACTTCCTCATCTGATGTCTGAGTTTGTCTTTCGGAATCCGATGTCTTAAGGAAATATGATGGTTTGAGAGAATAAATAGTGACTGTTCCTGAACCAATTTTACAATCACAGAAATAGATCCAAATATACAAGGTAAGGTAGAATGTCTCTCTAAAGACTAGGAGTTCATATCACAAAGCAAACTTGCCTGCCAAAAAGGAATCAGGACAAGCTATCATTTACAGTTGTGCATCTTTATTCCACTGGAATCATTTTTCTGTTATTCTATTGTTTTGAGATCTGTAAACCTAATAATAATTCTACCCGATTATATATCGTCGTGATTACTCCACCTCATATCGAATGGTCATATTTGTTTAAATACTTTTAACATAGAATCAACATCAATATCAGAGGTGTTTCATGGTTGGACTTACATCGCAATGCATCATATGATTCATTATGTGTTTTTTAAATTTTTATCCTTGCATTATGTATTCTACACTAAAAGTATACTTGACTGCAGTTTCTTTCCCAAAATAAGTATGTTGATAACGTAGACACTATTAATACATCACTAAAATGTCGAAATGTTAAGAAGATGCTTCATATTCTATTACAGATGACAATATATCTGTTATCTCGCTTGCATTTTGGGAAATACTATATCAATTTATTCCTCACTTTCAAATTATTAATTTTCTTTAGGATTAAAAAAAAATAAACTGAAATAACATTGATTAGTACCGTGCAAAAAATTTAATTAAAAGGTGATGTCCATTCATTTAATATTCGTAAAATAGCATATTTTCATACTATTGTCTTACTCATCACAAAATAAGCGAACAAGATTCTATTTTTAATGCGACCTTTTTGAAGATTTATATATTTGAAAGGCAACTCGTCATATAAATTTTAAAATATTACAAGTTATGCATTTTATGATATTTTCAAAATTAACCGTATTCATGAGCTGAATTGTGTAATTCCCTTTTATGTAGAAATTCTTAATTCCACAATGTTCATAAAATACCTCAATAATATTAAAATACCCCCGGTGTGGATCCATGCACAATTCGTATGCATAAGTTAACTGTTTATTTCACGAGCCGTATTTAGTAGTATATCTATTAAATTTACAACGTAGGTATATATATTATCTTATCCAAAATTTATATAAATATATATGTATATATATATATATATATATATATATATATATATATATATACATATATATATATATACATATATATATGGGTGTGTGTGGGGGGGTATACATGTATATATGCATATATATGTATATATATGTATATATATATATATATGGGGGCGTATATATATGTATATATATATGTATATATATATATGTATATATATATGTATATATATGTATATATATTTGTATATATATATATATATATGTATATATATGTATATATATATATATGTATGAATTCATTATGTTCAAATATAAACAAAATCAACAACACCATTACTTTTCAAAAGTGCTCAATATATATTAGAGCTTTTATATTAAAATAAATATAGTTTGAGTATCCGAGAATTGTTTCAAAATCTCCTCGGCTCCTCCCCAGGGATATAATTATGAGCAAAGATTAGATAAGCCAATACACAATAAAAAAAAAACAAAAACAAACAGACAAATTACATTTCAACATTTTCAGACGAGAAACCTTTTTGCATAGATGACACTTTGACACCTACCTATCGACGCATAAGAAAGTCGGTCAGCTCAAACATTTAGCAGGACCGGCTTGACACGGCCTTCTCCCCTTTCCTAACTACACGCACACACACCAAGACACACTCACACATACACACACTCACGCTTATACGCACACATTTATATACTCACAAGCATACATACACACTTATATACACAGATGTAAAAATGAAATAAAAACATATATACATATATATATATATATATATATATATATATATATATATATATATATATATATATATATATGCACATACACCCATATATATATATTTACAATCGCTTCCGCTGACCTTTTAATTCATACCGTCAAATTATATTATTTTTTCATCTTTTCATATGTATATATATATATATATATATATATATATATATATATATATATATATATATATATATATATATATATATATATATATATAGATTAGCCCGGTCAGTAACACTGATCTCCAAACATCAACCTGGTAGACAACACGGTTAACAGCGATATTTCCACCAAATGATGTACGGCCGATAGTTGTTGGATGTTACTGAGTACTGCTCGTCAAAATTAAGCATCCGCTCAGCTGACCGAAAACAGAATAGTGTGATTTGCTGCGATAGGATTTGTAACGTGATTGAATGGTACTGATTAGGACGGACAGTCTTGGACGGTTTGTAGTGAGATGTACCTCACACTTACTGGCTAGCGATGACAGATCATAAAGTATATTGAAATTAGATATATATCTTTAAAAATTGAAAGGCGTTCAATCATTGTCAGATAACATAATGCTGGATTACTTCCACTAAAAATTCATCATTTCAGTTATTTTATAAGCAGTTTCACATGTTGTATTCATTGGAAATACGGTTATTATTACTGGGAACTATTTCCGGTGAAATCTATCCTTAGTATTAATTGTTTAAAATGTGTAACACCATAATGAATATATTTGATACTGAATATTACTGCGAGTTTTTTTAGGATATATTTTTATATTTCTGTATTCGGCGGGAACGTATCCGTCACATGCTAAACCAGAAGGAAATGGTAAACAAACTAAGAATTTCGTATTAATACTAGGGAAAATATTTTTTATATTACACGCTTGCTTTCTAAATCTATCTAAATAATTTAATTGTAATTATAGTATTTCCTTTTAAATACTACAGTAATGTTGTAAGTTGCTTTCTAAATCTATCTGAATAATTTAATTGTAATTATAGTATTTCCTTTTAAATACTACAGTAATGTTGTAAGTTGCTTTCTAAATCTATCTTAATATTTTAATTGTAATTATAGTATTTCCTTTTAAATACTACATTAATGTTGTAAGTTGCTTTCTAAATCTATCTGAATAATTTAATTGTAATTATAGTATTTCCTTTGAAATACTACATTAATGTTGTAAGTTCTAATAATCTAAAAAAATATTATATTTTTCTTATCCTGTAAAACTGATTTCCATTCCAATATTTTTTTAAATATTGAAACAACTATGTATCTTCTTTATTTATTGAGAATTGTAGCAAAGGTTATCTTTTTAAAACAACACATATGCTATTTTCTCTTACTGAAAACAAATTATCATGTATTTTTTCTTTTACATTGCATTTTTTTAAATATTTAATTTAATTAATTTATTGTTAGCATTTAAATGCTTTCGTATATTCCTTCTATTCGTAAAAATAAATATCAGCTTTAATTATTTACATAAATACAATGAATCTCTTATATTTGAAAAATATTCATTTTGCCTTTTTTTTAGATTGAGCGCATCTATCTTTTAAAGGAGTAGAGATGGATGATAACTTACGTAAGAACATGGAATTTTCGTTACGTATACTTATATACGTAGATGATATAAAAACCTTTTGAATAATTCTTTTGATAAGAAAATAATTATTTCTCCATTTCTTTAACGTAATATTTGACCTATGCGAATTTAAAACGGATGATGTCCATCGGCAGAGACGCAGTTACTGCCCGCCTACATCGGTTTAGCGTCTGCCTGGGAGAGTGTAAATATTACAGGCCAACGTAGTGTTTACCATTTTCTAATCTTTTTTTATAGAAACTTATGCCGTTTTAAATTATTCCCAAAATAAACTTACTGTTTATGTGAAAAGGGATCTTGTTAGCTCTAGCTGTTTCAGAATGATCTTTTAACATGACGTATCTTCATAGTTGAAGCATGTGTCGATGTTCTCTTACTTTAGCCGGTTTATTTGCATTATGGTTATAAGTTTCGCCAATATAACGGGTTACTGCGGTACAATCCTAGGTCGATTAATATGAAAGGCTAAAAAATCCCTCAACATTATAAAGTGAGCATTGAGTGTAAGTAGAGTAATCCTGGAAAAAAGGTAGCGCTTTCCCGGACAATTTTGTGTAAGTGATATAAAAATGATCCTTCCAATCGCCCTGGGTTATGTCGCCACACTCGATATTTCACCGTAGTATCCAAACAAATAAACTCTTTAAGACTATGGCCGACCAATGTACTTTTTATAGTCTTTAAATGGGGGTTCAATGTAATGCAATCAAAACGTTGTTAAGCCCATTACTTTAATCATGGAGCTGCTTTCTGAGATAATGTTAACACTATAATATTATTTCGTTTGTTTAAGTAGTCAATAGTCCAAGGTGGAAATTGTAACGGAAGTCTCTAATTGAACAGGAAGCCTCATATTAAACTCGTTGAAATTCACTTTGATGCGGCTTCAGACATTGTTAAACGATAACCAAATTGGTTGGTTCTTTAAAACATCATAATTAGAGCTTTAATTAATAAAGACATTTATTTCGTAAAAGCTTAATTTACATTCAAACATTTCAAAATCTTTGAAATATGCGTTCAATTGCATTGAACTAATTTGGAGTTTAATTATTTTAGGTTTTAAATTGTTGAGATATGTATCAAAAAGCACTGGTTGAAATCTTCCATCAACTTATGTGTAACGGATATAATAGCGTAACTATATAATCATAGATAACATGAAATAAAGAATAAAAATAAAGGAAATATAAATGAGTTATTGTATATATCTAGGCTATGCATCAGTATATAAATGGAATGTGTCGTTAATAGATGTATCGCATTCATAACTTTGATCAAATAGGTTTCAAGGACCCCAGAAATAAACAAATATGAAGGAGAATTCGTGTCTACACCAGTTTTTTTCAGTTGATCTACGCACACTGTTAACAGACGGATTATAAACATAAGTTGTTTGTTTTTTGTCACAAGGTCGATTTTTTTTATTTAGGGAACTATTTATTTAAGAAAAATAAAATTGGTTTCCTATTTAATTGCCTCGTACGATAAAAATATTCATAATAAAAAAAATCATACGCTCGTTTTTTTACAAACCGTGTTTGTAAAAAATCAAACCATTGCCCTTATTTGTAAAGACAGAATATTATATGTTTCGGGTTGTGTACGCTTTCAGCATCTTAAATTCTCGTTTTCACATTGATTTCTTGTCTCGGATTATTCTATTTATATTTAAATTATGATGATTGTTTTTTTTTAAAGATAATGGACAGTTTTAGAAAAATATATTTTTGTTGTGTGCTTTTTTAATACAATCCAACATTTATTTAAATATTTTTGTAAAACATTTGCCTCAGGTCCTTGCCCTATGGACTAAAATCAAAGTGTAGGATTCTTTCTGATCTGCCACTTCATCTTCTCAGTAAGTAACAAAGAACTCCTTCTAGACTGAGTGAATTCTAATGTACGCACCGAGCGAGAGTGCATGTTTTAGGGGAGCTGTTTCCCCTTCCATTAAAACCAGACCTTGTTCGTGTGGAGGGGAACAAATTTAGTAATATATTTTTCTTACTTTAAAAAAATTATTTAATCCATTTTGGATGTCGATGTTTAATGTAGGGAGAATCAAGATCTTAAAGAAGGGGACATTTTAGATTGAGTCAAAAATTAAAATTGCCTTTGTCCAGAAGGAGTTCAGCTTGACTGACCGATGAGAAGACAGCAGAGACATTGACAAAATGACGAAGAATTAGTTTACTTAAAACGCAGTTATATAATGTATTTCGTTATTTTATACATTTACACAATGACAGTAAACGATTTATTAGCGTTAGGGCATGCGTATTGTCATATATCAGAATAGCTCGGTTAGTAAGGTATCAAGCTGACAGCATCAAGTTTGCTGTTAAAGTAAACTCCCTAACATGATCTTGCATATGATGCTATCACACCCTCTAATCCTGGCAACACCGGGTAGCTCTGGATGTATGTGTACATATATATATATATATATATATATATATATATATATATATATATATATATATATATATATATATATATCCATATTTATATATATCTATATATACACACACACACATATATATATACCCACATACATATAAACACACACACATATATATATATATATATTTATATATATATATATATATATATATATATATATATATATATATATATGTCGCTCACTTATGTACAAGATTCAGACCTGACAAAATACGTGCTCACACACGCACACACGAACACACACACATGCGGCCACAAAAACCTTCTTGGGGACAGGGCAATAAATAGTAATATATTTCAAAGGAAAATCTACGCACCCTGAGAAATTAAGATGACCGATAAAATAAAGGTCAAAATAACACGTACTTAATAAACACACACGACTTTGACCAAAAGAAGCAAGAAGAATAAAAAATAAAAAATAAAAGATATCAAATTATCAAAACACGTACTCACACACACGCACACCCACGCATGCTCAAACACGTAAGAAAATAACAAATTTCCTCAAATGAAACAACATTCTTTCAAATCGAAAGACATTTCTTCAAATGGATTTACATATCTGATAAAAGCGGACCACCGCTTCAACGCGTTATAAAAATCATAAAATAATAAAATAATAAAACAAAATAACAAAATAATAAATAAATGCTGAAAAAACATTTAAAAAATGGGGGTAGCCTTACTCTTTTACATATATACTTTTCTCTCGTTTGAACTGAACTAATACTGCCCTACCCTCTTTTCTATATATAACTACAACGAAAGAATGCCACCAACAAGTACAACATCCTTGGAAGACCTACTGTAACTCCAGAAAATCTACAAAAACGAACAAACACTTCTCGAGGAAGAATTAAGAAAATTCACCGAAAAAGTGCACACGGTACTTCATCTTCTATCCAATCAACAAAACAAGAAACCAGACAGCATTAAAGAGACAATTATACAACTACTTACAGACCAGCACGAATTCATAGAACACTATAGATTAGCATATATCCAGGACGAATCGTTAAAACGAAAGAACAAACCCTCCAAGTATGGGGAACCCGCCTAAAACTAAGGAACATGGATTTCTACCATGCAATAAAAAGTAGTGATACCGCAATCTACATATAGAATATTTCTGGAGACGGAGAAACAATTTATCCCAAAAAAATTCCGAGAAGAAATAAACCCACAGGATACGAAAGAACAACAAAGAATCAAATAAGCCCTAAATATATCCAAACTACCAGCCCAAATGGATATACAAAAAGACAACAAAATATACTTCACACAAAATTACACGGAAATCGATAATAAAATTTCTACTGAAATCAAAGAATCATGCCCCACGGAAACTCATCAATTCCTATCAGAACTCTGGGAATCCGAATGCAAAGAGAACGAAAAAAAATCCAGGAATATTGTCCAAAGAAAAATAGTCTGGCTAAGAAGCTTACCCGATAAAGAAAAAAGAAAACAAACATCATATATGAACCAAAACAACAACCCAGAACAAGACCCAATGGAAAACACCCACACACGACATACACAAAACGAGTGGATAACATAAAACAGAGGTAAGAAGAAAAACACACACCACACACTAACATACTTACACAACAGAGCCAGTTACTCTCAAGGAAACAACATAAATATACCCACATCATTTACCAATCCCTTTCAACAGTGTCAATCCACATACTCAATAAGCTAATCCTGCAACCACACTCACACACACACAGCAAATACAACATAAACACACACTCAACCATACACTAATCCTTACGAATACGGCCCAACACCATACAAACCGAAATACTTTTACCCACACAAACTAATACAATAAAAAACCTATCATACACCCTACACCACACAAACAAACTCCCACAAAATACACTTACTTAACAACCCCTCGCAAAACCACCCAAGTAAACCTTACAACAATTACCCACACCCACAACACCAACAGATGAACCCTTCATGCAACAACATCTTACCCTACCACACACAACTAAAACTACCCTACAACAACCATACACACCAATGGCTACAATCGAAATACTCCAAACACTACCCACATCATCAAATAAAACAGCCATACACCAATTGCCACAAACATAAACTTAGACAACAATACAGACCCCACAACTACGCCCACCATCAAGAACCTTTACCAATATACCCCAACCCGAAACAACAAATTCACAACAATAACACATTCAAACATACCGAAATTAACCACTTATAACAACACGCACAACGCCAATTATAACAACACACACGACACCAATTTTGGCCGAAAACAACACAATCCTCTAAAACACACAAAATATATAGAACGCAGTCACTCTTCAACAACTTCTCAAATCAACGAAACACACAGCACTCATCTTCATTTTTTAGAAACACCTCCCCGGACAACCATCCTAGATTAGACAATTTAAAACCCAAAATTATCAATTTATACACATACTCATTTAAAAAGAAAGAAAATAGAAATACTAAAATTAGGCCTCAAATTCTGCCCAACACACACAAGTAATATCACGGAAGTGAGGAAGAACCTTGAAGAATTTGGACGCAAATTTAGACTAATAGAAACACTAAACAATAAAGAAAACAAAACAGATTAGTCATTAGTGAGAAACAAATCAATATATTTCCCTAACAAATACAACAATACGAAATAACTAAACACCTACTTTGAACACCTCTGGAACATAAACCCTCAGAGTAAAACTAAACCTACTAGTAACCTAACATCTAAACAAAACCAAGCACTAGATAACTTCCTGAATAATAATAACATAATTACTAAAGAAGCTGCCATAAGCAGTGCGGTAGTCATCATGGACAAACATTACTATAAATCGAAAATTATAGAGGTACTAGAAAACCATGATGACTCCAAAAACATTAGCACCAACATTGATAACAGCACCATTTAAAAAACCACGAATGTTTGTACAACATATAATACTGTACTAACAAAGAAAGAAAAATATTTCCCAACAAACTTCATGATTAAAACAAACAACTACTACGGACTACCTAAGATACATATATTAATTGAGATAAGAAATGCCATCAACACACAGATATCAGAATATATTAGTGTTTCAAGTCCCATATTACCTTACATTTAGACCCATAGTAGAAGGACCATAATGCCCAACAAGCAGACTGAGTAAATTAATTGACATATTACTACCACCATTCACCGATCAAGCCATAAGAGACGACATACACTTCCTAGGCTTCTTACCACAAATAGTAAATCCCGGGACTAAATTAGTTACATTTGACATCAGCAGCTGATATAGCAACATTCCCCATTACTTAGGTAACCAGGCAATATCACACTGGATGGACAACCACCCACAAATACTACACTACAGATTCACCAAACTATTTATCTTCGACAACATAGACATTATTCTCAACAATAACTCCTTTGAATTTAATAACAAACACTACATCCAGATTCAAGGTACAGCCATGAGAACCAAAATGGGACTAACATATGCCACCCTAACACTGGCCCACCTAAAGATGATCGTGTATGAAAAGATAGAAGAAATATATGGACACAATATTCAAACTCTCTTACAACAATCTGGGAAAAGATACATTGATGACTGTTTTATCCTCTGGGAACCCACATGGGGAGACATCAATAAATTACACAGCATACTACAAAACTTACAACCCAAGATTAAATTCACTATTGAAGACAGTAAAACAAAACTACCCTTCCTAGATGTACTGATTAAAATTAAAAACACTCACATAATACCAAACATCTACTACCAACCCACATACACCCAACAATATCTCCATTTTAGAAGCCATCACCCCAAAGGCTGTCTAAAATCTATACCCTACTCCCTAGCACGCAGGATCTGTACTATAGTCAGTGACAAATACCTCCGGAGTGTCCGACTGGAGGAACTACGGAACACTTTAACAAGAAGAGGATACCCGCTACAAATAATACACAAAGGTATAGAACTAGCAGAAGACATTCCATTAGAACAATTACGAACCCCCCAAAAACGAAACAAAGAACAAATATTAGCATACATCTCTACACACAACAAACACACTCCAGAATTATTCACAGAAATAACAAGAAACCTAACCCTACTCAACCATTACCACAAACTAAACAACATATTAAAAACAACGAAAATAATAAATAGCAAACGCCAACCAAACAACCTGAAACAAATGTTAACCTCATCCAAACTCAAAGAACACACAATACAAGGGATCACAAAAGACAACAAGGAAAGATGTAGGGTGTGTGACAAACTAATAGAGGGCGACTCATACACACTTAACCACGCAACACAAATATTCACAATAAAAAAGACATGAACTGCACCTCCTAGAACGTCGTCTGTGATAGATTGTACAACATGTAACGAAGCTTATATAGGTGCGACCAAAACATTTTATGATAAAGTATATTTATATAAAAGCAACATTAAAAACTAAGAAAACCGTACATTATTCGTAACCCATTATGTGCACTCATGCAGTGGAAGAACATTAAAAATAATGACAATTTTCCAAAGCCAATATTACACCTACTTACTAACACACGACAAAAAAATCATATTTAAATTCAATCCAGCATGGAACATGTCATAACTCGAACGACACACACTTTTATCAACCTTCCTCTACCTCTCTATCACTATCTAACCATACGCATGTATGTGCGCACATACGTGTGCGCGTGCGTGTGTGTGTGTAGGTGTGTGTGTGGGGGGTATATACACAACAGCCTTCTTGGAGACAATGAATAAAAAGTAATACATTTCAAATAAAATCTACGGACCTTGAGAAATGAAGATGACCGATAAAATAAAGCTCAAAATAACACGTACTTAATAAACACACACGACTTTGTCCAAGAGAAGCGGGAAGAATAACAAATTTAAAACAAGATATATAATTATCAAAACACGTACTCACACACTAGCAAACCCACGCATGCGCAAAAACGTCAAGACAAACAAATGTCTTCAAATGAAACAACACACTTTCAAATCGAAAGACATTTCTTCAAATGTATTTACATATCTGATGAAAGACGACCACCGCTTGAAACGCGTTATATAACATAAAGTGATAAAATAACAAAATAACAAAACATTAAATAAATCTGGAAAAAAACATTTTACAAATGGTGGTAGCCTTACTCCTTTACATGTATACCTTTCTCTCGTTTGAACTGAACTAATACTGCACTACACTCTTTTCTCTCTTTCTCTCTCTCTCCTCTCTCTCTCTCTCTCTCTATATATATATATATGTATATACACACATATATATATATATATGTTTCCATATATATATCCATATATATATATATATGTATATATATATATATCCATATATATATATACATATATATTCCCATATACATATATATATATATACATATATATATATCCATATATATAAATATATATATATATATATATATATATATATCCATATATATATACCCATACATATATATACCTATATATACCCATATATATAAATATATATATATATATATATATATATATACACACATATATATATATATATATCTATATACGTATATATATATATATATATATATATATATATACATATATCGATATATATATATATATATATGTATATATATATATGTGTGTCTATATATATATATGGATGTGTATATGTGTATATATATATACATATATATTCATATATGTGTATATATATATATATATATATATATATATAGTATATACAAAACCACGGTAACAAGAAGACATATATATTCACAGATATATACATACATGCATATATACACTGAGATACATCTGTATAAATACATACATTAAATCATACACGCACGGGCATACTATATAAGCGCAAACAGACAACATAATATATATTTGCATACATGAAATACATGTTTATAATATATATATATATATATATATATATATATATTTTTTAACGAAATATATACATACAGCTGTACACTCATATACCCATACTAACATACTTTTTCACATATAAATACATAGAAATACATAAATATATATGCATATATATATATATATATATATACAATAAATATATATGTATATATATATATATATATATATATATATAATGATATATACACAAAGTAATACCTGTACAGTTACGTACACGCATACATTGCTAAAACACATTTCTACTTAAAAAAAAACGTTAATGTCAAATTCATCATTCTTCGTCAATATAGTGTTTTTCTAGGTCATGTACTGATTTCAACGCTTCTGTAACTATTTGATGCTGTTTTCTGGAACGAGTGTCTTCAGCCTAAAATATGTTTCAGTTTCTGATATAATTTCTTCATTGAGTTCAGACGTAAGCTCTGCAAACAGTCAGTAGTCGCTGCTAACGTTTTTGTAGCTTGTTACCGTTTTTCTACCTGCTGCACTTCATTCAAATGACTGTTGCTTTGACTTCAGAGCGAAGTGCCTGTTATCCTTTACCACAGATTGAGGACAAAAACTCATTCTTTTTCCATTGAAAGATATTCAAATAAGGCATTGAATCATCGATGTGTTTTTGGTTTTGATCGACTGTCCGCAAATACAACACGAAAGTCGAACACAGCGAACTGAGTTGAGAATGTACATTCAAATTAGTGAATACACTGTTCTGCTATCTCACGCATCTTCAAGTCACGGTCGGTCAAAAGAAGTTAGTGGAGTGTTCATATGTTCCGTGATCACTGTAGAATATTTGCGACTTGCGTGTTCAGCATTATGTCTCATGAAAGCCCGCGTTTAATGTCGGCATGTTATTCTTTTACCGTTGTCTCTGATAAAGTAGTGTCCGAATAATTCTCATCAAACGATCATTTTGCTTGAATTCTATTTTTCCCATCAGAAAAAAAACAGCATAATTATGTATTAATACACGAGATTTAGCTGTTTCCTTTGTTTAGGGAATTTACAGCAGTAATATTTCAAATATCTTTTGACATGTGCCATTCGAATGTTATTGCTGTAAGGTAATCGTGGCGCCTTCTATTTACAGACCCTGGACAAATTAAAAATGTGTTATATATTCACAATGATGCTTACACATATACTCAAATGCATATCTGCCGTAAACAATAGTTAATGCAATACATTCTTGATTATACAAATAAAACATTTGATTAACGTAAAATGATACTAGACTTAAATAGTAGGGAATTACTATATTACATTAATAACTTGCTTAAATGAGTACATTATAAATTATGGGTGTAGGATAAGAATAGTTGTTTTAATTAATCTTTATTTTATTTTAAGAAAATACATTAGTTCTGCGATTTAGTAAAATGTTAAGATTTGTATAATTTTGAAGGAAACTAGCATTGGTAAAATAAAAATAATGTTACAGATATACAAAAATATATACATATAAATAAAATGCGCCAAATCAAGTTAAGACGAGACCATGTATGTACTAGAGATACTATTCGTACAAATTTAAGGGCTGTGCTAAAGTAGGTACCACATTCAGTTCTAATGATAGCACATATGGCTTATATGGGATAAATGTATACTTTTTTATTTGGACATGAGGTGAAAATGCTAGTTCGCTTATTTAAATAGTAAAACCAGATTTAAGAGTTGTTAGTATTACAGTTTCCGAGATATTACCAGAAATCGACCAGACATCTTTTTCGCATTTTTGTAAATGATCTTTTTACTAGCTATATATGTGTCTAGTATCGCAAGTTCCAGACAAGACAATGAAATAAATCAATTTTATATCATCTTGAAGGGAGCATTTATATGCTACGATACGTTTTTGTAATCAACTTGAAACATGCCTAGTATATGTTTCTCTTAAATAGTTTACATTATCATATGAGCTAAGATTATTGTTCAGATTATATTCGAAAACCTCACTACTACTATGATCATCGCCATTATATCTAATTGGGTTATGAAAATGATTACACCATAGTGTGACTATGCATTAAAATACACATCCTTAGATATGCATGTATTATCTAAATGGTGTGTGCTCTTATCAACCCCAAATTGTTTTGTGGCTGTAAAAGGTAAAGGTAAAGGTCGCATAGCCTGGACGCGCACGTGTGTCGTTGTCGACATCGCACACTGCCGTAGCGGCGGTGATTTGTTAAGAATCACCGTGTCTAGAGCACAGCATATGGAAGGCGGAGCCCATCCCTCTCCTTCCGCTGACTTGAAGCTTCCCTGAATTTTAGTCAGATGGATGGACAGAGGAAGTTTTCAGACACGAACATTCGCATGCCGTGAGTGGGATCGAACGCGGGTCGTCAAAGACAAGTGCAATAACCACTCGTCTACATGCCCTCTCTGTGGCTGTATTCTATTATAATTATTTTGTTAGATTTCATTAACTTTCGTATTTTATCAGATATTAGTAATTGATTCAGATTTAAGCAAAATATCGTACGGCAATGTAATACTATGTTTATTGATACTATAAATGCATCATGTAGTCGATTTTATGTCGTTATTAATAATAAAAAATCAGTCTTGTGATATGTTACTTTGAATATTATTAGAGAAAAGAGGATTGGACAACGTAATAGTACCGTTTTTATTTGTATCGGTCTTATTATTTGTATTATTATTTTGTAATGATTATTATTGAAATTATCATAAGCTGCTGGTTAACGAATACTGGAATAAAGGTATCCGGTACCTGGTTTGATGCTTAAATAACTTATTTTACCTGTACCCAATTTTTATTCATCGCCATCGTAAGTGTTACAAAACACGTTGTGTCTATAGAGCACGATACGTGTTTTCAGTAAAAAAAATTGGTCTGCATAACTAAAATTATCTTTTAATTGAAACATATATAAACACATGCTATCATTTTATCTGTGATTATATATATATATATATATATATATATATATATATATTTTAGAGGAAGCATTATTAAAATCAATGAAACAGACGAGTGGGGGAAAAAAAAAGGAAAATTGTTAAAAATACCTTAAGGCCTTGTCGTCTGACCCTCTGAGAGGAAACGTCAGAATGGTAAATTAAAAACTAAAAGTCGAATGAGAAATGAAGGGGGAAAAAAAAAGAAAAAAAAAAAAAAAAAAAAAAACTTATTTCAGTTGGAGGAAACGAATGAGAAGGGGAAAAAAAAAAAAAAAAAGTAAATCTCTCAACGTTATGGTGGCTTTGAATCATTAAAGATCTCCAACTGATGTTTCAAAATCTTTTGTCTACACAGGCTAGGTCGATAGTTGTTAATGACTAACGCCTCAAGAATATTGAGATGGTAGTTCGACCTGGCACTGTGTAAAACAGAAAACAACCCATCGGAATACCTGTCAGAACAACTATTTGTACTAACGAGGTGATTACCGATGGCTGATTCCTGTGCCTGGAAGTTCCCGGATGATCTCGAAACCTTGTGTAGGCGAATATCACGTGGTATGTGTTGGGATATTCTAAATTCTAATCTTTGGGATGTCTTGCCAACGTAGTCAGCTCCACACTGACACATGAATTTATAAACTACAGAATTCTTTTGAATGGCTGGCAAAACATCCTTACGAAAAGAAGAGAAAAAGGTTCGAGTCGTGTAAACTACCCTCAACATGGTTGCCGGAAAACAACGTTGAGTAGAAGAAGAAATCCTTTTAACAATGTCAAGGCCGTCAGAACCCAACCAAGGGAGTTTCAAATAAATAGGGCAACGTGACGGGCCAATAAATTTACCACCATTAAATAAAGCAACTTTACGTGCAATGGTGCCTTTTATAGTATTGATGGGATATCCATTGGCAAGAAAAATATTAGTAATCTCACCAAGTTCTGCATCGAGTCGTGTTGGTGAACAAATCATAAGAGCTCGATGAGTGAGAGTACCAATAAGATTTATTTTTCTTGCTCTTGGGGCGAAGGAAAACCAATTTAGATAAAGGCCTGTAAATGTTGGTTTTCTATACACACAGGTTTCAAATGATAAACCAGATTTAGACACTAAAACATCGAGGAATGGTAAGGAACCACAATCCTCGACTTCCATAGTGAATTGCAACGATGGATGCAAGTCACAAAGAAGAAGAAGAAACTGCTCAGCATCACTCCGAGAGGGAAAACAAGCAAAAGTGTCATCAACGTAACGTGTGTAGAAAGCCGGCTTGGTCACTTTGGAAAATAATTGGTTTTCCAAAAATCCAACGAAGATGTTGGCTAACGATGGACCAAGAGGGCTGCCCATGGATATACCATCAATTTGCCGATACATTATATTATTGAAACTGAAGGAAACTGATTTAGTAGCAAGTTCCATCAGTTCAACAAAAATTCGTTCAGGAAACTGTGGAGACTTTAAGGGGCCGCGGTAAAGATAATCTGCACATATACCAATGGTTTCATCCAAAGGTACATTGGTAAACAGACTACTAATGTCAAAGGAAGCCAAGAACTCGGTGTCCTTTGAGAGAGATAATTTGTGTATAGAAGACACAAATTGGAAGGAATCAGAGATACAATAGTCCGAATAAAAAGTAAGTACGGGCTTAAGAATATCAACTAACCATTTACCAAGTGCATGTTGTGCAGAACCCAACATTGATAGAATAGGCCGTAAAGGAACGTTAGGTTTATGAACTTGGGTAAGCCGTACATTCTAGGCCTTTGAGAGCCGATAGGTCGTATTCCTTCATATATCTCTTTAGAAATAAACTTGCTTTTATAAAGTTGAAGAATCCTTTTCTGGATTTTTATTTCCATACGAAAAGTGTCATCGTGGCTTAAACCACCCATCTTGAAAAATTTATTTTTATCATCCAAAATGTGTAACATTTTGGAGATATAATCTACTTGGTTCAGGATTACAACGCCTGAACCTTTGTCTGGACGAGTGATATAAATATCAGAGTTCGACTTAAGTAATTTCGCAGTTTCAAAATGATTTTTCTGCCAAATACAATCGCTAGATTTAGTACGTATAGCAGAAAACCTCCGACCTAATTCACCCAACTGGATTTTAACGCTAGTTAATTCATCAGTGGAAATAGGCGAATGTCTTTTTAGTTGAGAATATAATAGTTCAATCTCACTAAATATGTTGATTTTATCAACACGGAGGGGAGGAATGCAAAATTCTAAGCCGGCAGACAAGCCAAATTTTTCAGTATTTGATAGAGCATAAGACGAATAATTAAATATATGTTTATCCGAATATGCTCTAGTGCCGAACTTCTATATATACATATTATATATATATATATATATATATATATATATATATATATATATATATATATATATATATATATATACATTTAAGTGAATATAAACAGAAAAATACCACCGTATATTACAGCGCTATTAAAGTTATCAGATTGCAGTAAATATTAGAGGCAGGTGGCCTGACCGCTTATTACTGCAGTATTAATCTCTGGTTAAAGTAGGGGTGGGATGTAATGGGTTAACATTTCAGATTCATGCGAGTAGTATTTGTTTGTGTTCATTCATACATAAATAACACTAAACAATCAAACATTTTGAAAAGTTTTCAAAATTCAGAAGGTGCAAGCCAAAAATAGCCGTTAGGGCTCCACGGGACTCAAAGTCCATCATTTTTCGGTGAAAAAGTGGTTTCATGCGACATTGCAGGTCCTAAAATTTTCAAACGCTATGAATTGATATAGATGGTTAAATATGATATAGTACTTCCATTTAGGACCATTTTCAGGCCGTGAAAGAGTTTTCATGAATGTAAAATAGCCAAAAAATAGTGGCCTGCACCTTCTGAATTTTGCAAAAATTTCAAAATGTTTGATTGTTTAGTGTTATTTATGTATGAATGAACACAAAAAATACTACTCGCATGAATCTGAAATTTTCACCCATTATGCCCCGCCTTTAGTTAAAGATAGTATACACTTGAGAGCTCGTTTTGAACATACAATGTGTCTGAAGGAGTGCTCATGTGTGAGCTTGTGTTAATGGCACACATGCACTGATAGTTCAATGCTAACAGTTGAATGCAATGATTCTTCTGCCGAGATATTGTGTACAGACGTACAGTAGTAGTTAGTGGGTGCCTACGCAAGCATTTACGTTTTTTCTTAAACTTGTATCAAGGGCCTGTTCCTGAGGTTACATAAACATGCGCATGTTTTAGCATATGTGAATGAATGTATGTACATTCTGCTTACATTCAATAGTTTTACCTATCATCTCTAATATTCTACTTTTATAACCTAATTTTTTATTGGGTGGAGGAGAAAATATTCGACAGAATAGCCAAATTACCCTGTGAACACTCGTTGTTAACTGTACTTGGTGTGACATAAGTTGAAACATTGCTAATTGTGGAACTATAAATATATAATGGTATTAACATTGATTAAGTAGAGAGGTGGTATTAAAAGACAACGGCCGCATAAATGAAGAGTAATTTTTTTCTACTATCATTCTCGGGAAATATAGTTTACAGAGCAATGAGTAAACTCTTTAGGCAACGATATAAACGATGAGAGAGTTAACATGAATTGAACGCAATGTGTAATAAGCGTATTTGCAGTTGTTTTATATGTGTACATATACATATATATATGCATATATATATATATATATATATATATATATATATGTATATGTATATGTTTGTATATGTATGTGTATATGTGTGTATACATATATGTATATATTTGTATATATATATATATTTGTATATATATGTGTTTGTATATAATATATATATATATGTATATTTATATATGTGCATATGTTTGTGTATATATACATATATATGTTTGTATATGTATATGTTTGTATATATATATATATATATATATATGTATATGTTTGTATATATATATCCATATGTATGTATATTCATATCTATGCATATGTTTGTGTATATATATGTATGTATATGTTTGTATAAATATATATATATATATATATATATATATATGTATATGCTTTAATATATATATATATATATATATATACACACACACACATATATGTATATGTTTGAATATATATAGATATATATACACATACATATGTATGTGTATGTTTATATATACACACATATATATCTATATGTTTGAATAGCTCTCTCTCTATATATATGTATATATATATATATGTATATCTATATATATATATATGTATATACACACACATATATTCATGTGTATGTTTATTTATACACACATATATATGCATGTGCTTGAATCTCTCTCTTTCTCTCTCTCTCCTTACATATATGTTTATATATATATATATATATATATATATATATATATATATATATATGCAGATACACTTGTTAGTGTTTGTTAAACAAAATGACGAAGTTACATTTCCGTATCATTCAAGTACTTAAGCATTATACATTTTTTCACAAAACCTAGTTAAGGCTCAGGGGGTCGTCTTTCTTGATTATAAAAAATATGTATACAAAATGATGACGATCCTAAGTAAGTTCTGGTGGGTCTGGATTATACACATTCCTTCACTATATCTATCGAGACCAAGTTCCTAAAACGTATGGTTAAATGGGTTAAGAGTTGCCCTCTTCCAACTAGTATTTCTGATTGAATCAGAGGTTATGGTTCTATCCGCCCCCGACTCTATCGTCTACCTTAAACCCATAAATACGGGGTGCAGTTTAACCCCGATGTTAATAATGGCAGTGCCCTCATAACATAAGGTAGCTGAATTGCTTGCTATTATGTTAGTACCAGTTTTGGACGCTGTAGTTTTTTTTGTATTAAACATCTATTTTCATTCTTGAACTTGATACTAAATTTTCCTCACACTGACACATTTGGGTTCCTTTTATATATCAAGTATTTTTCTCCTGTGCTCCTCTTAAATAGACGATTGATATATGTTCAGATGCATTCTATCGCAGTCAATTAACGACTCTTTCTATTTCAGATCATATGTTCGTAGAATTAATAAAATTCGCTACTATTTCGGTCGAATCAAGTTTTAATGAGATTATGTGCAGACACATTGATGGGGTCTCTAAAGGTTCTTCTTTTATGACCGCCATTGACCAACATATCGGTTGGTTTTCATGAAGAAGGGCTTATATCTGGTTTTGAAAGACCAGCCGTTTATTTCCGTTATGTTGACGACACATTGTGTTTGTTCAACAATGAGACGAATGCGGACGTTTTCATTTCACATCTCTCAACAATATCCATCCAGATGTTAAGTTTAATTGGGATAAGGAAGCAAATTTATCACTTTCATTTTAAGTTTTCTAACAACAGTCTAAAGGAAACCATCTTTCACTGGTCTCTAAACAGATCAAGACACATTTTGCCCCACAAAACACAAGTTTAATTCATATTAAGACCCTTACTCAAAGGGACTTAATGATTTGTGCTAAGTCCAAACTGGATGATGAAATCAAGTGTATTACTAAGACCCTGTGTAACAATGGCTATCTATTAGCTATTGTTGAATTCACTATCAATAATAACATTTCTAGTTTTTATAAAGATAAAAAAGCTTATGTTGATAGATATTCTATTTCCATTCGCTTACCTTGGTTAGGTAACATACGGAATGGATTCGAAAAAAACAAATCACTTTGTCTGTGCAAAAAAGTCACTTTGCCGCAAATGCACGTGTTGCTATTTCCACCAGAACTATTTTGTCGTCGAGTCGAAAATATGTGCTTCCCCCACCCCACCATAATATTTATACTATTTATTTATTTCAATGTAGTTACAGTTCGCACTACGTTGGGCGGACATCGTAAAGATTGGAGATCAGGGTCGTACAACACATGCCACAAAAGTTCGTGAGACAAATTACTTACCAACTGATGTTTTGCATAATACGTATGGTTCTTCCATCGCCGAACATATTATAAATAACTGTTCCTGTTCCTCAGAATTCAGTGTGACTTATTCTCAGTAAGTTACACTCTCAATTTCTTCTGAGGATTCTAGAAACTACTTACATTAAGTCGTTGAGACTTTCTCTTTGAACAAACAAGAATACTTACTCGGACTTAATGTAGTTTCTTCTTGATTAATTGTTTTCACCTTTTCGCTCGCTATAATAGCCACAGCATATTTTACTCTCTTACTCTTAACCTCGGTCTAGTTTAGTTAAGCGAAGTTATACACCGATCAGATTGCCCTTTCATTTTCTTATCTTTTAATTTCAATATGTCAATAAATAAATATTGTATGTATATAACAATAATTAAGTTTTGTACCAAAAAGAAAATATTTAAATATATATATACTTTTAATTTATTATTTTTTTGTAAATCGGAAGTATCTTAATTTTCCCTAATTGTCTACATATATTATTAGCCCGTTTGCATACAACAAATTAAACAAAATATAGGCCATTATCCCCCCGCCAATAATTGGTGATATTTTGAGGGGTAAATCCTGCACCCACAAATATACATACATATAGACATAGCAAACTGTATATAAATGGAGATATTCGAGTAGCTGATGATAGGATTTCTGGCAATGTTGTTTACTCCTTTACTCAATTCTCTATGTGCTATAGTACTAGGGGGCGTAGAATCAAGTAGTTTTCTTAAAACTGAATGCTTTTTATGTAGGCATTAGCTCACTAATTTTAATAAATATTAATCTAATAAAACGCTTTATGTACCTGCCTTACATGTAAACACTTTCTACCGGCTCTTTGTCGTTTAATGTGTGTGTGTCTTTTAATAGAGTTTGACATTTTTATTTGTAGAATAAGTGTAAAAGATAAACATTGGAACCAGTACAAGGAGAGCATCCTCTGAGATACCAATGAGAACATACTATTTTAATGAATTCCGTCTGAGATTTTATTGGCATGGTATAATGGCGTGCGTCTTAGTTCAATTATATTATTTTTTGACTAAATAAAAACGAACGATTACAATTCTACATATAACTCACCACATGAAACAATTACTACTGACATAATGTATTTTTTTTATATATGAGCGTGCATTTACAATACGTGTCCTTAATTTTAATTTCTAGAATAGAAACCTTGGATACACCTTTGATTGCATACAGTATTCTATGAGTTTGATAGCGGATAAATTATCGTAGTCGCCTTATTGTTGGAATTGTTTCACTCACCCTGATCGTTATAAAAAGGGTTCACCGCACACATATTTCCATTTTAAAATTTGTATTTGTGTGAGATAAGTCCATGACGTGTACAGATCAAACAGGCTGAGGAATGAGTGATTTATACAAATCCAGTTTATATAAACGATCGACTCGTTAAGCAATCGGTTAAGAATCCACTGCCCGGGGTTCGCACCGTTTTATCAACTAGTTTGAATCCTGCACAGCTATTAGTTTTCTCTGTGTTTCTTGTAGGTTAAATACAAGGATCATTCACAGAATTTACACTATATTGCATGGTTTACTCAAGTAATAATCAGTGCCAGTAATTAAAAAACTATATTTCTATATATCATATAACTGTACAAAATTGAACGGTCAGAAAAATATCTATATAATACATGTGTGCATTTATTTGTAATATTGCAGATTTATGCGAGCGCGTGTTTTGTCCCTGATTCGTCTCATGCCCGAAGTGTGCGTGTTATTATGTCCATAATTATACGCATATGGGGGTGTGTTTTATTATTTTCGTGTATGCGTATATATGTTTATTGTGTTTCTTTGTTTCTCTTCCCGTGAAAATGATTGAGCTTTTTACGTGCGTGTGTCCCTTTGTATTGTTAGCCTGATTGCTTTTATATCTCCATATTTATATTATCAATATAACCATTTAACGTGTAACAGAAAAGGCTTTCCGATACAGCAAATACAATTCATATGACGATATGAGCAACGCATGCAGGGATGGATGGATGGATATCTATAGAGACAAATAATATCGAAGTTGGCAAAACTCTATTCGTACTGGCATTGCAAGCAAGTGATGAGGAAAGGTAGATCTGTTTCACAAGTGCCAAAATTGTTCTTTTTATCTGTTTCCTGTCGATTAATAACCAAAGCGCATGATTGATGTATTCCACTTGTGGAACAAATTATGTCTCGAGACAACAACGCACCGGCGATGCTTATTACCAAGCGATCTCTTGGCAAGAGACACCCCCGTCCCGTGATAATTGCATGAAAAAACTGTAGTGTCTCAAAAGAAGAAAAACAGGTAGACATCTATGAAAATGATTACTACTCGTTTATTTGCTATATATATATATATATATATATATATATATATATATATATATATATATATATATGTTTTCGCAACATTTAGCAACATCAATGAGCGGTAGACGGATAACCACCTGCCCGTGCATATATATATATATATATATATATATATATATATATATATATATGTATATATATATATATATATATATATATATGTATATATATATATATATATATATATATATATGTATATGATAATAGGTAATATGTGATGATATAAAATGAAAAAAAGGTTTCATATATTTAAGGTTGATTCTCATGAGTATCACTTTCTGAAGCAAAATGCCTCTCCATATTGAATATGAAAACGTTTGATAATTATTTTATTAATTTTAATAAGTTTCGTTAATTTCTTAATTATTTTCGTCTGGTTTGTCTTGACCTATGTCAAGCTTATTGGGTGGGACTTTTTGATGTGCATTCGTTTTTTTCTGGACATTCGACTTTAGAATATTTTGAGAATCAGTGTTGGGCCTGTGTCACATACATTACATCATTGACGTTAATGCTACTTTCCTGAACAATTTGATAGTTTTTTTATATTAATCCTGAAACCTCATTACGGGTTGAGTATTATGTTAAAAGAATAAACTGTCTAACCTACGAATATTATTTAGTCATCCGTAAACATAATTGCGCCCTATTGGAAGTCACTAATATAAACAAATATGAATCCTTTATAAATACCTTTATTTGCGAAAACTAGAAGTTGATGAATTCTATTAGTAATTGGCGATTATTCTAAATATCGTTCATATCGCCTTCATTACAAGATGTATTTGCATTAATCGTCTACAATTTAAAAAAAAGTACAAAGAAATAAAAATCCTCATTTGGATAAAATTTGTAACTACTTATCCTTGATCTTTATAAGTGCTTGTATTTTTCATGTATCTGCGGTACATACACATATTTATTTATTTAATATTAGTTTTGTTCATCTATTGACAACAATGTAAAAAGCTAAAATCATAATAGTTTTTTAAAGCTCTTGTATATTATAGTAATTCCAATATGAATTTACACCCACCAGAGTGCATACCGGTTATTTTGTATAAATAGCAGCCACTTAAATATATTGTTAAATGTTCGGTAAAAGAATTGATTATTTTGTGTCCCTTGTGACATTTAAAGCTATTTGGAAGCATTTGAAACAACAGATAGAAAGTCAGTTCTAACTTTTAAATCCCTGGTATTTCGTGATTCATTAAAAGCGTTAACATTTACTAAGCTATTCTCATTCAAAGACTTTTAAAATAAATATTAAACTCATATCAGTTTATTTAAATAGTCATAGTGCCATAATAATTATATTCAATTCTAATTTTATTACCAATGTATATTATCATACATGTATTTAACTTTGATAATCTTATATGATAAAAAGTTTAAAAATCAAAAAGTAAAGGGTAACTACAGGGCAATTCTTCCTAGGAATTTCTGGTGAAGCTTATATGACATCAAACAACTCATATTTAATATCGTATTAATATAAACAATAACTATTCTGTTCTGGGATATTGTTTTTAGAACGTTTCACTAGATATAATAACGTGACTTCTTATGCGCTTCTTGTCGAACTGTGGGATCCTTATACCACACTTAGTAATATGTTGGAAATGTTCAATTCAACGAAACCTTTTATTTCACGGTGGTAGCTTATGTCTTTCAGTCATCACCGTGTAGACGTCTTAAGTGATTCCTTGTATTCTTGGTATCACGCGTGCGAAGTATTAAACCTGCAACATCCAGAAGAACATTACTTTGAACTGAGTTCTTCTTAGTTCTACTAACCGTTACGCAACGGGTCCTTGCGGACCCGTTAATATTCTACAACTTTGATCCGGTTATAACTGATGGAACGAAAGTTAGCTATCTCCATTGATTAAACACAGGGTGCAATTAAAAATTCCGTACTGATTTCCGAATTCGCCATAAATATTCCCAAGTTCGATAAGACTCACCTAAAGAAGGTCGGGGGTTACATCGGCCGAGACGTTAACATTAGAACACTAATCTGAGTAATCCGAATAATTATGATAGTGTTCAAGTTCTGAATATTTACCTTTCATAACTAAAACCAAAACATACACGTAAGACTCAGATTATAAAATATACATTCTGCTTATCTTAACTGTCAATTGTTTCGTGAGGATTTTACTCTAAACGTATTAATTGTGTATCGTTGGCTTGTTAAAGACTTTTCCAAAGAAAAGTATCAGGAGTGTAAGACAAATATATGGACAATGTCAAATGACGTTAGTGGTTTTACCTGTGTAATTTTATTCATGTGATCTGTGGTAGGCATGTCGATGGGAAAAATTACAAGTCTGAGAGAGAGATGAACACATTTTGGTATAAGCTAAGTAAATAGTGTAAACACAGGAAAAGAACACCATTTACACGAGCTGAAAAGGACAAGAAACATCGACTCTATATAGTAGATGTATTGAGGTTTTGAGGTGAGTAGGGATACTTACGAAAATATGTTATTGTGTTGCGTTTTTCATTAAGGAAAACAGGAAAGCACCACATTACCTTACCATTATTTTTTTTCTTTCATTCTATTTATTTAACTAACATTTAACGTGTATATGCAATATTTTATGTTGTTCACACATGAATATTATCTACTCAACACCAAACAGAGGAATGGAAACATTTCTAGTCATCTTTTGTTTTCTTGTTCCAGTCCGAGATAGTTTTCTATATTATCGGTTGAATATTTATTTTTGATTACACCATTCCGTAACAGAAATAAAGTGGTAAAAATAGTGTTGTATACAACTTATTTTTATAATATATAAACTAGCATTGGTAGCGTTCACGGACTGTTGTGTTCCAAATCGATATAGCTGTTTTTTTTTTAATAAAAAGAATAATTAATCATGTATTTTTCAGAAATAAGAATAGTTAGTCCTACAGGTTTGAGTGTATTTCTCATATTACATTTACTTTCTGAGTAATATTTGCAACACTGATGCCTCAGTTTTCAGTATACTGTGAAAATCTAGAGTGGAAATATACCAAAAACTTAATTTATTATTCAACCAAATGGTTTCTACTATTTGTATATTGTATAAACACATTCTGAAATTATTTACAAAGTCAAGGAAATCTTTGAAAGTAATTTTAGTTTGAATGAACTTTTATGCACGCAATACTTATGGAAATAAATAAAAGATACAAAAATTGAAAAGGTATGCGTAAATACATCTTCGTGGGAGCGTTTAAATAAACTCGGACAGTAGCATGCGAAGAACAACTAATGAATCATTCCATTAAACAATGCTAACATTTGCTTTTCATTCTCCACAAGATAAAGCCGTTAACAATTCTGAGAAATATGCGCCGCATGTACTTGTCTGCAGACCTTACCTCGTGATTAACGATCGCCTTTCACAATTACTTAAGTTGTATCAATTATCTCATTCTTACCGTTCTTTAAATTAAAATTTTAATTAAAATCAGGTACTACAATAGCTGATTACAGTGCACAGTCGTTTATCACCGTCTATATCTAATATACGTTTCACTTTTCACTGGTTTAAGAAGTAGTTTGTAACATCTCAATATGTGTGATTCCTGTGCCGTCTTTATAACGTACACAGATGAGTATTTCCTAAAATACACGCAACCGCATGTTTAAATGATAGAAAGCAAGTAAAGATACTCTTCCATGTAGTAAGGCTCTTATCGACATACACTCGAATCTGAATATTTAAAGAATATTTAATATAAATCTAGTATTCCGGAGTATATATTTGTTTCAGATTATATCAGTTGTATAGATAAAAGATAACATGGATCAACTAATGGGCCATATCAACGTGGTATACCTACAAGTGTTGTTCGTTACCAAGATGCAAGGAATATGAATTCATGAATAAAGGCTATCCGGAAGAAATCTTGCTAGCCTATTTTAAATAGAACAATGCCAAGTTTATATTAAATGTACCGGTTCGTTGCTGATATTTCAATCTGATTAACAAGGTAAATGATATGTGTTATTGATGAGAATTAAAGTCTTTAGAAATATATATCGACTTATCCATGGTGTCAGTTGGTCTCTATAGTTATAGAGTCAGTTGGTCTCGAGGAGTTTTTGTCACAAAACACGAAATAATGTTCAGGCAGATGTACGTCTATACATACAAAATAATACTCAACAGAAATCTATGAATTGGAACGTAAATAAATATTGAATAAAATACTATTTACGCAAGACTTAAACATAGACACTTATTTTAAATTGTGTAGCATATATTGATGGTTATCTCTGAATATTCTCAGGTAGACATAAATCATTCGAAAAAGCAGCATGCTATAGTAATCTATTAATTGCTGGTGAAGCAAATCTCATGATTTAAAATAAAAAAACGTGCAAGCGAGTCAGTTCATCACTTATCGATCTCGGAGTATTTCACGATATACATGTTACGTGTTCTTCCGTGTACGTTTCAAATATAATTTGAATATTGATAATTATGGTTTGATGAATGTTTTTGATGAAGATATTCATGGGGGAATATTTAAAACTCTCTTGATGTTATATTACATTTGGTTATATATTGTTTTAAAAAGTGTACCTTTTAAATATCAACGGATCACTTAACCAACAATATTTCTTAGAATAATCATGGCCGCAGGTTTGGGAACACATAACGTGCACTTGTTTTGTTTTGTATTGTTTACTATTATAATAAAAGAGATCAATGGATCTATATGTACACATAGGTTACTGAACCAAAGGAGAGTGCATTAATAGAAGTATTAGATTGAGGTTACACTTCTATGTGTCTTGTTAATCTACATACGCTTAGAGGGTGTATATACCTTAATGTATTCAGCATTACTAGTCGGGGAAAAGGTGATAACACCTGTTTTGAAAAATGTATGATGTTAGATGAGTGTTGGCTTTTTCATTAACAATTTGCAGACGACTACAAATAGCATATTTCGTTTCAAAACGTAAACTAGCTGATGTGAACTCGTATTCCAGATAATTATTTAAACTGAACTCTTACATATATATATATAAGCATATATAGTTAACTATAATTCATTGTATCGGGAAATATTGATTCGTTATTCTTATTTGCAAGATGGGGAACTTCCTTACGATAGCACAAGGTGAGAAGTGAATTTTTAATATTTTTTTGAATAACTTACAAACACACACATTATATATATATATATATATATATATATATATATATATATATATATATATATATATTTAGATTTTTTACTTATAAAATGGATCATTCAGTGAAGACCGGGGTTGTTCCAATAAAAACAAGCTCGATGATACTCGATTACAGAGTACAGAGCATTTATATGTGATTTTATGAAGGCTTACCAAAGCATTCCTTTCAGGACACCAATGATCACCATTAAAGTTATTTTTTTCTTACAAATATTATTTATTCAAATTAATTGTTTTTCCTACACGTGTTTCACTACCAAGCAGTTACTTGCTTGGCATAAAGTAACTGCTTGGTAGTGAAACACGTGTAGGAAAACACATTTAATTTAGATAAATAATATATATATATATATATATATATTTATATATATATATATATATATATAAATATATATATTCCTACATAGTTTTTGTATTTATTGCCCTATAGAATAATTAAATATCTATAGTGTTGTCGGTTGTGTGTGTTTTACTGAATACATAAATGTTTTATGTTAGTTATTACCGAGCTGCAACACTAATTGTAAACCATTATTTCTCTGGCTCGTTGTCGTCGTGGAAAAACAATTATACGAGTTTCTAGCAGGTACACGCTGCCCGGCTTCGTCTGGGGAAAATGTAAAAAAATAAAATAAAATGTGTCAATAGGCGACCGCACGTAAATAGGTTACAACGGATGATGTCAATTTAAAAACCAAATGTCGGATTTGAATTTGAGAAAATCTATATACCCAAGATGTTTACCTCTTGGTATAAAAAAATAGAAATTGGGACAGTGTAGCACATCTCTTTGTGTTTAGTGCACTTATAATGTAATTTTTTTTATACCCCGGGTTAAACAATGTAGTGGGTGCTACAGAATTTGAAGTAAACATCACCAAACAGACTTTTGCCGAACGAAAATTAAAACTTATATTAGGATAACTGAAGATTTATTCTAATGTTACCAAAAAATCGACCTCCTTCCCCCCAAAAAACAGTTCGGTTCAAATTGTGTAAAAGTACACATTTTTTTATTGGTTTTCGAAATAAATAAAACATATAAGTATGTGTATACTTTGATTATGTTTGCGTTTACTTTTTAATCGAATTATGAGTAAAAAATAAACACAACTGAGCCGACCGAAAGTTAACACATATATCAGGATAATTGTTATTTCAATGTTTCCCATGAATTCCCCCCCCCCCACAAGAAAAAGCAGTTCGGGTCAAATAAATACAACGTATAAGTAGTTATATATTTTGTTAATTGTTTTGTTTAGTTTTAAATATAATTGTCAGCACAAAAATAAAACCATAAACACAGTTCGGTTCAAATTGTGTAGATGCAGAAATATTTTTTTTTCTAACTAAATAAAACGTATAATATTGTTTTTATTTTTTATCTGTGTTTGATTAGTTTTCAAACAGAATTGTAATACAGCCCCAAAATAAGGTTGCAGTCAAATTATGTTGAAGTACCAATATTTAAAAAAAAGAAAAATCAAATATATACTTATTTGGATATGCTGATTATGTTTGTATTTTGTTTGTAAACGAATTGTTATTAATAACCAACAAAAGAAGAAGCTAAATTACAAAATCTGTAGCGATACGTAAATATATTTTTTTTATTATAAATGAAAAAAACGCAGAATTATGTTCATGTGTTGATTATAAAATAGTGGTTATGTTTACTTTTTAAGCGACTTGTTAGTGTATTTGAATGAAAACGTACTTGTTATTATTGATATTGAATGTAAGTAAATCGTAAAATATTATTTAGGTCATCTCTTCCAACCGTATAATCATTACGCGTGGAAAAGGCGTAGTCATAGTAGTGAGCGTTGTTAGTCATTGCTTAATGTCCTGTTAGCGAATTATGTAACCGGTGTTTCTGTTTTATTTATTTTTCGTTGTTATTGAGGGTGGTAGGAGGACATCTATGTTAGTCAAAATATAATTTGTTACCATCTCCTTGGTCGTCTTATTTGGGAGAGGCTTAGAAGGGGTAACAAATTAATGTATTTTGCTTATGGTTCAAAACTAATTTTTATTTCTGGAGGCAAGGTCGAAGCTACTAAACGACTTAAGTGATGTGTGTTCGATGCGTGTGATGCATTCGTGTTATAGTCTATTTCGAACCCCGTTTGGGGGGGACACGTATTTTCTTTATATATAAGATAATTTAAGTGAGTACTAAGAATGCGTTTCAAACATCCATAAATAATATATGTATATGAAGTTCTGTATTTCTATGTTTAAATCAAATACATACTATTACCATTTTATAGTTATTCTATAAGAATATGCAATATTTATTTTAAGATAACTATTGTATATTTTATTGATTGACGACACATATATCATTTACTAATACTTGAGAAAAGTTACTCATGCCTTCTACATTTTAACGATGTAGAAGGATACGACATATAAATGGGATTCGAACTCAATTTGCGATAAAATTTTCAAATAAATTAAACGTTGGTTAGTTGTTATACATTTATGAAATATTTCTATAATAATACGACAACACATTTATGTAGTAATCTATAGTATACACCTAATTACTATCGGGATCAAACGTACTTGACTCCTTGACATTCATTTAGAGACGTATATTTTAAACTTCAATCACAAACACACATTTAATATTTCAAGTTGGGGGCGATGTGTTACGTAAAAGGTAAGACACTAATACCAGAAAACCTGTTAGGCTATAAAACCTATGTGTATTCTCTTGATAAGTCATAAAATATGTTGTTCACTGTCCATTAATGGTGATTATATGTGAAGATGCTAGTATAAAACAGTTTGGATATACAATCCATTAATGCTGATTATATGTGAAGATGTTAGTATAAAACAGTTTGGATATACAATCCATTAATTGTGATTATATGTGAAGATGTTAGTATAAAACAGTTTGGATATACAATCCATTAATTGTGATTATATGTGAAGATGTTAGTATAAAACAGTTTGGATATACAATCCATTAATTGTGATTATATGTGAAGATGTTAGTATAAAACAGTTTGGATATACAATCCATTAATGCTGAGTATATGTGAAGATGCTAGTATAAAACAGTTCGGATATACAATCCATTAATAGTGATTATATGTGAAGATGTTAGTATAAAACAGTTTGGATATACAATCGATTAATGCTGATTATATGTGAAGATGCTAGTATAAAATAGTTTGGATATACAACCCATTAATGCTGATTATATGTAAAGATGCTAGTGTAAAACAGTTTAGGATATACAATCCATTAATAGTGATTATATGTGAAAATGCTAGGATTAAACAGTTTGGATATACACTCCATTAATAGTGATTATATGTGAAGATGCTAGTATAACACAGTTTGGATATACAATCAATTAGTAGTGATTATATGTGAAGATGCTAGTCTAAAACAGTTTGGTTATACAATCCATTGATAGTGAGTATATGTGAAGATGCTAGTATACACCAGTTAGGATATGCAATCCATTAATAGTTATTATATGTGAAGATGCTCGTATACAACAGTTTTGACATACACCCCGTCTTATGAAAATACATTTAGTAAGAATCCTGATTACATTTATTTTATCGCAAAATTATTATGTTGAATAATTCAATGCATTCGAAAACTTCAGAACATTAAGCCAAGTCTGCAACCCTGTTTCTCCTAAATACATGTTTGACACACATATTCGTCTGGTGTTTATGACACCCATATGCGTTCCCTAATACGTTTATAAGTATGTTCTTTCTTGCTAATACGTATTTAAGTAGTGACCCTATTCTTATAAACTTAATCAGGACATCCGTTGCAACTTCAATAGACATATTATACTTAGGTACTGTGTTATCGTTAGTCCATTAGTGGTATCTAACGTGTAAGTGGATACATTTGAGATTATAGTCAATGAAAGAAAGGCACAGATTGCTTACAATAAATGCTAATGGTTCAGCTATTTACTAATAGTCTTTGTGAGTTTAAACTTATCATTCCATGTACGAAACGTTACTTATTTCGGGAGTATGAACGTGTGAGATTATGTAGAACACGCTAGTTAGCTTAGCTTGGAATAAACAACAAAAAAACGATATTACCGATGTATAGAGTGAAGGCATCATTCCCTTGAGAAAATTAGGTTTTTAGCTCTCTGCTATTTTACATACTTTTCCGGAAATTTTTACTTTTGATTTTGTTTCCGTTTCTATAAAATCGATTAATAGTCAATGAAAGCATACTACTGTCTAAAACGTACAGGCGCATGTATAAGCACATGTGCACACGGTATGTTACAAACCATTATCGCAGAAATCGTATTTCATGTAATAATAATCTGTAACTAATACATGCCGTACGTATCGCACAATATAAGTTCTGTGTTTATACGAAAATACTTTGTCTGTATAAACGATTTACCGATTGTGTCTAGTTGTGCATGTTAGCAGAACATTGTAGATATCGAGAGACAATAATTATCTAAAACCATACATTTATTTGTTTCGTATGTATATTTTAGTGTATGCCACACGATTTGTCTGTATTTCATACCGATATACATAAAGATAAGACGATACATAGCGTGTGTTCATTTATAAATGAGGCCATGGCTAATACATATTACCAATCCTCATTTTAAACGAGTTTCTGAAGAGAACTTACTATTTGTCTACATGGCTGAGTTTATACCGTCTATATGTGTCTATATATCTGTAAAGTATCATATTATAAACAAAAATAAAAATTACTCATTCAATTTCATAAACAATGAGGCATTTTGAATTCTAACGAACATAAATCGTTCGAAAAAAGAACAAACACATAATTTCAAGTGAAAAGAGCACAACATGTTTAGTATTTACACGGCTATGTCTGGTTAAAATAAACCTCACACACCTTCATAAACACCCTACACATTTTGAATTTCTACAGGTATGTTTCGTTCGAAAATATGTATAATCCATTGTTACATGACAAACGCACAAGACATTTTCCAATATTTACCTTTTTTATTACTTCGAATCTTTCAACCCTAGGAATTCTTGAAATAAAGACGATACGTTGATGAATATATAAATAATTTTCGTCTTTTAACATGTGCATATGTATTAGTTCATTTAATAATCTAACATATAACGATATATGCATGTATACACACACACACACACACACACACATATATATATATATATATATATATATATATATATATATATATATATATATATATATATATATATATATACCGTATTTCTTTATTTGGAGAGTTTCCCAGCAGAGTGCTCAATTATTAATGCAAAAGTAAAATTAACTAGATAATTAATAAAGGCATGATATTTATTTATTTATTATGTTGTTGTAACTTTTTGTTTTATATTAATATATATATATATATATATATATATATATATATATATATATATATATATATATATATATTGTTATATTGTTATATTCTCATAGGTAGAGGTTATTTCAGGAACTAAGCGGCGACGGGATACTTCTGTGGGATAACGTGCGCTTTCACATAGGTGCGTATATGTATAGGGGAATCCCCGCCTTATCTTTGCTACCGACATTTGTTCCGGTGTCTAGCGAAATGAATTATGCGGTTTGCACCCTCGCCGCACATGACCAATACATATTTTGCCGCAAAGCCATTAGCCGATGTCATAGAAACGTGAGTGAGGTGCAAAATTCTCGCCGAAGCCAGTATCGAAATATCTGCCATACAAACTTTTAATGTGGATCTAAATTATAACGAGGCCATAAAGATAGACAATGAATCATATTCAAATGAAAATCCGTCTAGATCAATTGATAAATATGCTTGTGAGTCCAGGTCGAATGACAGAAGTCAAATATATGAATAAGGTATTATGAAACTCTTTAGAATAAAATATAGAGATAAACATTGAATGCAGACGCAGAAAAACAGCCATAGAGAAGCAAGATAACGACGAAAGCGATGAGAAAAAAGACAGAAGTATATGAAGAAGATGTTGGAGATCATAAGCAAGAAAATTAACAAGAAATTTAAGAGGATGAAGAAGGAAAATACATTAGAAACGTTTATGCTGACGATAGAGACAGCTAATTTTTAAACAATCTGATCATATGAAAGAAATAGAGAAGACATAATGAATTAAGAATGTGGACGGTTGTAACTACGGAAAACATAAAAAAAGCATTAAAATAAATATAGACAACATTAGCTACCCTTACGCCTTGCAACTTAGTTAACAAATTCATAAAGATCGGTTAATTAATTTAGAATTGAACCCTATGAGACGGAAATGTATTAAAAGTGCATATACCTTACATAAAATGAATATATATATATATATATATATATATATATATATATATATATATATATATATATATTCTGATTGAAAAGATCTACGAAAGGATATCCAAACATAAGTTGTCTGTTATATTTAATAATACTTGCCTGCAAGAGAAGATGCTGCCTATATATATATATATATATATATATATATATATATATATATATATATATATATATTTCAGTTGGTGGAAACGATTGAAAGAAAAAAAAAAGGGTAAATTTCTCAACGTTATGGTGGCTTTGAATCATTAAAGATCTCCAACTGATGTTTCAAAATCTTTTGTCTACACAAGCTAGGTCGAGAGTTGTTAATGTGTTTCCCTTCATATCTCATTCGACTTTTAGTTTTTAATTTACCATTCTGACGTTTACTCTCAGAGGGTCAGAGGACAAGGCCTTCAGGTAATTTTAACAATTTTCCTTTTTTGGTTTTCCACTCGTCTGTTTCATTGATTATAATAATGCTTCCTTTAAAATTAATCCTACCATTCTGCTGTACACGAAATTTACTTATATATATATAAATATATATATATATATATATATATATATATATATATATATATATATATATATATATATATATATATGTATATATATATATATATATTTATATATATATATATATATATACATAAGTGATTTGTTCTACAATAAAGTAACACTCACTGACCTTATAATCACTAAAGATTCTTCCCACTCGATTACAGTGTTGGATTAGAAGAAAAAACAACCAAGAAAAAACATATACATAGGTGTGACTACCACGACTTTGTCGAGAAGATTGACGATGCATTTGTCTGATACTAACGCGATAGCCCATCACTTAACTAACGACCACTCCTGCCCCCGATCGGAATTGAGAACACTCTTAGTAGAAAATACCATAATCTTTGAGTATAATACTTGCAAACAAAAAACTCCATATATTCGAACTCCTATATATAAACACCAATAAACACTAATTAATAGAATTAACTTAATATACTAAAATGTCTATTGTTCTTAATATAGTTTCGTACTTATTACATAATTTCCACCAAGACCCTCTATAATACTAACACATTGTATGCACCTGATTAATCCCCTGAAGATTGGCCTTGATAGGTCTTAAAGTACTTGGGAGACAAACCCAAACTGTGGCAAATACATCAGCCAATTCCCCTCTGAAACTAACATCCTGATTCGGACTAATGAAAAGATCTATTAAAGGATATCTATACATGAGGTGTCTCTTATATCAACAATACTTGCCTGCAAGATAAGATGTTGCCTAGATATGCATATATATATATATATATATATATATATATATATATATATATATATATATACAGGTTTGATCACTCAGACATGTATTTTATTAACAGAGAAATGTGGTTTCTTTTTCATCTGTTTATAACATTTTCCAAAATTATAAAATTATAACATAATTAGTCTTTTAAATAAAGTTCTACCAAAATCCATTAAGGCCTATTGGAAGTATGATATACATATAGCGATAAAATACAAAACTCAGAAACAACGACGCTCGTTTGAACTTTAAACAGTACTACCTTGTCATTTAGTTATATTGAGAAACGCAGCGTTGTTAATATCAAACATAGATTCATGGTTAAATAGTCAAATTTACATTGCTAGGTAAATGTGCAGTTATGGTTACGCTTAAGTTCTTTTAAAAAGCGATATGTACTAGCTCAAAAGTTGTATTTTAGTGTTTAAGATTATGACTTGCTGAACATGTTGACGTTAAAATAAATTAAGTATTACGTATCACTTATAAAAAAACTTTTAAGATACGTACTTCAATTTATTTTAGAAATGTTTACCCTGATCAATAAAAAAGGAGAACGGCAATAAGGTGCAACGAAAAATAACAACGATAAAAAAGTATGTTATTAGTTTTTTTTTTAAAAATGTTATTAAAAAATATATCATTTTACGATTCTTGTTTCACAACATAAGTTTTCGAAGCACTTCTTGTGTTTTCAAAATATCGGATTTTGGAAGTTTGTGAAAAAAATAAATTTGACATATTTTAATTGTTAAAAAAGAACTTCCTGCTAAACCACAAGAATTATATTTTAAAACAAATATCCCTATGAATAGTTTTATTGTTATAAATAAGCTATTTTTTTATATAACTCACTAAAAGATGTTAGTCCTTTTCATTCAACTTTGTTCAGATTCCATTTTTTGAACAACTACCGTCTATCCAATGAAATCCAATGGAACATGCCGCCATTTTTTAAATAAGATCATAATACTAGCCTATTTAGTAATTTAAAAACAAGGTTTTCATTTTTCTATACTTAATACTTAATTCATTTTAACCGTCATAATTTTAAAAATAGACTATTGTCGAGCTACTGTATAATGCCTTTCCAAAAGAACTCGACTGTCATCTGAACTACACTTTTAACTAAAAGTTATTTTCTTAATAAATCATGTGTAATAGCTTGTGTGCTACGTAAACAAACCTATGCGTGTGTAATAATAAAACAACTACATATAACTCATAACAATTATGAATAAAATGTGTACATACTTTATTAGATGACATTATTACATACATACTATGCTACACATTATCATGAATAGCTGCCTCAATAATATAGCCGATCCTTTTGGATTTGCTAATTAATTCAATTTAACTTGACGATGGGATATTAATTAGTCGACTTTTCATCAAAGATACGCCAGAGGCGTCATGTGGTTTTTAATCTGGTAAGTTTGGAGGCTAACTGGTGTTTATTCTAAAGAAGAAAATTATATTCGGTCTCAGCATCCAATATGCTGATAACTAGAAAGAATCTGATCGGACAAAATCTGACAAAAAAGTCTATGATTAAAAGGGTATACACTATAAACACGTGATAAAATAATCGCATATTGTAACATTAGAATAGATTCTTTTCATTATAAACAGACATCCTCGGAAAATAAGAGAAGTTATATTCGTTGGGGAGAATTTACAAAAAAACGGATAGAGATATGAACTTGCATTATTTTGATTATACTACTACTATTGACATTGTTGATGTTATTCGCAGAACATTTGGGCGGATGTACACTCTTTACTTCTTCAGATGCGTATAGTGAAACTCGGGAATCTGTGCAACATTTCAGTTTGAAAGATCCACAATTAAGAAAAGACGCATATGAAGAAGGCGGGCGATTATATCAGCCGAAACATTGTGAGAATTACATCAGTAGTGCAAATAATACTAATAATACCAATTGTCACTCCTCATCTAAAAGAATTCGAAGATATATAGATGCGAGATAATAAGTCGTGTAAACACTAGAAAAAAGGGGAGACATACACTAGGGTGGAATTTCTTTTAAACGTGTTTAACAAACGACAGAAACAAAAAAAAAGCAACAAACGCAAGAAATGTAAAATAATGATGTTGTTGGAACTTGCCCCAGCCAGATAAGTGGCGCCTCCCGAGCATTTCAGCTACAAAAAATTCTTCATTTGTTTTTGCATCGTGTCCTTCTCTTCAAGTTTGTGCTTTAGCATGATTTCACTGAGCAGTTAATCACCCACTTGTTACAACATACTTAGGAATTTACTCAAATTCTTAAATTGAAATTCTTCGTGTTATATGTCATGTATGTGTGTTAAATTCTTAATGCACAAAATAAATAAATCCTCTTCGTGTTATCCAATTAACTATTTAAATTATAAAGGATATCACTATCTCATTAGGTAATTTGATTGTACCTTATGATGAATCCGATATTATTCTATTTTAGTTTTTGAATCAACACCCCCCACAGACACACATATATATATATATATATATATATATATATATATATATATATATATATATATAGACGCCAACTACATACCACTTCTTACATCAATATGTAATACAGTGTACACGAACGTCGTGTAACCTCGTCCACTGTGCTCGGATAAAAACAAGCAATATAACAAGCAAGTAACATCTACAGAATTGTCTGAATGCACTTGAACTCAGACACCTTGACGGTTCACGAGTCGCATTTTCTTGTTCTTCGATTTAATTAGTAACGCCATCATTCTGTGACGGCATCCGCTGTGCACGGTTTTACCCCTATCTTTGATTTTATAGATGATGATATTCTTTTGTGGAGCGTCATCCGATAGAAGCGATTACCCTGAACTTGGTTTAAATGGATGGCATCATTACATGATTACTTCATCGATTGTGCAGTGAAACAACAGAGCAAACTATATGCACAAATATAAATTGCAGGCTTCCGATGTCTAGCGTTGACTATGAGCACCATTCGAGTTATTTTTGTTGTTGTTGTTGTTAAAGCATCGGCATATGTGGCTGCAGAAGCCGATGCGATAGAGGGAGTTACAGTTGAAGGGGTATTCTATTTGTTCTACCCGTGGTTCGCTAGAGTAGTTGCTATCCTATCCTTCCATACCATAAGTAGGTGTGTAAGATGTTCTCTTCATTAAGCTCTATTTTTGACAGGCTCTACTAAGATTCTGCGTTAACGTAAACAGCCTCCATATTTCACTTTATGGCATCTGAAAACCGCTCAGTTGCTCTCATTCACGTGGCCAATTCTCCATACACCTCTTTAGTGATGCTGCATTCTGCTATATGGTAGACGTGACTCAGACAAAATAGTCTGAACTTTCTCAGCGTGAACATGTTGGCCAAACTTGTTTTGTGCGTGGCATGCGTGATCTAATCCGTAATGTTATATAGAAACGACGTATTTAGGTAAACTATTTTAATATTATTTACAAAAATTAATATTGTTATAAGACCCTTTAATAAGATTAAAGTTTAGCCGTGTTTGGGAAAGTTAAACATAGACTGACACGTTGCTATACCTCATATTCCGGCAACGTTCGTAGACTCTTTAGACAGTCTTTTCAGATATGCCGCCCTGCGCATAAATATTTCTTAAATTACAATCTTGAATGTGGTAATGTTTCGTGGCTTAATGTTATGGCCCTTGCTTGCGGAGTCTAACTTGATTCTGTGGAAGGGGTTTGGACCGTGCGACAGTCTGAGTATATCGTCCGTACACTGATGAGAACGAAAGCTTGAAACCCTGGCGTGTGTAGGAAAACTAATTAAATATTATGTACTTAAAATTAATATTGTTATACACCGCTTTAATAAGATTAAAGTTGAGACCTGTTCGACACGTAGCTATAAGGCATTTTCCGATAACGTTCGTAGAATCTTCAGTCACTCTTACTTGATATACCTGCCCTCTCATAAATATAACTTAAATTCCATTCTTGAATGTGGTAATGTCTCGTTGCCTCATGGTTATGGCGCTTGACTGCTGAGTCTAGGTTGATTCTGTAGCATGGGTTTGGACTGTGCGATGTCTGAAATTATCATTCTTATACTTATAAAAGCTAAAGCTTGAAACGCTTGCCTTTGTAAGTAAAATAATTTAATATTATTTACTTAATATTAATATTCTTTATATATATGTATATATATATATATATATATATATATGTGTGTGTGTGTGTGTGTGTATATTTACAATTTTAATATTACAAATTTAAATTTTGAACCATAAAACAATTTTAATAGCTCTGTAGTATGAGGCTGACGTATTATAGAAAAACATATTGTAATTAAAGTTAAAACACATCAAAAGTAAAAGAAAGCACAGATTCACACACTTTCACTAAACATCTGTTTTGCACCAACCACCAAGATATGTATAATATGTTCACGTATCCAATGCATTTATTTTCTCGGGGTGGCTGTCTTCAGTGTTCGTATAAACATGAAAATAATGATATTTTCCAGTCAGGTAACGCTTAGATTACAATCTATATATATGAAAAATGGGCCTCCATGTACACTCTATGTTATATCTCCTTTATTTATTCAGCGATTGCCCTTATTTTACAGGACATGGTCGAATCAACGACCGTGAGTACACCAATACGTCAGTGGGAGCTGGGACAAACCATACACTGTTTTAAATTTTACTACAAGACAGGCTCATTTAAGAAAACCCATGACAGTTTCATGCATCAGTTCGAATGTGAAAAGGCTCCATCCAAAAGCAGAATTCAGAACTGGGTGGACCACTTCGAGAAGTATAGAGAACCTCAACGCTGCCAGTGAGAACCTTCCAAGCCACTCGGGACGTCACAAGAAGCGGACAGCCGAGCTGGTCACAAGTGTGAGAAGGTCTCTCCAGGAGAGTCCGAAACGCTCTGTGCATAAGTGAAGTCAGCCCCTCGGTATCTCCTGTGAGACTTGCGAGAGAGTGCTGGTGAACAATATCAGGGCTTACCCATACATAATACAGACGCAGCAAACCCTTACAGCCTATGACAAGAAGACTAGGAGCGCTTTAGCAGTCAGGATGCTCGATAAGTGCGAGAAGACACAAGGTTTCCGTAATCTCCTTTCGACCTCAGGTGAAGCCCACTTCCATCTTAATGGAAAGGCGAACTCAAAGACAAATGTCTTATGGGGGTCCTCCAGACCCAATGAAGTAGCCACCAAGCCCCTGCACTCTCCTAAGTGCACGGTGTTGGCTGCAATCTCGGTCAGAGGCATCATCGGATCAATCTTCATTGACGAATCTGGCGCAGCAGTGACAGTCACCAAGGAGCGGTATGTGGAGGTCCTCAAAACCTTCAAGAGTGAGCTCCAGACCCTCTACCCGTCGCTCATGAACAAGCTCTGGTTCCAGCAAGACGGAGCAAGTTCTCACACCTCAAACCTGTCCTGATATTGGCTGAAAGAGAACTTCGGAGGCCGAGTGATCAGTCTCAATACTAATGTTCAGTGGCCACCCCATAGCCCGGACCTAAGCCCCCCATATTTTTTTCATTTGGGGCTATCTGAAGGACAGAGTGTACGCAGGGAAACCGAGAACAATCACGGAACTCAAGGAAGCCATCAGGGAGGAGATGAGAGCCATTCCCAATTCAGTCTGTAAGAACGTCATGAACAACTTCGTTCTGCGCTTCAAGAAATGCACGGAGCTAACTGGAGGCCATCTAGAACACATGTAGAAAAAAAGGCCAAACACCCTAGTGATTTGATGTGATGTTTTGAATATAATAAACTAGTTATGACCAAAAAATCATTTCATTCAGACGAAACATAAGAAAAGGGGCCTAATTTGAGTTGGTGCCCGTTCTTTTGGATCACCTTTATATATATATATATATATATATATATATATATATATATATATATATATATATATATATATATATATTGTTTATTATCTATGTACGTATACGGTTCGTCCTTTTTCATCGGGACGGATCAACATAGAGTGATAACTATTAACCACTGGTTGCGTGATTCGAAACTTCAGGCTACGAGTAGTTTACAACTCAAATCGCGAACCATTCTGTTGCCGCTGGCTAGGTCATAAAACAGTGATATATTTTTACACTTAGTTCTGCGGCTTGATGTAATAAGAACGTTCAACTTAATGAAACGACCGACGCATTCATAGCTAGCGACACCATGCTGTGTTTATACTACGCTTACAGTGCCCATCTAGAGGGTTTTCTATTGGCTACACATTTGTTTTGTCTGTTATTTATGTCCGTATAGGTTTCGCCCTTCTTAATCGGGACTCATCAGCATAGAGATATAACTATTCACTGCTGATCACGCGATTCGAAACCCCGGGCTACGAGTATGTGTAATATATATATATATATATATATATATATATATATATATATATATATATATATATATATATATATATATATGTGTGTGTGTGCGTGTGTGTATACGTATTACTTAACAGAAGTGCTCGCTCCTGTTTAGTGTTTTCGACCGATTTCTATTGGTATCCATGGTGTGTAAATACTCCCAATATTTTTGGTGTACGTTTTCGACCGACATCGGTCGTTTTCAGACGGATTGATCAGTAAGCAAGATAAAAATGGTGAATCAACAAAGAGAACATTCTTTAAAACATTTTAGCAACATTTCAACATACCTTCGACCCACTCATAACGAGAATGGTTGGTGCTGGGGTTATCCATACGAATTAACGATGCTTGCATTATGTGGAGACGAATACTACAATATAAAACCGCAAGAATGGACGTGTTACCAGTTAAAATACTCCTTAAATCGTTTTTAGAGATGTTATGTTTCACAGTGCATTTTGTTACAATAGAATAAGTTAATAATATTATTATTAATAGTGTTGTTGTTAGAGTATATATTTGTGGCAGTAAGGGTGTATTTTATTTGTTGATCAACTACGTAGTTAAGAAAGTTATGTTAATTAGTGTATGTTTGATATCAGGGAGTGCTTCATAGAATATTATATTACTAGAGTAATATTGCTTTTAGCGCGATATAATCAGATGTTTTTTTATGACGGCTATTTTATACCTATCGGTGCATTCACTATTAAAATGTAGACTGTTTGTATCTTTACTAGTTGTTTTTTATACTGGTAAGTAATATACTTATCTGTAGAAGTTTTTTATTTCTATATCTAGGATGGAAATTCTCTTATTGACATTTAGTTATTGTGTACACTTAAATGTTGAGTTATTTTCAAAGGTATTTTTAATTAGCGTTAAATTTCGCCTCTTTATGATAGAAGCGTTGTTTATTCGCATAAATAAAACTAGCACCGACAATTCTCGTTATGATGGGGGCGAAGGTATGTTGAAATATTGCTAAAATGTTTACAAAGAACGTTCTCTTAGTTGATTTACCATTGCTATCTTACTGAATACTTCATCCGCCTGAAAACGACCGATGTCGGTCGAAAACGATTATTTAATCACCATGGATAACAGTACCAAATCGGTCGTTCGACGACTGGAAAAAATGGATCAGAAAATAATAAACAGAAGCTAGCCCTCCTCATCAATAAACCGTGTATAAAAGAAAATAATGCTTCCTAAATATATATATATATATATATATATATATATATATATATATATATATATATATATATATATATATTGATTAATTAAGAAAAGAAAATTAGACTTCATACTGCTTTTGATAATTTTCACTCCACCGATGCTTCAACTATATAATATTGCATTCAATTCCTATACACATGCGCAAGCGTTTACTACAAATGACAGGTCATTGACCAGGCAGTCTCTAATTACAATCGTGAGAATCGCGTGTCTTCGGCGAAGACGTATTTAGATCTCAAGTATGGAAAAAAAAAGAATGAAAACGGTCTGACGACGTTTTGGCATTAATGGAGCAATATAGTATTCAATCCGCCCCTTGTAGTCATATATATATATATATATATATATATATATATATATATATATATATATATATATATATATATATAAATTAAATTCCCGAAACAGTTTTTCATGGTAAACAACTGATGATCCCTTAACTAATGTTAGACGCAAACTAATATAATGACTGTAAAAATGAAATTGACTTACATGAGTGATTTTCCACTGAACAACTTCGGACTTAAGGTGTTTTTTTTGTTTTCTTTGTTCCTTATATAGTTTTGATGGTTGAGATACTTCCGAGACTATATATATATATATATATATATATATATATATATATATATATATATATATATATAAATGTTAAGTTGGTTTGTTCGTTTCCCATGGAAATATACTTCCACTATACCATTACCACTGAAAATTTTTTATAGCAAATCCTTACAACCGAGCTATGTTTTTATGTTATTAACATAATTTTTACTTTACACATAAAAAAACACTTTTTATTACAATTCGTTCCTACTAAGTTGCACTTCCGGTTTACAATCCGTTTCTGGGAACCTGCATGTCCAACTTCACTTCCGGATTGACCTTCCTCCTCCCGCTGTAACGTATCTACTTCATACGTAAAAAGTGTTTTCCTTATTCGTTTTTTGTTTCCCTAAACAAACGTTTACACTAATACTTACCTAACAAACGTGCGTTAATTTCATTTCCTCTCTACTTCGATGTTTTTAAAACCTGCTTCCGTCCTCATTTTCTTCCCTTTAATCATCCTTCATCTCTAAAAAAAAAAAAACACACTACTTGCATTTCTTACACAACCCTTTCTCGCGCGTTATAATTGATTGTTTATTTTAAAACCAGTTATCTTTATAAAATTATTCATTCCTATTGTTTTATTTTTACAGGCAAGATTTAATACATAAACCACGTGCTTTAAGTTCATTTCGCATCTACTCATTTTTTTTACTTTAACCATGCTTCCTCTCTAAAAAAAAAACTCAACGTGCGTTAATTTCATTTCCTTTTTACTTCGATATTTTTAAAACCTGCTTCCACCATAATTTTCTTCCCTTTAATCATGCTTCATCTCTAAAAAAAAAACAACACTACTTGCATTTCTTACACAACCTTTACTCGCGCGTTATAATTGATTGTTTATTTTAAAACCAGTTACCTTTATAAAATTATTCATTCCTACTGTTTCATTTTTACAGGTAGGATTTAATACATAACCCACGTGCTTTAATTTCATTTCGCATTTAATCATTTTTCAGACTTTAACCATCCTTCAGGTACGATTTAATACTTAACAGACGTGCTTTAATTTCATTTCGTATCTACTTCGTTGTTTTTTAAACCTGCCTTCTTCCTCATTTTCTTACTTTTAACATGCTTCATCTATAAAAAAAAACATACTTGCATTTCTCCGACAACCCTGAAGCGGGTTATAATTGATTGTTTTTTTAATCCATTTACCTTTATACAATTATTCTTTCCTACTGTTACATTTATACAGGTAAAATTCAATACGTAACTAACAAACATGCCCCCCCCCCCGAAGATCAAACTTAGGTCGTCATACTCGCCGTGCAGAAACAAGGCGTCGATTACTTCCAAATCAAACTCATGAACAACTGGCATCTGCAAACCAACAAGCTAGACAAAGGATGATTCAAGTACGTGCGAATGAATCAGCACAGCGACGTGCAGCCAGACTTGAAGAGGAACGGTTGCGGGTACAACAATCCCGTCAGGCATCTTCAGATCTGCTTCGTTCACAACGTAACGAACGCGAGAGGCTGAGACTAGCAGATCGGCGTCAAACAAGGCTCTATGCTCAACAATCCCTGGATTGGCATCGCCTAGCATTTCATTACAACCCTCATGATGGTTTATAGTTTAAGCCACCATGTTCACATAGGCACTATGACTGAAGTGTGTCCCTATTGCAAAGCTCTGAAATTTAAGGGAGAAACTAAAGGATTGTGTTGTGCCGCAGGGAAAATTAAACTACCTCAACTGGCAGATCCACCAGAACCATTAAAGCTTTGCTTGCTTGTAATACGGCTGAATCAAAGCATTTTTTATCAAACATCAGGAACTACAACTCATGCTTCCAAATGACGTCGTTCGCTGCAGAAACTATTACAGCTCAATTCATGCCAACTTTTAAAGTAAAAGGACAAATTTACCATAAAGTTGGATCTCTGCTTCCATATCCAGATGCTCAACATAAATTTCTACAAATGTATTTTATCGGTGATAATAATGATGAACTGAATGCACGCTGTGGAATTTCAACCAGTATAAAAAGGTCCATTGTTTCCCAACTGCAAGACATGCTCCATAATAAAAACAATTTAGTTCTTTTATTCAAAACTGCCATTGAAATGATGCAATCTGATACACACAAAATTATTATTCATGCTGACAAAACGCCTGCTGGAGAACATGTGCGAAGATGCAATGCTCCAAGTATAGATGAAGTGACAATTGTTATAGTTGGAGATCAATTTCAACCTAGGGATATTGTTCTTTATATGAGGAATAACCAATTAACAAACATTGCTGCAACTCATCGATGCTACGATGCCCTGCAATATCCACTCCTGTTTTGGGATGGTGCTGATGGATATCATTTCAATGTTACCATGATAAATCCAGTTAGTGGCGAAGAAACGGATAAGAAATGCAGCGCAATGAATTATTACTCATACCGAATTATGATTCGAGAGAACGAAAACAATCACATTCTGAAATGCCGCCAATTGTTCCACCAATACATTGTAGACATGTATGCAAAAATTGAAACTGAACGTCTGCTATTCATCCGTTTGAATCAGTCCAAACTTCGTTCTGAAGAATATGTTCATTTGCGAGATGCAGTTGTAAATGATGGTAATACAACTAATGTTGGAAGACTAACAATTTTACGATCTTCATATTTAGGCAGTCCACGTCATATGCATGAGTACACTCAAGATGCATTTGCATATGTTCGTCTCTATGGGCGTCTTGACCTCTTCATTACTTTTACATGCAACCCAGCTTGGAATGATAAAAAACAACTTTTACTTCCTGGCCAATCATCAGTAGATAGACATGATATTACAGCGCGTGTATTCAGACAAAAGCTTACATCGCTAATAAATTTCATTGTAAAACATAAAGTATTTGGTTCTGTGTGCTGCTGGATGTATTCAGTAGAATGGCAAAAGAGAGGATTGCCACACTCCCATATCCTAATCTGGCTCTACAACAAAATCAGTCCAAACGAAATCGACAATGTAATATCTGCTGAATTACCTGATGCTGGCATTGACAAGGATTTGCATGAAATTGTAATTAAACATATGATACACGGACCTTGCGGTATAATTAATCCAAATTAACCATGCATGCTTGATGGAAAATGCTCAAAGCGATATCCCCGAGCATTACTACCCAACACAGTTACCGGAAATGATGGATACCCTTTATACAAAAAGAAGGTCGGTACAAGATGGCGGTAAATTAGCAACTTTGCAAATGCGAAATGGCAATATAGAAGTTGATAACCGATGGGTTGTCCCATATTCACCTTTGCTATCAAAAACCTACAAATCACACATCAATGTGAAATACTGTAACTCTGTTAAGTCCATCAAATACATTTGTAAGTATGTGAATAAAGGCAGCGATATGGCAGTTTTTGCCGTGCAAACACGTAGAAATGATCTGAATGAAAGCCTACATATTGATGAAATCACACAGTATCAAGCTGGAAGATACATAAGCAGCAATGAAGCGGTATGGCGAATTCTTTCTTTTCCCATACATGAACGAAGTCCGGCTATTGTGCACTTAGCGGTACATCTAGAAAATGGACAACGTGTTTACTTTACAGCTTCGAATGTGGAACAAGTAGCTTTGAATCCACCGGCTACAACATTAACGGCTTTCTTCATGTTATGTCAAACTGACACATTTGCAAAAACACTCCTCCATTCGGAAGTGCCTCAGTATTACACATGGAATAGGAGTAGACATTCATTTGAACGACGTAAACGAGGACAGCAAGTTGAAGGACAACCTGGAATATTCAAAGAAAACACAATAGGCAGACTGTATACATACCATCCCAAACAAGATGAATGTTTCTTTCTTCGCATGTTGTTGGTAAATGTGCCTGGTCCAACATCACTCCAGCAATTAAAAATTGTCAATAGCATTACACATGCCACTTTTCGCAGTGCATGTCAAGCTCTGAATTTATTGGAAAATGACAGACTCTGGGATGAATGCATTAATGATGCGTGCAACACATCCTATCCTAATAATATTCGTGCATTGTTTGCAATCATCTTGACCAATTGCTCCCCTTTCATCTCCAATAGAGTTATGGGAGAAATATAAATCACACATGGCCGAAGACATTTTCCATCAAATACGCGATGAAAATCCAAATACCTACCTAGATTTTACATCAGAAATCTATAATGAATGATTAATAAGAATTGAAAATGTGTGCTTAGAAATTGCAAACAAAGTTCTCAATCAATTAGGAATTACCTCGCCGACACGACCTGCTGCTGCTTTGTTTGATGTAGAATTACATAGGGAACAAAATTCCAACACAGATGATCTTTTGTTTATGTGCAAGAAAATATTCACAAACTAACACCTGAGCAAAAAGCCATTTACAACAAAATAATGCAAACTGTAAATAATGGAGTGGGAAATATATTTTTCTTAGATGCGCCAGGAGGAACTGGTAAAACCTTCTTAATTAAATTTATTTTGGCAGCCATTCGATCACAAAACGGCATAGCCTTAGCTCTTGCATCTTCAGGAATAGCTGCAACATTGCTACCAGGTGGACGAACTGCTCATTCAGCTTTGAAACTACATTTAAACATGCAATTTATTGAAACTCCCATGTGCAATATTTCCAAAACATCAGGTATGGGAAAGGTATTACAAAAATGTAAACTTATTGTTTGGGGTGAATGCACAATTGCACACAAAAAATCACTGGAGGCTCTTGATCGGTCATTGCAAGATTTGCGTGGAAATGGTAGATTATTTGGGAATGCAGTGATATTGCTAGCTGGAGATTTCAGGCAAACATTACCTATAATTCATCGATCAACACCAGCAGATGAAATAAATGCTTGGCTCAAATACTCCACTTTTTGGCGACATGTTAAGACATTAAATTTGACTATAAATATGCGTGTCCAGCAGCAAAATAATCTATCACCAGAATTCTTTTCAAAACAATTGTTGGAAATTGGGAATGGAAAAGTGCCGGCTAATCTCACTTCAGGGCGAATTTCATTGCCACACAACTTCTGTAATTTAGTTACATCAAAAGACGAATTAATTACAAAAGTATTCCCGGAACTCCACATTCATTTTAAGAATCACAGTTGGCTGAGTGAACGAGCCATTCTTGCACCGAAGAACAAAGATGTCCACGAACTCAACAATAATATTCAGTTGAACATTCATGGTGAGTTAATCACATACAAGTCAGTCGACACTGTTGTTGAAGCAGATGAAGCAGTCAATTATCCCTCAGAGTTTTTGAATTCGCTAGATTTGCCAGGGATTCCACCACATGTACTGCAATTAAAAATTGGTGTACCAATTATCATGCTGCGAAATATTAACTAACCTAAGCTTTGTAATTGCACACGTCTTTCAGTAAAAAAATTAATGACCAACATCATTGAAGCAACACTTCTTACAGGGCCTTTCAAAGGTGAAGATGTCCTAATTTCGCCCATTCCCATGATTCCAACAGATCTGCCCTTTCAATTTAAGAGATTACAATTCCCAATTCGATTGGCATTTGCTATCACAATCAACTAAGCACAGGGACAATTTTTACAATTTTGTGGCTTATATTTACATACTGATTGCTTCTCACATGGGCAATTATACGTTGCATGTTCTAGAGTCGGCAAACCGGACAATCTCTTTATCTACACTGAAACGGGAACCACTAAGAATATTGTGTATCCACAAGTATTGGAAAATTAAACCATTCATATTAAATGGCAACTTATGGAACTGGATCAAAATGAACTCCAAAAGGCCACCTCTACATTTCAACTAACAGCCACAGCAATGCGTGGCCGGGTACAGCTAGTATATATATATATATATATATATGATTTACTTCTTTGCAGGAGGTTAGACAGAAGATCCAGGATTGTTTTATAAAGATATCTCATTAGGTTAAGCGAACGATAGCATACAAAAAATAATAAAGCATCTACGTAGGAGTTGCCTTGTAAAGGCGCCTTAGCCGATTCGAAATCCAAACCCTTCTCTCGGAATAAATGTAGAGCCTGAGAGTGTGAGTTTCATATGAGTTCCCAGAACAGCAGTACGGCATTAACACATTTGCTGTCTCGCTCCTTTGTATCATATATATATATATATATGTATATATATATATATATATATATATATATATATATATATATATATATATATATATATATATATATATATGATAAAAATTATAATTCCCGAACGAAATGGAACATGGCAACAGCAAAACCAAATTTATTTATGTATCTATGAACGCTTTGTTTGTATTTCAAGATTTCCTCGTGATGAATGATTCGAAAAATAACACAAAATACACCTATTTGAAAATATTTGGTCCATTTGTGATGGGAAAATAATGTGTTTGGTCTTTTTCGTACGAAACATAGCCGAATGTAACATGTGCACTGCGTTCATAAAATAGAATGTTATATTTCATACAAAAAAACTCGTTTGTATTCATCAAGATGTTATGTCACTATAACGGTAAATCAATGGTTTTGCTCATTTTCCGAATCCAACATAGCCGTTAGAATGTTAAATGTGTGATATATTTATGAAATGAAATTGTTTTTTTATTTATTGTTATTTTGTGTTTGTTTGTTTTTTATGTTCTTGTCATGTGCAAAGTTTTGTTTAGAGTGTAGTGTAGAATAACTAGCCCAGATCTAAAGTAAAGCTGTTTGCGGATAGAATAAGTTTGCTGATTAAAGGAGATCAATTGTAGAAGGTATTGCGTTGTTTAATTGTCATCAGCTTCATAATCAGTGCTGGTTCAAATACGTCTTTTCTGAGATTTATTTGAAATGAATTAAACACGTCTAGATTGTTCAAAGTTTAAATAATTATAGTGTTGTAATGTATCAAAAAAACTGCGTTCAGCGAAATTGCCATTTTGTTATATCTCTTTTATATTCACAAAACCTCTTCTTTAGTTCCGTTGAGTTTCACCTACGTATATCTAATGGCAGTCATTGCATGGAACAACATATACCTACATTAGAGGGTGTTTTTCTTTCAGAAAATGCTTTGTTGTTTTTAATGTGTGTTTTACAGTTTGCGATGTAATTTGCATTGTCGGAAATCTTAGTTTATGTAGAGTGTTGCAAATATTGTATAGCATTTGTAGTTAAGATGATATGCCCGTTTATGAGGGAAGTGCCCGGTATATAATTTTTTTTTTCTAAAATATTTGTATTGCTTTTTTTGCATTTAATATTATATATTTGGGGTATTGCAATGTTTCCAGTAAATTTGTGATGTATGTGAATTTTTCGTCTATATATATTCCTTCGTTCTTTCAGAGCCCGTTGCATACAATAACCTCACCCCTCGTCATACTATAGGTACTGTTGTTGGCAAATACTGTAGCCAATAAAGTCTCCTATCATATATGACGTTGACCGTTCTAACTTTACTTTGAACAGTCTGACCATCTTTAACATTTGTATAGAATTTACTGATCTTATTTTCCAAATGGTATGTCTGCATCTGATGTTCTTCATAACAGTAACGGTTATTCAAAATAAGGACCTGGTCTGGTAAATAGTTGTTGAGTCATCAATGTTTCCATGAAATCATTACGGAATCCAATATAGAGAAGTAAGGGCAAGATAAAAAGTTTGGACATCTTTAGGTGTTCAGGCGGTGTTATACAGTAATACGAGTGAGTTTTGTGTGTGTTATGTTTCTATATCAATGGCATCATCGCCAAACGTTTTCTTAATATACTGTAAATTACTAATCTATTAACTATATCCAAGATTTGTTCTTCAATACGTTGTTTCGCTGGCTGATTCATCTAGGAGTCCAGGAACATAAAATATGACGGCATCTTTTTTCAGCACCGTTCCACCATTCTTTCTAGGCAAGAAAATAATGCATGCGATACTGTAATTAAAATACATTTCATTTTACTTTTCACTTTTGCATGTTAAACATATTGTTTTACATGTTTGTATTCGTATAATACTATAGATGGGGATTTAAAGAACAGATTAACGTTTATTAAATGTATTGTGTTTATTAGAAATGATGGATCAGCTTATATCGTTTAAAACATTGGGATTGTATTCTAATTTGAACGGATTTTATTACGTAGGTCTTTTATATGTAAATATCGGAATCGAATTCATGGACTCCGCAACCAGGTATAATCAATATAAATCGATCCCGCTGAGTATCATGTCAGGGAACAAAACGCGCTCGCTACGGAACACATTTATTTTATTTTTCTTACTAAGCCATTAAAGACACAACAATCTACGCAAGCAGTACAAGAAAAAAAATAGAATGAAACTACGTAAAATCAGCAAGTGAATAAGAAAAACATAAAATATAACGAAGCGAAGACAAGAAAAACAATAAAGAATGGGAAAATACAAATAAATACACACAAATAGAACAATCTAACCTCCTCCAAAGATATCAAAATAATCTTACGTGACCGACTGATTTAATGAGTTACTTCTCTTTTTTTAAATCTCAAAATGTCCAAACAGTCTGCACTTATTCACGATCATTTTCGTAGTCTACTAATTGAATATTACTTCGGCTAGAAACTGCTAGTATACACTCTTGTTTAGTAATCATGATTTGCCATTTACAAAGTATTAATGCCATGCTATGATTCTCCTGTCTATGTTAAGTTTGGTTATGCATAGATAGTGTCATGAGTTAAACGACACTGCCACTAATATCGCTCAGAGACATATAGATCCAAACATTCCAAGATCCATAGGTAAACTTGCAAGGTGTGACTAATAGTACATCTTTAATAATTTACAATATGTATTCTGTTCCACTCACAAAACACAGAAGCTCACTAGACCAAAGTTTACCGTTAAAAATATTAATCGATGTCACTAGTTTAGTAAGTGATAGCCCAAGACAAACGGGCTATTTAGCTGAGTAAAATTACAGACGGGAGTACGTTTACCGGGTCATTATCATTTTCTTTTCTAAATCAGACGATACGCCAATTTGTAATACACAGTACTGAGACAAACACACCCAAGTGATTATGGCTGGCTTACAGTCTATATTCCAATATTGATCAATTATTTTACGGTAATTTTAGTAAATATTTGTACAGTTGTTCAAATGTTAATAGTGTAAGAAGTTAGTATTTGAAACCATTAGCAATGCGATATTCTGTTGAAGATACGAGTGTTTCTAAACATAACCTGTAACACATGTTTTGTCCGAGGAAAATTGGACTGACAATCGTCTGTGTTGAATAGAGATTATTTTTTTGAAAAGAGTTTACACCTCGAAATATAAACACGGAAGTAAGATATTACACTATACAATGTATTAATCAATGCGATACGTTGGTAAATATTTAATTAATAATTTATTTATCATCCAACATCGTCATTCATATATCATTGTCTCGCGTGGGTGTCAATCAAAGAGTGTATTTACCCTAACATATCATTGCCATTTAATTCTAATATTAACTTCTTATAGCCTCGGTACACTAGTTAACGTATTACAACATACGTTTGTTTATAGATTAATTTATTTTTAAAGACTATATTTTGTAAAAAGTATGCGACAAATAGATATGTATAGGCATAAACTGAGAGCTTAAAAATACGAGTCCCAAAAGGAATTGCCACCAAGTAGTCCATACATATCCTAAACTTCGATCTCTTACAAGGGAGACTGACCGTTTGTAGCATTTTGTTTCAGATTGCACACGGGGGTTATATCAACTTATCTGTTATTTCTATGTCCAGAAATCAAGGCATCACGACCGTGTATAATTAACAGGAATTGTCGTTTCATTGTGAAAGTAATGCCCTTTGTTCATGATATATTTCTGAAGTGAAACTTTAGAAGTGAAAACATTTTAGAAGTGAAAAATACAAAGCGTAGTATAGACCAACGTCCACTACACACATTATCGTTAATATGTATATTTCTAGAAACTTCTTAACCCTATTTAGTAAATAGTTTTAGATAATGCCACTGTACAATTATTTATAAACACACCGATGGGTAAAAAGAATTGATTAATAAATAAGCGAAGTAATTATAGGGTTGCATATGCTTTTTTTTGCAAGAAAAGTCAATTCGCAAGAAATGTGTTAATTATGTGAAGAAAATCGTTTTGGTGTAACACACTAATACAGTATGCGTATTTAAGTATTTTTCTTATTCAAAACTATCATGTTGAATCTCCTCAGAGAAAACATAGATACCGCTAAAACAAACTGACAGGGAAATATGATCAGTATGATAAAATACGTACTAATAGATCCACTTCCTGTGCAGGGATACGAACTGCCGTGTACTCAATCCTCTGTAAATGCGAATGTCATATTTCATTACGGATATTGATGTATGACCTTGATGTCAGCTTTAAATATCTAACCGAATTATTTTAGGTGCGATTAAAGGATTTGAATTCACTTGAAAGGATTCTGAGCTAGTAACGAGAGAGGAAACGTCCATGTACCGCATCGGGAGAAGGTGCCACCACACCCACATCCATGTAATATAAAGTCGATGAGTCAATGCTGTCAGGATATCCCCCTTTCTCTTTTATGATGAATATAATTATGTATGCATAACTTTATGCTTATCTACTGATAGCATTTATACCAATGCGTTAGACGTCAGTATGTGTGTCCGTTTTGTGTATATGAACTATGTAGCGATTATTCGACCTACAACATTGTAAAGTCAGTTAAAAGAATACAGTATGTATGCAGGTTGTTTCAATATATATTTCATTCTTTTTTGTTTAAATATGTCTGTGAACTACAAAGCAATACCCGACTTCTATATTTGATGATTTCGGATTATATTGAGAGTTACGTCATAGCTCTCGCATTAAAAAAAAGATTCCTGGCAAAGCTTGACAAGAGAATTCATTTATGTCTGAGTTCAAGATAAATATTCAAACACTTATATTGGTTCCAAAAAGTTAAGCAAATTTCACCAACATTATTTAAGACGTAGTAATCTCTATAAGATATTTAAAACAGTTTCGAACTCACAACTTCGTAGTGGATCTTCCATCTATAATTTCGACATTGTTCAACCACTTCCTGGTAGTTCGTCTATTGCCTCACGTTAGCTAATGGGATTACTTCTTACAATGACACCGGCATTTCACAGAGTATGCATTGCTTTGTTTTTTTCCGAATGTGCTATCAAGTTGGATCTCAACGTTATTATAGCTAAGTACCTAGGAAATTCTTGTTTGGTTTTCAGGTCCACTATCAAAGCCCAGTAATGGGCGGATGATAGATGGCTCTCTTTCTAACTCCGTCGTACACGGACTAAATGGGAGAGCACACCTCGTTTGCATTTGATCGTAACCACACTCAACATGATATTTACTTCGTCC
>OY744515.1:196235233-196237733 GCA_963556195.1 Sepiola atlantica
TATATATATACATATACATATATATACATACATATATACATACATATGTGTATATATACATACATTCGTATATATGCATATATATATATATATAAATATATATATACATACATATACATACCTATGTTATACATTCTTATATATACATATATATACATATATATTTATATCCATATATATACATGCATACATATATATACATACATATACATACATATATATATACATACATATATATATATATACATACATATATACGTATACCTATATGTATATAGATGTATAAATGTGCATATACATACATATATATATACATATACATACATATATACATATACATATATATTTACATATACGTACATACATATACATACACATATATATTTACATATACATACATATATATATGTGTATATGTACATATACATATATGTACAAATATATACACATACACATACATATATATGTATATATATACATGTATACACATAATTATATATATACACATATATAATATATATATACATATATACATACACATATACATACACACATATATAAACACATATAGTCATGTATATATTCATATATATATACGTATATATATATTCATACATACATATATATATATACATACATATATATATTTATATATACATATATATATATATATACATGCATATATATACATATATACCTATATATATATACATAAATATATATGTTTATAGGAAGAAAAATAAGAGAAGGACCACTACATGGTTCAACCCCCCCTATAGCCAGCATATTAAGACTAATATCCCAAAGATTTTTTATAGCATAGTGGAAAAAAACTTTCTAAGGGATAGCAGATTGGGGGGAATCATTAACAAAAATACTGTAAAACTGTCTTATTAAACCTGTAGAAATATAGCCACATCCATCATAGGATATAATAGTTCTAAGATAACTTAAACAAGGGAAGCCATGAACTCTTCTGGTGTTGATCCCAGTAACACCAGTTCAGTGAGAACCTCCATTATAAATAACCATAGTAGTAGAACATCCAGCAACGGCCCAGCACACAACTGTAACTGCAGAGCTTCTAATATCTGTCCACTGGGGGGGAACTGTAGAGTTTCAAGCATTGTCTACAAATGCGATGTGATAACAGAGAGTTGTAGGAAATCATATATAGGTATCGGTTCCACCGGGGGTGAGTTTAAAGATAGATTCAGAAACCACATTAGTTCCTTCAGGGGAGGCCAAAGGGAAGACATAGATAGGCCTAACACTTCTGTTGGCCGTTTTGTGAGAAACCTCATTGCTAAGCAAGCCCTTTTCGAACTGAAATGGTCAATTTTAGGGAGGCTAACAAATATAAACCGAACAAAAGGACGAGATGCAACCTATGTGCATTGGAGTCGTACCACATCATGACATCTAGAGATAATTTACAGAACGCTAGGCAGGAAATACTACAATGCTGTCTGCATAGAAACCGTTACCTGTTATAAAGCCTAAAACCTGGATAGGAGGGGAATTTGGGGAAGTATAAACTTACAGCAGAGAAAGGCAGGATGGACCCTTCCGGAGGCTATCTGGGGCAATAATTAGTGTATAATATGAAGGATGAGAATTAGTAACACGTACTTATGCTAAGATATGTCTTGATTCAATTATTAGCGGAGGCTCGGGACTTAGGTTGGGGGTGATAAGGTAGGAATATTCTATCGGAATAAGGCCCATTGATAGTCAACTATAGTAAATACTTATTCAGCAGAATAGAGGGGGGAAATGTTGTTACATATAAAAAGATAGTGGAATAATAAATAATAAATCACAATTTATTCTCAGAAATAGATATATTATACGAAATGCATTGGGAATTTCAAGTAATTTTAAGTGAAAAATAAGAAATAGCAACCTGGATGCTATCACTATTTAATTAAATTAGGTTAAATTAAACTAAATTAGTTTTTAATTAGATTAAATTAAATAAAACAATGGGTGGCAGGAATGGGGAAAAAATAATTAAGGAAAAAATAATTTAAAAAACATGCATGCCGACACGGACTTAATTTCAAAAATAGAAACAATTGGGTTTTTATAAAAAGTATTTTGTACGGGATTTTAAATTAGTAATAACAAAGTCTCCTGTCATTTAACGAGTTAGAGTGATATTTTCCCGTAAAGTTGCCAAAAAAATAACCCAGTCCATTAAAAAAGGGTTTTTTCAAAATAGAAAGTAGATTTCTGATAACGATATTCCGTAGTAACATTTATTTATGGAATATAGAATAATATTCTCCACAGAGAGTTGCAAACAGACACAGCCGTTAAGGAAATATTTTAAATGATTTAAAATAACTAGATTTTTGTAGAAAACTTTTTTATAATAACATTTTATTTTTGATACATGAATAATCTTTTAAAAACAAATTCTGCGGGATAGGCTTTTTTCGCTTCGTTAAACAACAAAACGATAATAATTCGGCAGTTTATTAAATGAAAGATATTT
>OY744515.1:196247733-196287733 GCA_963556195.1 Sepiola atlantica
GTATACGTGGTCATATTTGTGGTGAAATTCTATCGCCGATCCGAATGAAAAGGATGCTTTATACGAAATATATTACAATGCTAAGCTGCAGTTTCGAAGCATATACGCGTGTAATAGTTTGAAGCTTCTATTTTATTTTGTAGTTGATGTGATTTTCTGGAGTAGTTCTTGAACCTATAAGAACAGGTTTCGGTGAATGTTCTTTTAGATGTTAAAAGCAACTTTTCTTTTTAAAAAATTCAGATGATCAACGAGCGGTAAAAAGAAACTCGATAAATGTTCCCCAAAGTCAATTCGAAATAAACAATAAAATTGAAATAAATTTCATGAATAAACGAGCAAAAATATAACGTTAATGCACAACATATATAACATTGATATAAAATAATATTTCTTGTGTTTTCAATCAAACTCGATAGAAATGACCAAATAAAAATAATCAGCATTTTACCGGGAGGGAATGCGCTTGACATTAATTTTATCAAGTTTGGATCTGATGGCGCTATTATAAACCGCCTCCAGGTAGTTTCGCCTCCGTCTTCCTGTATTTGGCCATGATGTAGCCATTTGAGTCCATTCACCAATGCCTACAAATTCGTTTGCGGTGGCTAAGTAGATCCAGGGCGGTAGGTTGGCAGGGAGACATGCGAGTAGTCTGCGTAAACCTATAAATAACAAATTGTTAGAGCATTCGCCTCTAGCCGGAAACTCATGAGACGGAGTTCCGGTCAGTTCTGGCATAGCGTTTCCGGTTTCGCCCAGCAGTTATCGGAAAAGAGTAGGAGGAAACAAGAGTAAGGGAGAGAATAAAATCAAAAAGGTAAAAAGTGGGCCGCTCCTCTGAAGCTCTACGAGGGTGACGTCTTCATTCGGTTATTTGATCACTCGTCTGCTTCCACTCTTTCTGTTTCTTCCTGTTTCATCCTCTAATTCTCTCTGTCTTTTGGTTCAGTCAGCTCTGACCAGCCTTACGTCCGTCTTCTCTTGCACCGCTCCGGTCTGTTTGACTAATATTTAGACTTTGGACTTTCTGCCCCGGGGGTATAGGACGAAATGATTCGTTTTGCTTGGAAGAGGACGAATTGGAAGCTCATATGTCTCTCTATTATTAGTGATAATGCCAATCTACAAATATACGCAGACGTCTACACGTAAATATAGAGAGATTCACTCGCATTTATATACGGGTTATAATTCATATCTAGTGTCAAGGCGACTATTTATTGATTGTGTTGCATAGTTTCTTCTGAGACTTGAGAATTAATTCCTTCTGGTAATAAATATGTCACTCATAAACAGCATTAGTTTCGATCAAAAGACAATCCTGGCTGTTACTGTCTTGTGTGTGGTTATCAAATGGCGATGTGTCGCTCTTATCAATTAGAATAATAGATGGCAAAATGTTCAGATCAGTTTACACCGAAAAAAAAACAGTATACATTTTTATACACAATCTGAGTGAATGAACGTTTTTTTGTGTAAATGTTTCTACTTATATCTAGATATTTAAATAAAAGTTATATGTATGTGTGTACGTGTGTCGCGGATTCACAATTGAACGGCTGATCTAAACGCAAATCTAACCGGCAATGTAAAGTGCCCATCTTGGATCCGATGCCTTCATAGCTGTAAAATATATTGAAACGTTGATTTGTAATTATTATTTTCAATTTAATGTACGAAAAAACTAATATTAGAAACATATGTGTCAACGATATTTTACAGTTAATGAAAATATGATTAAAACAACGGGTATGGCTGACTGAACGAGATGAGCACAGCCTTTTTGATTTAATAAGTTATATTAGTAGTTGAGCAGATAACATGTTAATATTAATCTGAAACTGTTCACTTCCAGTGAGAAAAATTAATAATATAGATATAACAATAATTCAAGATGTTTTTCTTTTAGTCAAATCGTCGTTCGCTGTATTTCTCCTTTTTTTCTCAAATATGGAACTTTTTTTACATCTCTTTATTTATTTTGGACAATCGAATATAAAAGGGCAATGTTGAGAGGTAACACTATTTGAAATGTGATGTAAATACCTAAAGAAGGTTCAACATCCTAAATATTCTCGTTTGATCGTTTCCAATATTTATATCATTCAGAGTTTGAATGTCAGACTAAACATTTTTTGGGGTGTTTTCGTTTTTTATCTGTAGAGTTCCCATTATTTCCTCGTTGATCATCATCATCATCATCATCATCATCATCATCATCATCATCATCATCATCGTCGTCGTCGTCGTCGTCGTCGTCGTCATCATCACTATCACCATCATCAAACACAGCCATTAAATATGTGTTTATCTTATTTTACAACACTCTTTTTATTTTTACTTGCGTGTAGAGTAAAAATGGTTAATAAACACAGTGTTGAATGGCATATCACGTATTACTTTAATAACACAAAATACAAAGGAAATATTTCTTAGTTTTAGGATGAAGATATGTTTAAAAATATAAACTCTTATTCAGTTGGTTGCAATTAGTTCAAGTAGCATGTATATTACTTATTTTCTGCCTATTTATGCTGATTACGTTGGCAAGACATACCAAACATCACAAATTAGAATATCCCAACACATACCACGTGATATTCGCTTGCACAAGGTTTCAAAATTATCCGGGGACTTCCAGGCACAGGAATCAGCCATCGGTAATAACCTAGTTAGTAAAAATAAATGTTCTGACAAGTATTCCGATGGATAGTTTTCTTTTTTACACAGTGTCAGGTCGAACTACCATCTCAATATTATTGAGGCTTTAGTTATTAACAATTCCCGACCTAGCTAGTGTAGACAACAGATTTTGAAGCATCAGTTGGAGATATTTAATGATTCAAATCCACCATAACGTTGAAACATTTACTTTTTTTTTCTCTCACCCGTTTTCTCCAACTAAAACAATTGTTTCGTCTCATATCTTATTCGATTTTCTTAGTTTTTTATTCGTCCTTCTGACGTTTCCTCTTAGAGGGTCAGACGATAAAGCCCGTTTCATTGATATAAAAAAATGTTTCCTCTGAAATATATATATATATATATATATATATATATATGTATATCATATTTTATTTCGATTCTATATCATATCAAATGTTTTAAAAAGATAGGTTCGAATATTTTACCATTTTTATTGTCTTATTAAGCATGCAATTTGTTCGGCATACACCAATATACATGTAAATGATCATATGCATTTAATTATTGGTGTTTATCCTCAGTGCTACTTCTGTAAATAATAGAAACACCCCAGTTAACGAATATAGACCTACATTGTAAAAAGGTAATATCGATGATAATTTCCCGAAAAATGAAGCAAAAATTGGAAAAAAAGAAAGGAAGGTTAGTGAAGAAATATATATTAAGGAGATTCTAATTCAGTGTTTTTTTTTTACATAGAAGGAGCACTGAGTATAACCACAACAGGAAAAAATGCATGAACGAATTTTCATATATCGTGGTGTATGCCGAAACAATTGTATACTGAATAAGAAAATAAATTCTCTTAGATATGGGGTTCTGCCTTTTAATACAGTTGATATGATATAGAATGGAATAGAAAATAGGATATAACATTGCTCTGGCCTTGTACTATTTAGCTATACCAATTCACTTGTGGTATAAAGTGTGTGTTTGAACAGGAAAACAGTTCAAATATGAATAGAAATACAATAAATGTATATCAGTATCTATCTATATATCTAGCTATCTCTATACACAGATACATTTATATATATATATATATATGTATATATATATATATATATATATATATATAATTATTTGCACAACCTACAAAATATATTACTAGAAATAATAATACTATCATACCGTACCTGGAGCAGAACAGTGAGAGAAAAAGAAGACGTGATTGACGAGATACTGAAATATGTATTTTTTTAATTTTTTCAAGAATGTAACTTTCATTTGTAAAACACAATTTTTTATCTGATTCAAATCACTTACCCAAGCTCAATCAGTGCCAACGAGAGATTTTGTATATATTATCCGTTATATTTTACTATACATTACTTTCTATTTGCACGTAACTTATCGCTTCTACATAGAAAGTTAATAAGTTTTTTTATAATATAATTTGATAAGAAGCCTTCGTTAGAATAAATCTTGATCAATCTGTGCATTCATATTGCAAACGTATTAATATTCGCCAAAGACAATTTTAAAATTAGAAAGAGTTGGTAATGTAATAGTATACAATTTAGCATTTTTAGTTTTAAAATAACTCATTAAAATATGACATTCGTTACATGAAATTATTACGTCAATATTTGCTGTACTATTTTTCAAATTTATTATTTTCTTACCTGATTAATAATGGTCGTCAAAATACAGGTATTTTTTCTTGACTTTCCCGTAAATATCCAAACTGGGTATACCGAAAACAGTTGATCTGGCATAAGTAGACATATTTGACACAGACACGCACCTGCCCGGAAGAAAATCAACAAAGTTCATGCATTGTAAAAAATAAAATTATCGTTAATTGAAATACAGCACACTGGTGTGAATAATACCGTTTATTGTTAAAAAATAAATAATTGTTTGTTTACACAAATTGCGATGGGTCGCGGCAAAAGGAAATATCTCGTCGCCAGATAAACGTCATACGCGTGGCCACATTGACATACATATATATATATACATACATTGACAGCGAAGTCCCACAACGGGTGTGCACTAGTAGAACCGTGTATGTCTAAATTGTTCTAAGTATCGGCAAAAAAGTATATCATCAGTCAATTAACGATTTACGCGTAGGAAAAAAACATCCGTTCATTACCACGTCCCCCGTCTTCCTTCCTCACCAACAAACAGTCGTTCACTTCCACCGACAATAAAATCATGCCATTATATAACAATTCTTTTAATTTTTTTCTAATATTTATACAAGTGCGATGTCTAAATGATACCTAAAATGTATATTTGTTATTGATTCTAAAATTCTGTGAATCAATTATATTGTCTACATAAAAAGATTAATTATACAAGAATAGACAAATACCAACAGTTGTGATTTTGGTACAGTTTTCTACACGCATACACCTCAAAAGTAAGATAATACAAGGAATTTCAACCCACCCTTCATAAACCAGCACTGGATATGAACAAACATAATATAATCCTCAGTCAATAAGACTATTTCACCCCTTTCTGAGCAAATATATACACAGTGATCGAATATCACTCGCTATTATGGAATCTTGGTAATTAATTTCGTAAAATACATTTATACAACTACGACAAGTATAACATGCATGCCTGCCAGAGGTATAACGGATGAAATAAGGCTCAGTTTCGAAACTGTCACTTCTTCCTATGTTATAGTAATTCCTCAAATTCTATTAGCTATGTTTCTGACAAAGGTAACACCATTGCTTTTTTTCTCGGCAGACTGTTGTATTGAACATCTGTCAATACACTCACAATATTCACCAGCATTGAACAATCAATCTATCAATCTCATAAAATATTTCTGTTGAGTAATGTGTATTCCTTATACGTGGCTACTCCTTAGTAAAATTAATCCCTAAAACGGTTTCTTGAGAAATACGTTGATGCGTCTGATAGATTTATTTACAAACTGCTGGTGAACGCTGAAGCCCTTATAGAAGTATAAAGAACATCTTCTGATATACATGTTTTTATGATCATTATTTGTTACACTTATTTTTCAGTGGTAAATCACGAGTACATAAATCATTGCTTTACTTCACTGTCCCTTTAAAGGAAATAATAGTTTCCATGAAAACATAATGTTGTGAGTAAACGACACATTTTAGTATTGTCTACTATATCTAATTCGCAAGACACATTAATAAAATACGGTTTAATATAGATCGAGTTTGGTTTTCTGAAAGGGGCACTGTATATCGACAACTTTTTTTAATAATTCCTACGTTAAAAAAGAATTTTAAAAAATATATGGTGATTGAGAATGACTTCATATCGTGTAGTTATAGGTATATATAACTTAAATAGGGTTCAATACAAAATGAAGACATTTTGTAAAATAAAAGAAAACATCATATATTGACCTATATATTGATACATGGTCAAAATAAAAACTGCAAATATATATTTATCAAATACACATCACTGAGAAATATATAGATTTATATTTATACATATTTATATGTATACTTATATATAAATATATATATATAAATATATATATATATATATATATATATATATATATATAAATATATATGTATATATATATATATATATATTTATATAGGTATATATTTATATATATATATATATACAAATATAAATATATATATATATATATTTATATATATATATATATATATATATATATAAATATATATAAATATATATATATATATATACATTTATATATATATATATAAATATATATATATATATATATATTTATATATATATATATATATATATTTATATATATATATGTATATATATATAATATATATATATATATATATATATATATATATATATATATATATATATATATATATATATATTAATCTTTAGTCGTACACAGTTGATGAACTGTTTTTCATTGTAATGTTGGTCAGCTCTTTCCGGCGTTGGAGGGACATCATTTCTCGATTTTCTATTTTTAGCTATTAAAAATATGTATTTTAAAAATTTCCATTTGCCAAATAGCTTAATATGCATATAATTCTACAGGGTATTAACTGGTTGCGTAACTTAATAAATGTCGTTTTCATGAATAAGTGATAGCCACATTGAAACACATAATTATTTTATCCAGCCTCTTTTGATCATGTGTTTGTCAATATCCTATTAATTCAAGCAGTTCGACTGGTTCATTGGTTATCTATATTTGATGGACACGACTCGAAATCAATTATTTTCTAGTTCGAACTTAAGAATCGGATATCTCTTCCTCGTGCAAGCCAGCTCAGAAGACAATCCAGCAGCGTGCGTAACCCAATTGTACAAGCGTCGCAGGATTATTGCACTCGTTCGAAAACCTTTTAAGATTAAAAGTTAATCAATTTAGCTTGAATACTGCGCAATCTGATCCGTCAGATTTGAGTTACCCCAATCGATCAAGCAGTAGAGGAGCAGGAAGTTGCGCTTCTCTTCTTATTTTTCTTTTTCTTCTCATCTTTTTATTATTCTCGCGTTCGTCTTGCTTGTAGCTCTCTTAATTCCTTGCAATCGAGATTATCGTGTCCGTTAATATCCACGTATAGATTGAATTTAAGAGAACAAAACGAAAACGCGTTGTTTGCGAGGACATGGAATGAATTATTTTACTGTTGTGTTAAATTAGTTGGTACAACGAAATATACACATTGAAACAGTTATCTTTTCTGAAAAATAGTAGTATTTATTGTACATTTGAGACGAACGTGCACACAAATCGAAGAAAATAGACTTGTCGAATTCTATAAAATTAGGCGATATATACGACAATTTACATCACTTGAATGTATGTTTTCTTTTAAAAGAAGAGGGTTTGGCACGGTTATTAATGATATAAGTAATATGTAAAGCAGTGCTAATATATATTTGGGTACAAAGTAAATGACAGAAATGTGGAGTATGTAAATTATTCGAACTACGATCTTCATTTTATAGCAGAACCCTACGAAATGTCAGCAGATTTACGTCAGAGGATTCTCAGGTGAAACATTTCGAATTGTGAAGCATCATTTTGACCTCAAATACTCATACGGAATCTCGAAACGAATTACCTCAGGTAACAGTTCTAATTAACAGTCTTCTAGAGTGTAAAAGGTCAATGTTTATACAGACGAAACAAACAAAACATATCTTAATAGTTAACACACGTACCTGTAATTACTGATATGTCAATTATATTATATTGCTTTTATTAAATAAATGGTTTTGTTAGAAGTTGCATATAAATGATCGAGTTCGATATTACAATTCCAACGTTCGAAAATATGCACCTGAAATTAGTCGGAAATAACATCGGCCGTAACGTAGTCAAGATAGCAACAAATATCAGTATTGTAGTCCGAATAAGCCAAATAATGAAAAGTATCAATGTTTATCGGCAATAAATCCATGAAAAAAAAAGTTGATAGTGAATACGTATTAAAAAAATAACAATCCAAAACATAGCATTTATATAAATATAAATATGCGTACAAGATTATGAATTTGTATGTACGTGATTCACCTCTAAACTACGTACCCCATTATTATTAATATTTAAACGTTGATACTTGTCATGAAGTGTGTGGTTAAGTTACTGTTTAATGTAATGTCATGAAAAGTGTGTGAACATTTTTATATCTCCGATTTTGAGGCAATTTTACAAAATATATTAGAAAATGTACGTTTTTATGTTCTTCCAATAATTCTTTTAACATGGAGAATGGGGACATCATAACGTATATGTTTCTTGTGGGTAATCATTTTAGAAGTAACTCTAGGAATCTACCTCTCTTTTGTTGAGATGAAGCGACGATGTTTAATTTTCTTTGGAGCTCCGCCGAAACCACGATCATGCGTTTGGGTTAAACTTCTTCGAAATTCAAATTACCATTGGTGATTCTGTACGTCAGAATAAAGTACGCTTGTATCTTTGGCTGCACAAATAAGACACTATTGAGTTTTGAAGCCTTTATTTGTAGTAAAGCGTGGAGAAGCCCGTCATTATTCTCGTTGCCAACCGGTGAACACGCCCCACGAGTACCATATCTTTTTTTATATAGGTTATATATATATATAATTGATTTAAAGTGTCTGCATTTAGAATGAAAAGTATCTCTAAATCAGGTACAGAACATGCTCGACTTTGTTTGCGATCCGAATAGTATGACGAGTAGGTATGATTGATCTATGCCATAGAGAGTTGTTCTAGGTTAATTTCTAATGAAGTTGGATTATTGGTTCAATGAAAATATAAGAACCGCATAAGTTATTTGAATGTGGGCATTTATTAAATGCGATATCTTGTGCAGTGCGATATAGATTATTTTCTTCATTTAAATGCCCTTTGATGAATCTATTATTACGTCGATCAACCTCCTCAATCGATCCTGGGCATCACCATAAAATGCATCCGTTTGTTAGCTCCTAGTTTCATTTTTTTAGAAGTCTGCACTTTTGAAATTACTTCTAAATCTAATCTGAACTATTATTTACACACTATATATAAACAAATGTATACGTTTAATTAATCGACAAACTATTTGTATATAAAGTCATAGAACACGTGACCCTTTGATTTTTAAGCTATTTGACTCAAATAAATGTGAGTTTGAAATCAAATTCAAATTTTAAAACAAATTATTGTTGTTGTATTTCACTGCTCTACCTTTTCACTTTCTCTCTCTCACTCCCTCTTACCCTCCTTTTCTATATGTGTGTGTTGTCCCTTTTTGTTTCTCAAGCTATGGGTTAAATCGTGTTAATAGTTAATAGTGTAATTGATATTTTCGAGTGTCATCAAAAAAAAAAAAATTATGTTCACTTCTATTGTTAGTTGTATTACTTTAGATTGATACTACACACATACATAAAGTAAGAAAGTAATAATTACTTTATTATATAACAGTGGACAATGGGTAAACCAACTATATCGAATACGGCGATAGAAGAGAGCAAGTTATTAGTAAATTAAACATTGCAGCTTATTAGAAAATGTAATATCATTTATTTCAAAGATAACTCAATCTCAAAAGCAAATAGTTTGTTAACATATATAGTGTCACTAGTGTATATATATATATATATATATATATATATATATATATATATATATATATATATATATACATGTGGGGGAGGGTGAAAAAAGCTTAAGCAACGAAACATTTATTGACTAAGTTGTTGTATAATAGAAAAGTCATATCTTCGAGACTCAACAGTTTTACTAAAATAACTAAATCCAGAATATATGATGTTTGTAAACCGAAAATTAAACTAAAATAAAACAACGTAAACTCGATATTGTTTTAAGGAAAACAAAATAAATTTAATTCGCCATTTCCGTATCAGAATTCGACCCCACGTCTTTAATCCATACGTGTCACAACCTTAAAATCAATCAGATAATTAAATAATTGTGTTGGTCTATTTATTAGCGATTCCTCTCATTCAAGCATATACTGCAATACTTACTTAACGACAGAGTAATTGCTCTTTAGAGTACACGTTTGTGCAGCTTTTCAAAATTTTGTTTTTTTACGTCAATTTAAAACTGCAATTTTAATGTAATGAAAATATCCTCACGTGCATGGCCTTGTGCTTACCTAGTGTGCGTATCGATGCTGATTGATGTGCTGAAGATGTGTACTGAAGAATAAGAAATCAATAAATCAATAAATTATCCATTTAGTTCAAATTCCTTTGGGCGTATTGGAGAGTTGGGTAAAACTATTATAAAAGGTATCTCGAGGTATTGATTTTCAAAATTGCATCCAGGCGTCTTGATGACGTGTGCACGCATATATATATATATATATATATATATATATATATATATATATATATATATATATATGAATATTTTATGATGTACATGTTGTTAATTATACTCATATTTACTATATCTATACTTGATTATATAGGCATGGCGATACAATTAAAATACATACATTATATACATATGTGTTTGTGTATACATATATATAAACAAAAATGGTATCTATGTAATCATTTTTTAAGTGCTTAAGACGCAGAAGAACTGCATTATTTGTCGGCCTGATTTCTAGTGTTGTTATTTTTGTTTTTGATATATATATTAATTGTTTACGTACATAAAAGTAATCCATGGGCACGTTTTTCTGGCTCACAGCCGTCATCAGCATGACTAACTTACACAGAGATCGAACCCTTGATGTTGATAGTCCAGCGTTCTACCACTAGGCCAAGACGCTCTGTGTAGAAATATGTACGATTTTTATCACCCAAGTATGTAATGGTTCTATGTAACATTGCTTTTCATATATATATATATATATATATATATATATATATATATATATATATATATTAATATATAGATATAAATATGTATATATAAATATATATTTATATAAGGATATATATAAATATATATATATATATATATAAAAATATATATGTAAATATATATATATATAAATATATATATATAAATATATATATATAAATATATATGAATATATATAAATATATATAAATATATATATATATATAAATATATATATAAATATATATATATATAAATACATATAAATATATATATATAAATACATATAAATATATATATATAAATATATAAATATATATATATATATATATATATATATATATATATATATATAATTACATATAATTATATACTTATTGTTTTACTACAATTGTGTATATAGAGAGTGACAAAGCGAGCTTTTGGAAAATATAGCTATGTATATATAATTTCTATTTTATAGACAAACCTATTCAAAATACAAACTACGTTATTGTTTACGTATAATAACAAATCATATATGAATAAACAATATAATGCGAAATTCCACTGACTAAGGATTTATTCATTGTTCTGATTATATTTTCAAAACAAAAAAATCACAACATTTTTACGGACTATCCAGCATTCGTATAACACTTCTTAAACTTTTGATCTTCAGAAACAAAAGCAGTTCTGCCTTAGAAAAAAAAAACAGTGAAACAATAAATCACAAAAAACATTAAAAAAACTTACATTGATTACAAAACAACTCAAAAAGTGACATAGGATCGCAACCCAGTAGTAGCACTTATCTCGTTTTATGAAGTTAAGTTATGACAAAATACGCACAATATGGCCCAGAAATAAACTAATTAATAGTTAATTAGTGTAAAGTTTATATAAACAAACTATCAGCAGTTATGTTATCAATATTACCGTTAAATTGAAAACAGAATAATTTCAAAGTACACAGATTTAAAACCACATGCCACTCATGAATTTCAATTATGAAAGTGCGGAGTCTAAGTGTATATAAATTCCTTAGTTGCGTAAAATCATAAAATTAAATACATAAATATTAAAAATATATATAGATTACTAAAGCAACATTTTAATATCTATAGAATGATGTGTTATGATCTTTTTGCAAGGTAGTACCATGCCACCGGTTCATGGGTTACAAAATATAAACTATGTTATCCACAACTAATTTACGATGTAGCAAACCTTTATGTTGGTTCTAATGTGTTAAAATAACAAAATAAATACGCCAACTAACTTTTCCCCTTCAGTCTTGACCGCAGCCCTCTGTTCAAATACCTCCTTCCCCCTCTCCTCCACTCAATCTCTGCCATCCACATTATTCCTGCTCATCCCCCACAGTCTTTCTCTTACTACCAGCCACAGTAGTCCTTGCTAACCCCCACCTTTCCACTTCTTCCCCACTATTTTTCATACACATTCATTTTTCACTCCTCACCAAGTACGGATGTCCACCCAGGAGTGGCAATTATTTTCTTCTTTTTTACCCAATATGTCAACATGTGTTTGTACTTGCATAACATTTTTCTCTATATTATCATACTGATGAAGTCTTATTAATAAAGATGAAACGTTGATGTACACATAAAAAACATCCATTTTTTGATTTTCCTTTTAATTTTTCCATGACGTCGGATTACCTTCATCCTTCTCTTCCCATATATATATATATATATATCTATATCAATATATATATATATATATATATATATATATATATATATATATATATCAATATATATATATCTATATCAATATATATATATACATATATATATATATATACCACTATATATATATATATCAATATATATATATATATACATATATACCAATATATATATATATATATATATATATATATATATATACATATATATATATCAATATATATTTACCAATATATATATATACATATATATATATACATATATGTGTATCAATATATATATATATATATATTGATATAAATAAATATATATATTGATACATATCAATATAGATATTGATACATATATATATATTGATATATATATTGATATATATATAGTGATGCATGTGTATATATGTATATTGATATATATATATATATATATATATATTGATATATACATATACATGTATGTATATGTATATATGTATATATATATAATATATATATATATATTGATATACATATATATATATATGATATATACATGATTTATATAGTTTGATATAGATATATATATTGATATATATATATATATGTGGATATATATTTTTGTATATATATTTATATATATATATACATATATTTTTTTACATATATGTGTACATATATATATATATATATTTAAATATATTCATATATATGTATATATATATATTTATATATATATACATATATATATATATATATTTATATATATACATATATATGTATATATATATTTATATATATATATATATTTATATATATATATATATATATATATATATATATAGTTATACACATATGGATCAGCCCCGAATATCTAAAAAAATCCCCGGAGACCTGCTACAAAGACTCTAACTCATACACATGAATAATCTCACTATGGCCAGTTTAGATATTAAATATCTCTACACTAACGTACCTATTCCTAAATTCCTCAGATTCCTAAAAATACATTTTACTGAATCTAAAACTAAACTCCCCTTCCCCAATACTCAAATTATCAAACTATGCCATCGTATAACACAAGAATGCCACTTTACCTTTAACAATATTCTATATAAGCAAAAATGTTGTCTACCCATGGGCTCCCCCCTCAGTAGAGTTCTGGCCTGTCTTTTCCTTATATTCCTTGAGAACGGCCCATTCAGATCTATTCTACCCAAGAACTCCCACTACTTTAGGTACATAGACGACACACTCCTTATTTACCCACGTCACATGAATCTCCCCGACATAGTCGAAAAACTCAATATAATAGAACACCCCATTTCTTTCAGCTCCGAACCAGAAAACAACCACATCCTTAACTTCCTTGACATCCTTCTCTATAACACCCATATTGCCGGGACTTCTCAGTCTTTAGGAAAACTACCAACAAAAATGACCTTATACATTTTTACTCTTACCTCAACAAAAATATCAAATCCAGAATGATCATTGAATCGTTTCTCAGAGCTCTGAGAATTTGCAGCCCCGCCCATCTCAACAATGGAGAATCCTATATTCAAAAAACCTACCAAGCTCTAAAATACCCTCTTACCTTCATCCTTAACGCTAAACAAAAGCTTACAACATCCACAAAAAAGACCGACCCCACAAAAATATCTCCTCACAAAATAACGGAAGAAAACAAATCTGACTTTGTTCTCCCCAATAACTCCATATCTATCTCCCTACAGAAACAACTCAAACCCGAAATAAAAGTAGTAACATCCATCTCAAAAACTATTAAAGCTCTACTTAATACGAAACCCCGTTCCCAACCATCCCCCAAACACAGCTCTCACTCTGCTGGCATTTACAAGATAAAATGTCCGATGTTCTACATTGGGGAAACATCCAGAAACCTGAAATTTCGCATTTACGAACACAAGCGGGACCTCAAACACGACATTTCAACTAATGCTCTTGTTATACACAAGAACACTCTCTCCCACAATTTAAACCATTCAGACTGCACTCTCCTCAAGAACGAACACTCTCTCACGTCGCAAATGCATTGAAAGGGCGACTATTCTCCTTTCATCACCTTCAAACTAATATTTAAAGCACGGACCCTACACCCTAAGCAGCCACTTAGCTTAAGCTGCACTAAGACAATGAAATATATTGTCCCACTGCGCCCCTGACTAAGTATATATATATATATATATATATATATATATATATATATATATATATATATATATATATATATATATATATATATATATTGGAAAATGTGTTTTGTATGTGTGTATGTCTATGGATATATACACACATATGTATGTATATGTTTACATATACACATGTGCGTGTGTGTGTTTATATATTTTTTATATGTTCGTGATTTTTGCAGGCTCTTATTTATAATCTACCTTTTTAATACATCTCTCTTTAACCCTTATTTTTTTCTGTTTTTAAATCCACTTTATATTTTTGTTTTACTCCTAACCTTTAACTTGTTCTTTCCCTTTTGTTTTCTTTTTTCACAAATTTGAACCTCAGTTTTTCATTGTCATGAATTGCTCTTTAAAAACCTATTGTTGACAAATTAGCTGACCGATCCCTGTGTATTTCTAATTAATATTTAGGTGCTAACTTCCAGTGTATCAATTTCACACCCTTTTTGTTCACCTTAGTTTGATTCTCTGTCGCCTTTTTCTCCCTCCCCAACCGTCTTAGAATAATGTATCACCTACTTATCATGTCCAAACATCACTTAATGTTTTTCTAATATGATCCAATAAGTCATTTCTGTCTCATCTCAGGTGTGTGCCTTCAATATGAAATAAAATTATTTCTGTATTCTTCATTTTCTGTACGAAACCGGTCAAAAAATCTCTTGTTTTTGTTTTACTCCTGCACTTTGACTTCTTTTCCGTCTATCATCTTTTCACACACACACACACACACACACACCCCCACACATATATATGTATATATATATATATATTTGTATATATATATATATATATTTATATATGTATAGAGTTAATGTTATGAAACTTAAACAAATGCTAGGGGTACATTGACAAAAAAATCACCAAGTATATTGTTCTGCCCCATTTGAACACGTGCCTATTTATAACATGCAAAATATTCAAAGGCTTGTTTATATTTATAGGCTTGTTACTATAAAATGTTGGTATTTTCTAAATTTGGAAAATACTGCATATCATGATGTAGGCTAAGACAATTGTTTGATGAATTTATGTAGTGTTTCCTACATTGGCTGAGCTCATATAACATTTTAATGAATGAGCTTCACTTCTAAAGTTTGTTATAATAAATGTATATTGAAGAAAAGTATGGATATAAATATATTTATATACATATATATATATATATATATATATATATATATATATATATATATATATATGTGTATATTTCTATCTAGCTATCTATCAATCTATCTATGTTTATATATATATATATATATATATATATATATATATATATATATATATATATATATACATACTTATTACATATGTGTGTCACTGCGTGTGTAAAATGTTAAAAGTGGTATATTAGTGTAGGGTAAATTCACCTGGAGAGATGTACTCTCATTTTGTCTGAAAGGATAGACATCTAAGTAAAGGAATACTATGCTATAACACATTCGCCAACCATGATATTTACTTTGTCTTTATTTGAGTATAAGGTGGTATTCAGCGCGATACTTGTTATGGTTTCGTCTAAATCTTCTCATCAGTTGAACATTTTTATATTTACGATGTGTTTCCAAAAATGTTACTTGTCTAGCGATTGCAATGTTAGGAACACAGCTATTGACATCACACACACCCACCCACCCACACACACACACATTCTACACTATGTCTATTATTGAAAGCCTAAGCTGTAGGTGCTTTAAAAATTCAGGGGATCGCGTTTAATTGTTGTCTTATTACTATGGATAAAATGTAATGCAAAAATGAAATCTCGGAGTTTTCAATAAGTTGATGCTCCTGATATTATAAAGTTATGCTCATATTATGGCCCTTCAAGCACCTTTCAAATAATGATTATACACTGACATGTTAAGAATATTTATTAATTGAACATTTCACAAAAATCTGAACTATGTTAATGTTCACAAAGGGAGTCTAATGGCATTGTATCCTCTTGGGATGAAAGGAAATTAAAGTTAATATAGCCCACATTACTGACATATTCGGCTAGCAGCACCGTTCCTAAATTCATGATGATTGGTTACGTTGTTTCGGAGTAAATGCTGTACTACCAATATCTAACTATATAGACATACCTCACTCTATATAAATAGAGAGATATGTATATATGCGAATAATCATTGCCAACATGTCTATCGTACTAATGTATATATCTCCATTCATTATTTACATTAACGTATAAATGTAACCGTCTAAGCAGAACATTAGCATGTAACCTACATACTTTTATGGGTGTACAGATCAAATAACCAAATCTGAGCAAAGTAGATTTCTAACATGAACACAATTACAATCAATTCTCATTAATTTCCGTTACTGATGATATGATTTAATTAATTCATTACAATCATATCTTCATAATCAATATTTGTTACTATCTGCGTTGGTACAGCTTTACTTGATATAACTGACTTTTATCACTCACATATTAAACCAAGATACTGTTCACTCTATTACACTTATTAATATATGATAGCATTAGTTATTGATTATCGAAATGCTATCAAGAGTATAGTGCCCCTATATTGCAAATGATTATCTGTGACATTATTAGTCACATTGGTTTAGAATATTGAGATATGGAGTACGCTGTCAACTGCTGACTACAGTAAAACTAATTGAAACTGCTCAAAATGGCCTATTAAGTTTAAGTGTGAAATCTGTTAGTTTATAAGTTACTAGACACCAGAGCTTTTGCAATACCAAGTTAGATTGAAGGCAAGCTCCATTTTAAATAAACACTCATGCCCACTCACACATTTCCGCACATATATAAGCGAACATACACGCACACATTTATCTATCTATCTATCTATCTAAATGTATATATATCTATCTATCTATATATTAGTTTAAAACAGTATTTCTTAAAATTCGTAAATAGTAAGTCATTATAAAAAATAATAAATACATTGAAAAGGGTAGCAGTTAAAATTGAAAAGAAACCGTGTATTTATTACATTGTCACTAGCATTATTATCACATAACTGCAATGATCAGTACCTCCTTGAATTTTTAATTAAATCCATCAATCTAAAACACATTTAGTATTGGTAATCCTATTCAAACCTATGTTCCCTAGTAAGGGTGTGTGTGTTCTGAACATAAACCTATAGCCTGTGCATATGTGTGCCAGAGTCTTTACGGTAGAGTAGAAGGTATTCAGTCATGTCAAAGTGGTGAGATAAGATAGAGAATTAAAGGTTTGGTTTACTTAGTGCTAAGATAGCTGGGGAGTTTGTCAGCAGAAAGGTTTCTACGTGGTTGGTGTTCGTTCTAAGTCCCCGGATATTTGTGAATGCGAGCCTGAAATACAGAGGCGAAGGTGTTTTCGTTGGGTGTCTGGTTTGGTCTGATTTTATTTTGTTGCAATGGCATGTTCGTTTTGATATAGAGCAGGGTGGGCAAGGTGGGTAATTGTAAGGTGACAATAAGCTCACACAACCTGCCCATTAGTCGCTACCTGGTCCACGGGGGTTATGGCCTCGGGAAAGCCTATCGAAGATAACTGTAGGACCCCTTTTCCGTGCCCGACCCGCCACGTACACCTACTCACGGTATTTGGCAACTGTTGATGGATCAGTCGTTTTTAGCGCTACCTAAGAGTTTGGACTCCTGTCCTGTCAGTTGGAAACAACAGTCTGACAAGCTGTCTAATCAGTACGCTCAACCTTCTGGAACAAGAGAAACGCAGATTGGTCATGTAAGACATAGTGACGAAAAATCTTTCCCCAAGTTGCGCAAATAGAGAGATAGAGAAACGGCGTTAATTGCCCTAGTAAGGAAACAAGGCCAGTCACTGCATATTTTTAGGCGTCCCAGCGCTAGTACCTCTGCCCCTGGCTAATACACAAAGAAGGAGTGCAAAGGCTGGCGATAGACAAAACCTATCTGCCCTTAAGCCATTGTAGGTTTGCAAACCGGATATTTTGTTCGATATTCTAGTTCTAGGAAGGTTATCGATCAGGAATAAGGAGGCCTTCCTCAACAACGGTTTGCAGCCACGACGTAAGTAGTTAGTAGAAACATTTTATTATCAAATATTTCCTTTTCTTAGATGGATAGCCGAACAAGGTCTTACGGGTTCAACACATCTAGAAGTGAAAATAGCCTGCGCCCGCGTACAAGTCGGATATTTCCGAGCCCCCGCAGGTTGAAAGAAAAACTTTCATATATATATATATATATATATATATATATATATATATATATATATATATATATAAGAATAAACACATTTGTAGTGAAACACAGAATATAGTACATTCAAATAATACACCTTAGAATTTAGAAAAGTTATATGTGAGTGGCCAAAAAACTAAGAGAATAGAAAAAGAAAAATACTTATCATCTTGTTGATTGCATAGAAACTATCGGGTCTTGCTTAGTGCGTCTAGCCTACGAAAAGCGGCAGCAGAAGGAGAGAATTTGACGGGGAAAGGGTATCTTTTTTACGCGGTTCGAAAACATTTTTTCCATTTGCTATAACTTAGGATTACTTTTTAATTATTAGAAAATCGTTTGCCGAGTATCAAGTGTGGTCGAGATATATTGTTTCGAAAATAGCCATATAATCAATTGTCTGCCTCATCTATGAATAGTGGGTCGCTGAAAACAACTACGTTTATTAAATAATTAGCCAGCCGGCGTGTGAGTTCAAGAATTACTTGTGTGAAATCGAAAAACAGACAATAAGAAAGTATATATATATATATATATATATATATATATATATATATATATATATATATATATATATATAATTAAACAACACACATTATGATTTAGATAACACACATTATGATTTAGATAAGTTATATTTGAGTGGCCAAGAAAGTAAGAGAAGAGATAAAGAAAAAAATACTCATCTTCTCGTCGATGGCATGGAGAAATATCGGGCCTTGATTAGTGCGTTTAGCCTACGATAGCCTAGCTTCGCGATATTCAAAGCAAAGTAATTCGTAAGATACGACAGCTGTACCACAAAGTAAGGAGTAATTTAACCGATTCAAAAATAGCCGCACATCATCGGAGAGTGACCAGCATTCTGGGAAGCCCCTAACTGAACGGGGGGCAGCTGTTGTTGAGAGCTTGCGAAATATGGTGATGGAAGGGCATCCTGTAATCGTGTGGCAGGAACAGGAGAACACCTGTATGTAAGTTGCCAAGACCTTCTGGGAACCGCCAACACTGGTCCGGAATTTCAGAACACCATTATAACTAGAAAAGAGTTGTGAGTCTACGAGTACGACACACATACAAAAAGTCGTCGCAACAGGTTCGAAGCAAAATCAAAGTTATGCTGATCATTTATTTTTATATACGACGAATTGTGCATTACTAATACGCACCGGAAGGACAACCAAAGGACAACAGAAATAACAGCAACAACAATAAGAGCAACAATAACAACAGCAACAAGACAATACAAAATGGTAAAAAATCAACAATATCAATAAAGCAACACAAATATTCAACGCTTTCTTATGTTAGCCACCAAACTTTTTTTTATTCTAATTTCAAAAAAATATAGAAATGTGGCACAAGGCCGGAAACGGAAAGGGAATTGTTCGGTCTTCACTAACTGATAATAACTACTTCACCAAAATACCGCATTTATACTGTGCATGTTTCTCCAGTCACCAAAAGAATTTGCACTATGAAAATCTTACTTAAAACCCATTTAAATGAAATATGCAACGGGGTGTGTGGTGATAGAAATTATATGTAACAAAATATATTAATGAATATTTACAATGAAAAAGAAAAATTAGTAAAAAAGAAACACTACTAAACTGTGGCAGCTACGCAGATTTGCCAGTAAAAATCGAAAATCAAAAAAGGTTTTAATGCAGGCCCCAACGCTTTATTCTGCATCACTGACACATCAAGCGCTCTATTAAGGGTGGGATGGGGAGTCACAAAACGAAATGAAGACACACATTTTAAAAAATTCTTTAAAAGGGGGAAAGGACAAAAAACGGCCATAATCTAACCATTCATACACTAAGTTTTGAACTAAAATCAGCAAAGCACACTTCTTCGAGTCAACTTAAAACGGGTCAAAATTGATGTTCGTTTTTGCAATACAAAATCCTGTACCTAAGGCACATCTAAATACCATTCTAATCCAGCTTCAGTCACTCTACACAGTCGTGCAACTCTCACCCAGCCTTCACAAAAATCTGCCGAAGAGAGGCTCACCTTTTCGGCCCTAATACGAGCTTTCCGGTAATATTTGTAAATCGCAATAATGGCGAGAGAAGTTAAGGTTTCAGCTCCGTAGACTGCCTTCATACGAGTTTTCCATATCGCGTCGCATTGCGGCTAGTATGCTTAAGAACACAAAACGTCTCAGCCTATCTAGTGTCAGAAGCCAGTAGCTACACACATTGATAGGTTCCTTGTCAAAAGACGATACGTAAAGTATTCGAACCATGAGACCTGTAACAAGCCTAATCAGCGGCAGTAAAAGTATGCGGCAATAAAAGAATGCGTAACTCACGGCCTCGTCTTCGTCACCGCATCAAACACAAGTCGGTGAACTCACCAAGCCAGCTGAATTAAACTTCTTATCGACCCAGATAACATTTCTAATCATCAGCCAGATAGTGTTGCATCGTCATTATCGAAGCACCGTAACCAGGCGCCTCATGCCATATTGATCGTAGCTCCTTCTTCGCCAAAACAAGCACATCAGTCCTATTCTCTCGAACAGCCCCATTTACCATAACCAGATATGAAGCCTTCCGGGACAACAGACGAGTGTCATATCGGCTTTCTCTCACCCAAGAGAAGTATTTCAAAGCGTGTCTACATTCGCGATAAAAGGAGCACTCGCCTCGGGGCAACCTGTGTGCCTCCCCCTCATCCAATTAAACTCTTTTAAAAGCCGGAAAGGCGTTTTTAGTTTGTGACCTCATTCGATCTTGATAAAAAAGCCGAAGTGTATGACGTCGAATTTCTAGGTTTAGCATACCCTGACCGCCCTCAGAAAGGATGGAGAAAACACATATCGTGACGGACTATACAGGCCTTACTAAGCCACAAAAGCTTTAACGGAGACCGCTGATCTCAAGCAGCGTTGCCGACGGGATTGGAAGAACCGACAGACGATATAGGATTATCGGATAAATGTGAGAGTTTCACACCTCCGCTCTCCCCTTTAACAAAAGATGTCTACGGATCTACAGACCAGCTGCTGCCCGACCAATTTTTCTCTAGCTTAAGATCAAGACCGAACCAGACACTGAGTAGCTGGCAAGGACTCTCAGTCAAGCTAAAGGGTCCCTGCAGAGATACACTCTTCCAGGCACCAATGCGCAAGCCTACAGACTTGTCGCAGTTAATTTTGGCCCTGCTATCGTTTCATACATTCTGATTTCTCTGTCGACGACACTAATCTCGGAACTGCTCGTTACAAGCACAATCAAGTTATCAGTGAATGCGTGTACTTTAACGTGGTCCAAGCACATGCTAAACTAATCCCACGTAGAATCGGATTCACTCTTAACCTGTGAAAAAAAGCCCTAACACAACACATAGAGCATCGGTGGAAGCGGACATCCCTGATGAAGAGATATGGGAAAACTGAAGGGATTATACCTCATAGCAGTCACCTCCACCAGCACACCGGGGTTTGCATAAAAGAGGCGAATCCAAGAGCGAAAGTGCGGGCCAGAAACCGGCCGCAGAAAATAAAAGCCGCCAAGTAACACCCTATCGAATGCTATGATAAGCTGATCAGCGCGACTTCTGTGTTGACTTTATCTATAATCAAGCGTATCGAGAACAAATTGTCTTGAATGGTCCGACTCTTTACAGCACAAGTCTCTTCGGAGCTAATAAGACTAGCACAACACAAGCTGCAGTCGATTGGCTAAGATCTTGGCAAACATCTTTAGCTCAGCATTTAGCATCGTTTATGGCCGAAAGTTATTTATCCCACTATTTTTGCTTTCGTGTAACAACTTCCCTATACCCATTGTCAAGTACTGGGGAATAGTTCCTAAACTACGAGTTAAATAAAACTGTCAGCAAGAGATGAAAAATGTGCGACATTCTCAAATACACCTCGTAGGGAAAACCATCAATCCCAAGAGACTTGTTATGGTCGACCCGCTTTAAGGCCTCCTGAACTTTTTCCTCTGTTATGCGACGTTCGCACCTAGTTACTTCGGTCATCTCGGGACGAGAAAAGTCAGCTAAATAGGGGTCGACTTGTGCTAATGACAGAGCGAGTTCCCTGGTAAAAAGATCATGAAAATGAGTACGAAACGCCTCCAGCATACATTCGTTCGTGGTCACGAGACGCCCACTCGTTAATGTAGCAAGTACGATATGTCGATCAGTAGTTTGTCGACGTTCCTCTACAAGCAATTCAAGTTGCATATTTCTTGCTTCCGTAGGTATTATTTAACGTAGCCTTAATTACTAAGCTTGGTGTTCTTGGGTAGCCAAGGAGGCCAGCTTCGCCTTATAGTACTTTTAGCACTTTCCCCCGACTCCACCGCCCGATCTAATCTAGCATCTAGTGCCACCTTAACTGCCCTTGTTGCCAGATTGAGTCGTCGGCTTAAATCATCAGTAAAGGACCTAATTACTTTCTTAAAGTGAACCCACTTCTTATTCTCAGTTACAGCCCACATTCATTCCCACTGTAATGTAAGTAATAGCTGTTCCTGGTAGCCATTCACATCAAACAACGAAGTTTTTAGCTTCAGTACCACGCCAATCAAGGTTTAGGGCTATCTAAGTTAACACGGACCTGAACAAGTCTAATATCCGTGTAAACTATATAATGAAAACTGCATATTCTAATAAATTTACGTCGACTCTCCTAATTAAGTCAATATAACTCGAAAGTTGTACTGAACAGCAGCCGTATACTCTATCACGGGACTTTTCATTCCGTAATTTATTGATAGGATCAAACTTCTTAGCATCCAGATCATTGTTAGTTCCCCTAGCTCGATTATAATCTATATCGGGATTCAGGAACGCGTTCTAGTCTCCCGCTAAGATGACCGTTCGATTTGTATTCATGAACTCTTCGATTCGTCAAAAGAAGGGACCAAGCTAAAAATGGTGATTAGGCACATACACTCCGATGAGTCGAAATGCCTTGTCTTTTGTAGTAACATCCAGCACACAATGCCTTCTTTCCGCATCAATGAAACAACGGTCACACGACGGATCTAAATACTTATTTACTTGTTAGGAACCACCCCTTGAGCGAGAATCGAAGTATGCTGAGTAAACGTGAACACCCCTTGTCAGCGCACCAAAATGTTCACCTGTAATTAAGTGGTTTTCCTGGATACATCATATATTAACTCCAATGTGCTGAAGGGGTGTATGAACTCGGGCATTCATGCTTGCTATATAGAGTCATCGGAGTTCTTAAGGTTGGGTTCCAGGAACAAGTATCGAAGAGATCAGGATGACGACAGCTTTCCCAAACGAATATGTGCCCAGCTGAGTGTTTATTAGCTCGTCATGGGAGATGCCGCCAACATCCAAGGGGTCAGTTAGTGTTGCTATCCTGTATAGGGAAGGGTGTATTCGAACAAGGACCCTCTCAACCCATTTTTCACTTAAACCTTTCAATTCGTCTTTAAAAATCGCCATTGGAGGTGAAAGAGAAAATGTTCGTTTGCCTCCCTTAGCATTTGCCAAAGTCCTTTGCCTTCTTCTTTCTTTCTGCTAACCGTGAGGACTCTTATCGCGTTAGGGAAGTTGAGGGGATCTTCTAGTAATTTGTAACCCACCTCCGTAAATGTGAGAGGCTTTTTTCAAATCGGACTGTCAGTGGTGGTACACTGTATCCTTTTGGAGTTTACTCACAGCACATAAGTCTTTACCTGGAAGGTAAGCAGATTTTTTGCGACATCTATCCATGAGGAGGTGGGGGTGGCATGCGTTGTTTCATTGGGGAGTTGGGCGGGGTACTTAATTTGTTTTGTTGAAGGGGTGTTTCGGGAGGGAGTTTTCAGATTTTGCAGGGGAGGCAGGAGGAGTACTTTTGGGGGTGTTGTGGGGGAGACGAACGGGAAAGGCTTAGAAGAGGAGAAAGACTTTCTTTCAATATGGGGCCTAGGGGAATAAATTTGTATACCCTTTCTTTTAAATATAAGTGGTGGCATTGGTTTCGGAGGTGAACGTGACTTTCTCACAGAGGTAATGGATGCGACTGACTTTTTTGGTTTTAGGGGAGGGTTGAGGGCTTGCATTTTGAGATAAATATTTGACGGGTGACAGCGGACATGGTTTGTAAGGAGCTTTTTTACTTTCGGGGAGTTTTTTCTTGTACAATTTATTTTTAAGGTATCGAACCCTCACATATGTGTTCTTTCCTGGATCTATTGAAAGCATCTCCTCTCCTCTGTCATTTTGCACAAGGCCAGGCGACGAGGGTTTTTCTTCCTCTTAACCAAAATCCATTCATTTTGCTCCCTTTCATCTAGCTTCGTCATGTCAGGAAGGACTGAGTAATCCTTCTCAGATGGTTCGGTGAGGGGGATCTTATATGCCTTTTGGTCAACGGCACTATTTTTTTTTTTTTTTTTTTTTTTGTCTGGTGCTTCGAACAGGCGTGTTCAGGCTTGCTGGTTGTTCAACTCGCCCTGGCTGATGTGAGGATCCTGTGAGACAAAGGAACCGCACCAGCATGTGTTTGCATGTGCACGATAGAATTGGTGTCGGCTTGCCTGCACGCCGTGTATCCGACAATTTGGGGTTGGTCCGGGATATTAGCGAGGTAGGCATCAAGAGAGCGCTTAAATTGTTCCACAGCAGCATTTTTTATATCCCGAATACACCTAGGCATGGCATTGAAGAGTTGTGACCCCTGTACAGGTAAGCTCGTTTCAAAAATGGTTCGTATTTTCCCACCAGTTTTTAGCGAGGGAACAATACAGTGCCTCCCGCGGCGTTCATTGTCTCGGGCTTGAATGTGGCCATTAATGTTCGGTACCTTTCCTTCCAATATCTTCCAGATGTAAATTATCCGGTACCTTTCACGTCGTCTTTGCAGCGAGAACATTTTTGTCTTCTTCAGACATGACCAGTAGTTCCGATCAGCTTGAATTTTCCGTAGAAAGGACCACTGAATGGCTTCAAGCTTTTGGATGAGCCTAGGGCTACTTGGGTTCCACAAGACAGAACAGTATTCCAAAACTGGAATGACCAAGGATTTATACAGCGTGACCATTGCACGATATTCTCTGGTTTTAAATGTCCTCAGGATCCAGGCAATGAGGTTCTTGGCTTTTTCCACAACTTTGTTTATTTGATTGCTAAAAAGACAATCACTAGACATAGATACACCGAGGTCCTTTACTTCTTGCTTTATGTTTATCATTTTTCCTGACGGAGTGTGGTATGATATCTCGCTTTTTAGCTGGTCGTTATTACCATAGCGGAGAAGCTCAAATTTCACGTCATTTAGCTCCATGTTATTGTCCTCCGTCCATTTGTAGATCTGATCGAGATCCTTTTGAAACAACACAGCATCCTCGGGAGACCGAACGGATTTTGTGGCCCTTGTATCATCGGCGAATGACCTGACTATTGACATGGCGATATCTTCATCAATGTCCCCAATAAGGATTAGGAAGATTATGGGTCCCAATACACTTCCCTGGGGAACTCCAGAAATGACAGGTTGTGGCTTCGAGGTTGCACCATCAACCATAACTGTTTGGAGGCGATTACTCAGGAAGGATTCGATCCATTTGAAGATGCTTCCACGAATGCCAAGATCAAATATTTTCTGCAGAACTATTTTGTGGTCAACTTTGTCAAAAGCTTTGGCAAAATCTAAGTAGACAACATCTGCATTAGCGCCATCATCAAGAATTGATAGAATGGTGTCAAACTGCTCAAGGAGTTGACTTAAACAAGATCTTCCAGATCTCATCCCATGCTGACTGTCATTGAACAGGTTATTTTCATTCATGTGTCTAACTATGTGTTTCCGTATGACTTTCTCAAAAAGTTTAATGAGGTGGGAGGTCAAAGCTATTGGTCTATAATTGGCAGCCACCGACTTGCTTCCACCTTTGTGAATGGGTGTAATAAGAGAATTCTTTAGTTTGCTTGGAACGACCTCTTCTTCAAGACTTTTCGTCCATAGAAATACGAGAGCATGGACCAAATTGGCCCTGCAGTTTTTCAGTAGTAATGCAGGAAAGCCGTCAGGACCCGCAGCAGCTGACGGAGAGAGTTCATCAATTGCAAGCTCAAAATCGGCTGCAGTTAGAGTAACAGTTGACAGTATAGAACTTATATCAAAAGTGCGATTATGTGAAGCTTGACTGCTTTGCATTGGTTTGCTAAAAACGTCTGTGTATTGTTTTGACAAAATTTCTGCCATCTCAGTACTGTTACCAGTAAGAACACCATTCTGGTCCACCAATGGACCAACTTTTGTCTTGACTTTGGACTTTTTCTTGACATATGAAAAGAAATATTTTGAATTACTTTTAATAGAGTTGACAGCCTTTCCCTCCATAAAAGCGTTAGAGTCAGCAAAAGACTTCTGCAGTTTCCTTTCAATATCCAAACATTCCTTAGACAGTTTGGAAATAACAGCAGGCGATGACACTTTCAAAAGACGCTTTTTTATCTTCCGTCTTCTTTTAGAAAGTGAGTGACGGTATCTTACCACCTTGGGCGTTCTTTTCTCGCATTCTGATTTACGCAATGGCACATGCTTGCAGCAGGCAGTGTAGACAATTAAATAAAAAGTGTCCAGCATTGCAGATGCACCCATGTCTCTTAATGAGTCTTCCCAATCAGCATGGCTTAGTTCCTCTGAAAGAGCAGTCCAATCGACTTCCTCGCTGAAAAAGTTTAGTGCATTGAACATTGTTCTTGGTGCACGATTATTCAATACCTCACTTTTATATTTAACTTTATATGTTGTTTGAAGCTGGATGAGACTGTGGTGAGATGTGCTTTGTAGTAAGGGTACATTGATGCTCTCATGAATCAAATCAGAATTATTGGTGAAAACAAGATCAAGGATATTCCCATCTTTGTGCGTGGGAGACAGCACATGCTGTGACAAAAAAAGCTCATTGCAGAATTCGTTCAGTGAATTTATCATCAATCGCTCAGCATTTGATGCTCCTGGAATAGCCTGTCCATCAGGCCAAGATACGTGAGGGAGATTAAAATCTCCACCGACAATGATATCTGGAGCAGGGTTTATTGTTGATAATATATGTTTGACTTTATTAAGAGGAGAACTAAAATCATTTGGTGTGGATGGGTGTCCATGGTAGCTGTCATCAGGTTGTCTATAAGTAACAAGAATGGCTAAATCTTCATAGGAGGAGTAAAGGCATAACATCTGCACACATTCAGACGCATGAGAAAAAATTACATTACAGGAACATCCAATATCATCACGGACATAAAGAGCAACACCGCCGGTGTGCCTTCCACGTGTTTTGGCTTTTCTTGATGTGTCGCATCGGAAGAGTGTAAAACCTTCTATTTCAAGTTCAGCATCTCTGTGCGAATTTAACCAAGTTTCCGATAAGCCAATAAAAAGAGAATTGTCACTGTTAAGTTCATTTTTGATAAACGGTACTTTGCTTGGAACGGTCTGAGGACAAAGACCTTGAATATTTACAAAAGCAAAGTTATTTAAGAGTGGTGAACTGGATTCACCAAATTCATTCTGGGTCGAGGGAATTCTTGATAGTCCACCAGATTTATTCTGGGCCGAGTGAGTTGTTGGTTCGGAATCATAAACATTGGTTGATGGATTTGATTGGGAACTTCGGCTGGCTGTTGCCACGTGAATTGCATTGGCATTCGAGGAGTTGGCACATCTTGTTGTTGGTTGTGTAGTGCGTTGATTTGATTCGACACCAACAATATCCTCTGGTCCAAAGTGTGGAGGATTTCCGCCTTCAATAGGCGGATCACTTCTAAAAAATTGCACGTATCTCTTCCATTCTCTCGAGGTGTGGATATAACTGGGGACGAATTCTCAACTGACTCCTGACTCGTGGTTGGGACGGAGTTGCGCTGTGAAATTTCCCTTGCTTGTTCATTCCTAGTCGAGATTGGTTGGCGTCTAGTACCCTTAACATGGTTGTAAGTGCATGATTCGTTCAGACACTCTCCTCTTCTCAGAGAATCCTTGCACATTTTCGGGTGAAAATCTTTACATGCTTTCCCAAGGTTACAGCCTCTTGGTTGGCGTGTCGCATACTTTGCATATTTCGGGCAGACCTTGGGGTGTTTAAATTTACATTCTCTTCCTTTAATACCATGTTTACAGTTCCCATTTCTGAAGAAACGACAAATTGATACGTTTTCCTTTGGCCGCTCGTTCCTGTCTGAATCATCAGTGACTGACTGTTCATTGACAGTGGTAGTAATGAGGGCCTCAGGTGGGGGCGCGCCATTGGAAGGAAGGTGATTGTTTACAGTGGGTGGAACAGATTCAGTCTCGGTGGCTGAAACAGGTATAGTGGCTGAAACAGGTTCAGTGACAGTCAACTCGCACTTGGAGACATCTGTGTCAGGAGAAGGAAGCGGTTCTTGGGATAATTTAAAAGTCACTTTAGGCTTCGCACCTGTTTCTTTTGATTTTGATTTTAATTTAGTTTTCCTGTTCCCTGACTCCTCATTTGGAATTGTACTATCCTTACATACATGACATATGTAGTACAAAGAGGACAGACAGAGGGGATTGCATAACAGTTTAAATTTATCTGGACTCAGCCCATCATATTCTGTGTTATTCACGTTACCCGCCAGTTGTACCCAACACTTCCTATGTACCCCCTGTCCACAAATAGAACACTCTAGGAGGGGAATTTCGGACAACCCAATCTGATAGCGCTCATGGCACAAGGGACAGTTTTCAGGGAGCAAATTCTGAACACGGCGTATGATCAAGTGAGCAAGGGATTTTTTGGTTTTGATATCATTATTTGGAATTTGTAGAAATAGTGCGGTATCGCGCAATGACTGAAGTTTTTCTCGCTCGAACTCCCTTTCAAGCTGAATTAGACTCTTTTCATACTGGTATATGCGGAGGCAAAATTTTACAGAGTCACTTGGGGCATTGACACAGAGTTCCACAATTAGATTTTCAACTTCGGATTTTGCAGTTGGCAAATCATTCTCCAACGGATCAGGGTGCAGGCAAACCGACTCACTCGAGTTTAAGTCTGGGGTATCAGCACTCATAGTTACAGAGAAAAGGCAGTGGAACAAAACAGAGACAATAGAAAATCAAGATTGCAGACTGAAGATGTGCAGGGAACTCTAACTGGAAACAAAACTTTAGTAGCACAGCAGAGAGATCACACATTCAATTCAAAGAGTAGTATTTCAAAAAGCGTTGCCACCTTGTCAACGAATTCTAGTTTAAGTGTTACCTAGAAATCCTTATAGCATTTAGGCATCAACTTTTAGATGGCATTTTTTTCCAATGTTATTGTTTTTTTTTTTTTTTTTTTTTTTTTTTAGAATTTAAAAAAAGCGTTGCCACCTTGTCAACGAATTCTAGTTTAAGTATTGCCTAGAGATCCTTATAGCATTTAAGCATCAACTTTTAAATAGCATTTTTTTTTTTCAATGTTATTGTTTTTTTTTGTTTTTTTTTTAGCATTTCAAAAAGCGTTGCCACCTCGTCAACGAATTGGTTAGAATCAATGAAGTGAAGGCGAGTGAATATCCAACACTAACATACTAAAATGTTTTTGGTACCTATATATATATATATATATATATATACATATATATATTCCTTTTAATTAATGTAATTCGTAGTTTTTACTAACGAAGTAAGTTTGGAACAACTTAGTGAAAAGAAAAAATACATATTTACTTTCTTTCTGGTTTTACGAGAAGGAAAAATCGACGGGCATGTTTTTATTTATTTATCTTGCCTTTTCCGGCTCGGTTCAAAATTTCGTTTTGAAATAAGTTCGTCGTTTTAGTTTTAATTCTTTACGTGACGGTGGAGTTTTTTTGTTTTTTTTTTTTTTTTTTGTTTTAGAAAAACACTTTGCTTGTCAAAATCAAATCAAATCAAATATTCAACCTTCTTGCTTTCATGTTGAGCAAATAACTCGAAAGTCCGTTTTTTCACAATTCAAATTTTAGACAAAACATTAGTTTCCGTTTCTAACGTTTGCATGTAAATTATGTCTTGTTTATTTCCATGTTATTGATCAATTCACATCATTCGAAAGAAAAAAAAAAAACGTAGGATTGAATAAATTCACATACCGTGTTGAATGCAGATTTCGAATCTTTGCTTCCAGTTATTGTGTAAGTTGTATATGTTAATCTCAAAGTGCTCAATTATGACCAACCGGACACAATTTAGAGCAAGACCGGGTACATCCGGCAAGTGTTGATCAACTCTTGCTTTTGTAAAAGTGGGGTAATCATAGTGAGCTTCTGTAGTGGACATTTAAAAGTGAATTACCCGACTTCCTCACATGTCCAACAAACGAGACTTATTCTGGCCACAATTATAAGGAGTTGTTCATGTCTAATTCCAATATAATATGGCATTTTCTTGAATGCTGCTTTGCCCAACAGATATTTGAAAGCCCCTACCCCTGTGTGTTCGTCCCAGCTTACTGACGTGATGCCCCCATATTTCAAAAACAATAGTGCCTAAGTGCTCCCCGATCACATCGAATGGTACGTTGCATATCTACACTGCAGTCCTTCGTTTCACAATGTATTCCATTCTGAGTATATACTCGGTCGTAATGATTGGAGTGTGAGACAATTTCAGAAAAATATCTTCGTTTGGAAACAATGTGTTCCACGTATCACAACCTCTGCACCGAATTATACGTTGTGGCCTAAAGCCTGCCGTCGCCAAAAACTTGCATATAAGGTACATTGATGCTCTAATGGTTTTCTGTGTCTTCTTATCAACAACGCACATGATGATGCTTCGCTTTTCTATTTCCTCCAACTTCGGGATGTCAAAACGTAACTCAGTATCGGTTTCTAAATGTAGGGATGTTCACCTTTTCAACACAATCAGCACGTTTATCAGAACTTTCAGAGGTTTGCTCCATTCTGAACCCTCAGCTTGTCCCTTCTTTAGCTCCTCGGTTAACTCCATTTTGTCAGAAGGAATCGGGCTACTATGTGAGCCACACACCTTTAATTTATTTACAAATTAAAAAAATATCATAAAATGTGGCACAAGGCTATCTCATGTAAGCCACCAAACTGCCATCGTCGATCAAAAAAATCAATGTTGTACGAGCACATGCTTCAAAGACATACACAGCAGAAGTGGGGGATATCTACGTATATCAATGTAGCATAGACTAATAACATCTATACTTTATTTATATTATCGTGTTCGAAAAGTGGTGTTAGAGTTACTAATTACAAATACAACTAATGTATGCTCTAATATTTGCTTTCACACTCGTTACTGTGTTATCCATATTACTTAACATCCTAAATTTGTAGGCCCTTTACCAGAATTATGTTGTGTTTCGTCGGATGCTTTTACACGAAGCGATCTTAGGGTGAACCACTTATTTCTGTTCGTACAAGTCAGGGGTAAGTCGACGACAATCATTTCGACAGTGAATTTGTTGTTTAGCCATAGTCCTGTTAATTTTCAGTAGGTCCACACTCCCAGGATTTACCTTATTTTTGAGAAGTAGGTAAGTATATCGCTAATTAGCTGCGACTCTCCTTACAGGGAATCCAACCGAGGTAGATCAGTCAATTTTTTTATGCTTAGGTGCGCTTATTTTAGTTCACTGTCTTTTCAATGTTGCACCTCAACTTGTGTCTAGCCTCCAGTAGAGGTAAATAAAATGAGTCTGTTGTATCATTTTGGCCAATATGTACTATCTCGCTTATAAGTAAGAACTTATTTTTCAGAGGTATTGTTCAGTTACGTCCTATGAGCTATACTGTCGTGATGATTACCTTCACTTTCATGGAGAGTTGTGGTTTATTGCAGATCGACCGAAGCGTCGCTATCCTAAAGAGCTAAGCAATGCTTCGTCATCAATATTTGGACGCGATCAGACTGCCCCCTCGAGGAAAGCATTTTTCAACAACTTCCAGCTTTGCGCAACATTTTGCTATAGTGGAAAAGTAATACATTATATTTTACAACACTTAGATTAATAATCAGTACTCCCGACCTCCCCCTTATTGAAAATAAATTCATAATGTTAATATTTATGTTAAACATTAAACACTCGAGAGAACGTCGGGTAATCTCTGATATACACACACAAACACACACACAAACACACATACACACACATATATATGTAGTATCCGATGTTTCTACCCCATCAAAACTATATACAAAAAAAAATGAGTGCAACTCGTTTAGTGGAAAATCACTCTTTTTTAAGTCAATTTACTTTTTGCAGTCACTTTTTGCAGTTGGCTTTCAAGAAGTTACGCTAGTCTTAACATTATTTAAGGGTCATCAGTTATTTACCATGTTTATATATATATATATATATATATATATATATATATATATATATATATATTATATATATCTATACGTGTGTATGCGTGCATGTTGTGGTTTTTCTTTATATCTATGCGTATGTCTGTCTTTTATCTTGTTTACTATACTTTTGTCTGTGCCAATATGCGTAAACGGAAGTTATGAAGTCGTGCGGCCATTATGGAAATTTGTGTTGACTTTCCTCTGAACTTCTAGACGTCGTTTCCAATGCCGTCAGCGAATAAACTTTCACAGTTGAAACAAGTTAATCGAATTCTACGTCGAGTTCAACGTATTTGCTCAACTATTCCGCTTAGATTCCAAAGGCATTTCTCCAGCAAAATTAGATTAAAATTGTGTCCCAGTTTTTTCTGTCAATTCGAGAGTTGTTTTTGTAGAATTAACAAGAATTTAAAAAAATGTTTTGTTTTGCATTGGACATTTTTCTCCTAACTTAATTTTTAATTTAAAATAATTAAAACTGCACTAATTAGACCAAACTGGTTCATTTCAGCTAATGCTATTTCAATAATTTTCTAGTGGGTCTTTTAATCGTAACGACTTTCTGTTAATGGTATACAACTGTATATATCGTAGGGAATATGTAGCAATATTGTGTTTTAATGTTATCTGACTAATGTATAATCGCATAATACGTATTGTATAGCTGAACCCATGCGTGTAGTCGTCTGTGTGCTCGATAGAAGAATAAGACACCATTCTCATTTTATTCGGATGAGGAAGGTACTCAGCCATAATTCGCGGAAATCAAAGAGAAAGAGAGAGAAAGGTATATACAGTTATACACCTGATAAAGACAGAGATAGAGAAACATGTATTTGCTGCTCTTATGTAAGATTAGAATAAAATACACGCCCTCTGGGCTACACTTACTAAGGCTCTAACCCTTGTTTACATACATGTAATGAATGATTTGAATTTGACATTTTGGTAATTTAGAAGAAAACAAGAAAATGATGGATGTCGCAGTGTTATTTGATATATTCCAATGTGAGGGAAACGTACTGTGCATGAAAATCGTTTATCTTTTTTCATGAAAAAACAACAAAAAGATTAATTGATATAGTTTTTAAGATATTCAACATCGATACATTTTTTTATACTAGCATAAAAATAATAATCAATTCCCCATTAAAACTGGTTATATAATGAAATGAAACGAACTTAAGGGTGGAACGACGATTGGTCGAATAAAACGATTTTATATTACTGAGTAATTCGAAATGGGCACTTTGTACGTTTCGACTTTATTATAAAAGAGAGAAATACTTAATGAATGTATATGTTTGCACATGTATATCTATATTGACTTGCAATTGTTTCACACTGTGTAAAATTGAATATTGTGTTAGATTCCACTTACAATAACTTCGAATTACTCACATCAAAATATGACAAATTCAAATCAACTTGACCAAATGCCAGTTTCATAACTCATAGCAAGCGGCGAATAGGTTGAATACAGAAATCGAAGTTAAATTCTCATGAAGTTTATGAGGCATTAAACATATCAGCTACTGATGTATTCTAATTCCACATAAAAATAAAATAGTAGACTACATATCGTTTATTTCAGTTGAATATAAGTAACTCTTCTCAAGAATTGAATGAGATTATCCCATTCCAACCCATCGAGATTCACGATTAATTTCGGATAATTTATTAACCGATACTGCTGTTTTAGTAGAAATCGATGAGTAGTTATAGTGTTTGCGAATCTTCTCATTGCTAATTCTTTAATTGATACGGCAAAGTTGTCTTTCTAAAAGAGCTCTTCATCAATTAATTTGAGCATTTTATCAGACTTTATCTTCACGGGTGTTTTTTTTTTGTCTGAGAGTGTTGACCCGTGTTATGCTCGTTAATTAATGCAGGCATGGAGTTTCATAAGTTGAGTGAATATTACAAAATGATATATCAGCAGACTTACAATTTGAAAATTCATGAAGGAGGGTGTGAGTTAAAAGTTGCTTGGATACTATCTGGTTCTACCAGATTTGGACAGTAATATTTTTCTATTTTTGTTAAATATTTTTCAAATTAATTTAAGTAAAATACAAACATATGATGTATCGTTTAGTGATGAACGTGCGTCTGTGGGCTTTTATTGTATAGGTCGTGTTCATGCTGGTAAAAATATATTACTCGAATCCGACACGGGTCGCAGTTTAAGTTTTCTGGTGCATACATCACCATTTTTACCTTCGTAATCACCATCATCACCACTCGTAATACGTTCATTATAACTATTACCATTATAATCATTACTTTCATTATAAGTATTACACTCCTCATCATTATTATTAGTAGTTTCAATACAAACATTATTACTAGCATTACTACTTTCATTTACAATATTATTATCTGCCCAGGAACTAGTATATTCTCAACTAATTTATCGTTCATGAGAAATTTACAGACACAACATTGGAGTTGACCTAATACTAATCAGGAGTATGGGATAATATAAATAACACTTAATCTACTTATCTGCTTCATCAAATATTACATACTATTTTTTTCTTTGCAGATCATTTCATCAACAAATAATATACTTAGACAAATGTTTTTTAAGCGGTCAGGATTTTATATAAGTGCAAGTACCACACATGCACTTCATATCACAGTGTGTTTTTAGGAGGATTTTAAATAATCATAAGAAAGTATGACAAATCATTGCGATACAAAATAATTGTTATTTATTGCCAACTGAACACAATGAAACAAAGGATTCGTAAAAAAATAAAATCCAAACAATCCAAAACCATTCTTCTGAAAGATAAGCGTTGCATGTAAGAAAATACTTAGAACACACGTGTTTCTTTCTGCTGGCACCGTGTACATATGTGCGTTAGCAAGAAGCTATCTGTGTATCAGCTGTAGTTGGTTTGTCAGTGGGGACATGCATGTGTGTTCACTTCGGTCTACGGCATGTACGTTTACGTGTGTCTACATGGATAGTCATGGATGATTTTGTCTATCTAATAGCATGGGTGTTTTGCTAGTTGAAAATGTGTATGTATGTTTATTTCGAGAGGTGTAATGTTCGTGGGTGTGTGTGTACATAGTGTTCCTCTGTGTTAGTAGTTAGAGAGTGTGTGCATTTACCTGAGGGTGACAGTGTTCGATTAACAGTGTGTATATGCGGAAGCTGTTTTAGTAATCGGTGAACGTCTCTCGTTGTGTCTGTCACGGGACTTCTATTAAGCCACCAAGCACGCACAATGCACGTCGCGTAAGGACGACGTTCCCCGATTAAACAGAGTTTGCCAATCTACACTACAAACATGATATCGACAATGAATATCCTCGCCTCTCTGTTTGGCTTATAGAAACCGCTGATTTGAGCTTTTATAGTGTCGATGACGTTATAACCCCATCCAATGTCGATTCTTCTTCCAAGAGTTCCCACTTTTAAATAGGTATGTTATAGTCGAGCACATCCTAATACTATATTCACGCAGTATCGTTAGGTATGTATACTTTCTGGCAAAACTTTAGGAATAATATATCGGGTTTATCGACGATGTGTGTTGCTGCAAACACGTCTAGCAAAATGATTTGTCTGCTAAAAAAGAAAATAGGAATGTTAGGTTTAATTTAATAAGTGCGCACTAGAATAACCTGTCTGTTATTCGCAAGCCATATGCACACTATAAATCCCGGTTACTTAAATGTATACATCCCCATTTCCTGTGTGACACGTAATAGCGGTCGAATATAACGAAATGTGTCCATTTACGACAAAGACAGAACCAGTGCGTGAAGGTAGAAGATTACATTTAGCACTCTAGACATACGTATGTTTTTTTCATATCTTTTTTAATTTTTAGAATTTTTGTCTTGTACTATTCTCAGATATAGACAACACATCAATGATCCACATTCTATTACATGTTGGGAAATGAATGCAACTAGTGTTAAACGGTCACGGACAAGTCTGGTGTACGTTATACACACATACATATATTTGTCTACATATTATAGATGTTAGACACAGACAGAGTTACAACTGCGGGGTATAATATATATATATATATATATATATATATATATATATATATATATATATATATATATATATATGAAGAAAAACTAGATTACACACCGTTAATTTTGCAACGCGTTTCTCTAAAAGTGTAGTCTCGAATTAATTTTAACAAAAGGCCCCGCCGTGTTCCTGTATTGCATTAAAAACACAAAAGTGTTGCGCTCACTCAACACACTATATACACTGTTATATTATTATGTTATTTACATTTAATTATAGTCAGTCTATAGTGAGTAGGAACATATTTGCTCAGCAGTCACGGGGTGTAAATAAAGTGAAATTACTTAAATTAATTCTGATATCTATAGAATCGAGACTTTTTACTACTTCACGCGACACGCGGATTTTCTTACGAGTAAATCGATAGAGTTTATACGGAACGCCCTATACTTGTAAGTTATACTTATAAGTTCTTACTAAACAAAATTTATGCAAGAAAGAATAGGGTTAGCAAAGTTATGAATTATGAGTTATATTTTCCTGTTTGACAATGGGGAAAATGATGTTTTCTGCGTCGGCTGCTGTGTTCAATACTCTCAGTATATCTATCAACATTTATCTGTCAATCTATCCATTTTCTTAATAATAATCTTTAAGTTGTGTTTAAGCCTTGATAGGTATTGCTCCATCAGTAAAAAGAAAAAGAAAAAAGTTAATTGTGAGATCAGTTGATGCGGTGTCCAGGCAGTTTTATAAGCTTGTAGCGATTGCTGGAACCCATATCGAACTCAGATACAACCTTAGGCTGTACACTTTGTTATTACATTCATTTTTGGGGGAAAAATATATTTCAGTAATAAATTACGAGCACTTAATAATAGAGAGTTACCTCCCAATTATACGTATCAATATATATATATATATATATGAACGCCGATTTTAAACACCGGGAGTTTGCAAAGAAGAAGAAGAAAAAGAAAGAAAAAGAGAACAAATTAACGGTTAACTTATAGACGCCGATTTGAAACACTGAGAATAGAAAAAACTCGACAGTTGTGAACGCAGATTAGAAAAACTGTAAGTGAACAAGGAAGATTAATATTTATTTGAGGTTGACGACAACGGGGAGATGGACAACAAAGGAGGACGAGGGAGAGAAGAAGGAACTAAAAGTATATATATGTAAGTATGTATATATATATATATATACATATTTATTTATTTATTTATTTATTTTTTATTTGTTGATGTGTTGATGTTTTTTATATTTATAATATAAAACTAAAAATAATACATTAATCACTTGAATAATAGTGTCATGGATTCGTCCAAACACTTTAAAATGCAGCAACATTTATGTAAGTAACGGATAATTTTATTAGACAGACGAACAGCACAGGTGAAGACAATTTTTTTTTTGTGTGTCTTAAATAACTAATATAAGTTAGCAAAACATTTATATTGAACAAAAAGTAGATGTAGTCTAAGGAACGTTTATGTTTTTGTCTTTTAAGAGAAGTGGGGTCTGATCAACTCTGCTGGGAAACCATGAAATTAAATACTGTCTTGTTTTTAAATTCCCGAAACAGTTTTTCATGGTAAACAACTGATGATCCATTAAAATAGTGTAAGAAATAAACTAATATAATAACTGTAAAAAATAAATTGACTTACATGAGTGATTTTCCACTGGAAGACTTCCGACTATAATTTTTTTATTTATTTATTTTTATTTTTTTTTAAATATAGTTTTAATGGTTGACAAACTTCCGAGACTATATATATATATATATATATATATATATATATATATATATATATATATATATATATATATATATGTGTGGGGGGGGTGTATGTGTGAAAAAGAAATACAGAAAAAACAAATTAAAATACAGAAATAGAATCATCACGAAACGTATTAAAATGTGTTTTTTTCCGTGTGTCTTTTCCACCCATCTTGTCTTACACGGCATTTTATCTTCCTGATATATCGTGTGTTTTATCTTTATATGTATACATTATATATATATATATATATATATATATATATATATATATATATATATTTATAATCCCCAAATAAAACGCCGAATTGAAACCATTCCCCCTGGAGAAACTTAAGCGTTTCATAGCTGTTACTCAAATATGTTTTGGAAATATGTAGCCAAACTGTTCGTATAGATAAATACATAACTACCAGTATATTTATATATATATATATATATATATATATATGTGTGTGTATGTGTGTGTATGTGTGTGTATATATAGTGTATTATATATGTATATATTATATATTATGTATGTCTGTTGGAATACGACACAGATAGACCAACGGATAACGGATAAAACACAATACCTGGACTTTCCATGCGTATATGTACGGAAATCTAAGTCCCCAAAAGGAATGGAGATTTATCGAAGAAAGAGAATATTTTCTTCTAACCCAATGACTCATGAGCAGCGCTCTGTTATCACAAATAAGACGTCGGAAAACCAAGGCTAAGACGCCACCCAGAGCGCCGAGTATATCTATGCAGTTGCGACAGAGAGTCAGACGAAACTTCACAGAATCAAATTTGCATCGGCCAGCAGTTCAGAAGAA
>OY744515.1:196292733-196297203 GCA_963556195.1 Sepiola atlantica
ACTGGCTACACACATCTTTTAAGATATAAAGAACTTAATTCATTAAACCGATTATGTAATGTACTGTATTTGTAATTGCATGAGCAGATTATAATTAATGTGAAAGAAAACAAAACAGACATACGCGGAATATGCCAAATTAACTTTCTTTTGTCTTCGATCTTCATCGCGTATTAACGTAGGTTTGTATTTATTTTAATATAAACATGCGTACATATATCAATCGAAATATATCATTCAAGTTTGTGATTTTTAATAACCGTCTTCTTTTTTGAGATTCTTTGATGCAAGTGGTCATATGACAGTTTCCCACATTTTATGCAGCCATTTGACTAACGCTGATGGTGGTGTTTGTTTAGCGCTAATTGTGTGCGCCATCTGTTTTAAATCTTATCAAAACACCGCGTATTAGGTCATGCCTAATGTATGTTCATTGGTTACAATTCATTGAACAATTTTCCATGTTACTTTCATCTTGAGGGAATTGTTAAGGTAATAACAATCGTTCGTTACTTGATTGTTGTTTAACCAAAAGCAAGAGATCCGATATGATGCTTACTCGGTCGATGAAAGGATGCCAATCAGGCATCGCCACTACTTCACTCGATTTAGACACAGCCGCGCACATAATGGAATTTCACGTGGTGACAATTATCGGTAGTTGTTTTATTTGCCATCCGTTTAATCGAATTTTATCAAGTCGATTTCACATAAGAAATTCGCGTAATCGTTTAATGAACGAGCAAACCGCAACAGTAAATTCAATCGACCCGAAAACACAATTCATGTGTTTGTTTTTTTCTTCTCATTTCTTCTCGATTTTAAAAGCGGATCTGACGTTAAGAGTTACATTCCATGTATCCTATTATTTTAAAACATGCATCGTTTTTATTTCATGGAAACTTTCGTTAGAGACAGTTAGGCTAACATCTTTTAAAGGAGAATAATTAGATTTAAAAAAAAAACACACCCACACGTACACACATACACATATACACATTATTACAATGATGTCTAAACATTATTAGTGACTGCTCACTGTAAATAACCGGTGAGGGGTTTCCATGCAGTTTGAGTTACAAGTCTCCCCAGTTTTCCAGTACTCTCAAACTCTTTCGATGAATATTGCAAATTAATTTGCGGTATCCTAACATACGCTTACCATCGATTTCCCGCTTGCATCAACCATTGGTTTTCACTCGTATTTGGATGACAATAAACCTCCCCGATATCCTAGAACTCTACACACTCTACAACTGAAGGTGTAATTTATCATTTACTTCCACCCCCTTTCCATCTTCTTTGTCCCATCACTTTATGAGGGGTCTGGTATTTCATGACATTTCTTGCATTTTCTTTTCTTTGGTTTCATGTAGTTGTGTTCGCTTTGTGTTTTGGTGTTCTTCCTCTTGCCACTTCAATGTCACTGGTAAACATTCGTAAAGTATGTAGGTTGGTTTTCTCATTCAAGGGTGTTCTTAATATTGCAACTGCATTGATGATTGTGGTCAGTTATATGGTGTCGGTGTTATCTGTTATTCCAATTTAGCACAGTCTTTTTTTTCCCAGGCTTTCCAGAATTGTACTTAGGGCTTTTACGGTTATTGGTATTATATTGGTTTTCTTCATACTCCATATCTCCTCAAATTCTCTGGCGAGTTTCGTGTATCTGCTTCATTGTTCTGTCTCCTTGATCCTCACTCAGCCGTCTGCTAGTATAGCAAAATCGACAATTCGACAGGATTTTTTTTGTTTTCTTGTCGACTATTATGACATCCAGTCTTTTTGCTTGTATACGTGTATCGTTTTGAACATCCATATCCCAGATGATTTGTGTTTTTTTTTCGTTTTCCAGTACTCTTTCTGGTTTATGTGTGCACCATTTGTCTGCGTGTTCGAAATGCAGTCGTTTGCATAGTTCCTACTGTCGTGCTTTACCCGCACAGTCATTTCTGCTCTTGCATTCTTTTCTGGGCTAGTTTGCCGCATTCACTTATTATGTGATTACTGTTTCGTCTCTTTGCCCATACAGTATGCATTTACTTTTTTTCTAGGTTCCATCTATTGTAGCATTAGTGGAACTAGTCCTAATGGCATTGTAGTGTACAGTTGTAAGTAGATAATACGTGTTTCTATTCAAATGTCCTTTTCTTAGGCATCTCTAGCTATTTTCGTGGGCCTCTTCTCTTGTCAGTCTTATGAAGAATTCATGTAGTTTTTTTTCTTCCAACTTTTCTTTTCTTGTCTTTTTGCTACTGGTGTCGGTGCTTTCCGGAGTTGTTCATTGAGACGGTGTACCTCGCTGCGGTGATTAGTCTCTGCGTGCTCTGGGTTATATATTTCCCCAGCTCTTTTCTTGTGAATTCCACACAGTATTATATACATAGAAGTCCTATTATTATTTTATTTTTCATTATACTTTATAATTATTATTATTATAAGGTTATCAGATTGTATGCGCATGTCTTAAATCAGATTTACATGGTCGTTCTCCTGTACCACTTCTTAGTATGTTCGTATGCATAGTGTGCATATATTCCAGTGTAATACATGAGCGACTTTGTTGTGTCTCATTTTTTATATTCATTTTGTTCTAGCATAGTGCATTCAGATATATGGTGCGCTAAGATTTTTTCCCTTCCATTACACATTTTGCAAATCGGTTATTCTGCAGTTTTCAAATTAGTATTGTTAATAGTAGTAGTATTACTTCAAGTAAAACTATTATTATTATCGCTATTATTAGTAGTATTATTATTATCACTACTACAACTATTCTTCTTCTTCTTCTTCTTCTTCTTCTTCTTCTTCTTCTTATTATTATTATTATTATTATTATTATTATTATTATTATTATTGTTATTATTATTCCTCGAAGGCAGCGTTAGATACAATGTCGCTTTTAATGCATCGGAAATTAAGCAGCTCAAAAAGGTTAACCCTGGATTGGAACGAAAATGAAAATTGCATCAGTCTAGAAAGACTTCTTCACCGACCGAGAACAGAATAGACTAAGTAAAGCATCAGAACAAATTTTATTCAAACAAAAAATGTTACAAAATAGATTTCACACAGAATTACAAAAATAAAAAAATTTCACACATTTTATTGTTTAATTTTTAGGTATTTCGCACCTTGGGGATGAGAGAGAAGTTAGGGGATAATGGTCATCTTTCAAATTTTTTGACAAAACTTTATTTACTGTCATCAACATATCCCACCCCCTTTATGGCTTAATCCTACTTAAATAATCCTCAAATGTTTTCGAAAATTGAATTTTATTTACAAAAAAAAAATGTACATGAAAATGATGGGGAAAGGACACCAATGTATAAACACCCAAAATAGAAAGAAGTTAAGCAAACCAAATAAAATGATAATGGGCATCTTTAACAAGTACCTCACAATCATCTGCTAAGTATAGACTGCACACTATTTTCTGGCACAATGCGGAAACAATCAGTGAGGTGTCTTAACGAGATTAGGAGCTAAGTGCAATGTAAAACATAATTAAATGTGGATCAGAGAATGAATGGTATTTTCTAAGATAGTAACATTTCAAAGTGCGGCCAGAGAAAAAAAAAGGGTGGAGTGGGCAGCTTTGGAAGACTTCGAGTACAATGCTGCGACATTATTGCTCGTATGTGTCCAGTGTCAATGCAGCATGGGGAACCGCTAATTGGCACGGTTGTTCGCATTTTTCAAGCTTTTCGTGCTTCAACCTGATGCTTTTCCAAGTGATATCACCTCTTTCCACTTTTAAAGGTTCTTGCTGATGTGGGAGTAGTACATCCGCAATCGCGTATCTCTTTCCTACGAAGTATTTCGCCAGAATCTTTAAAATCCCCCCAAATGCCTATTATCCTGTCCTTCAGGACCCCCACTCAGAACTTCTGCTTTCGCATTTAAAGTGACCAGCGACAATCGCTTTCCGCAGGCCATCCGAGGTGCCGGCGATCAGCTTTATCGTCCTTCCCTGTTTTAAATACGCATACAATTTATTTCAAGAGTCTCCTATACTCTTCTGAACTCATATGCACCTGGGCTCTCCATACTGTTGAAGTTGTTTGTCTATCAATAGACCTTCCGCGGGTTTCTGGAGATGAGTTTATGAGGTTTCTGACGTTCCGGGAGTTGCGATAAGATTTCAAGAAGTGGCCATGCCCCAATCTACGTAAAAAGCGCTTTCACGACCCCCTTCTCAGTATTTGGCTTGCTTGCCTTTGTTTAACTTTGTTTCGGAGTCTTTCTACTGACGAGTCGGATATTATATCGGTAACCGCTTAATCCGCCCCCCCCCTCGAGGAGTAACCTGAGAAAATTTCCGGTCTATATTCAGCTTGCTCAATTTTTAGGTCCAGAGACATACTTTTTTTCTGATATACAGATGTTGCTTTTCAAAACTGTTGAGTGGAACCCATACGATTAGGGGTCTTCCTACTCAACTGTGAATTTTTTTAATGAAACCTT
>OY744515.1:196297403-196299903 GCA_963556195.1 Sepiola atlantica
ATGGGAAGTGACAATTCCAGATAGAACACTACGCGAACCCGGGTCATAGAGTACACTAAGATTCAACACACTTACGCCCTATCCCAACGGCCATCAGAAATGATCACGTGACTGCAGAAAATCAAAGATCTAGTAATGCATAATTACAGCGGGCAGTAAACAACAGACGGTCTCAACGGTGTGACGAACCTCATCGGAACCTTACTTATACCTAAGTAGCACTCTGTTTTGTGTACACTCAATAAGTGCTCAACTTTAAATGAAATGGGTGGTAATTTATGGCGAATTTCCTCATGAAAAATACACCCAACAAAAAGAGAATTGCATATGTTATAATACTTTAAATGCAATCATAGTATCCACATTTCCTATGCACTAACCTGTTATTCTTTTGACAGCTAGAATTGGCCACATCCAAATAAAATGTCTCATTGTATGAAGCACAACCAGATGGACTCAAGAGAAGCAATTAATTTTACGTCGAAACAAAATACCAAATATCGAAACACTTTGTTCAACATTTAAGAAGATTCTACTCATTATTATATTAATTAATTAAATGTTATTCCAATATCTATCATAAAACATCATTGAGAAAACGTAAGCTTAATTCTGCTACATATCCTATTTATAATCTAATAGTGTCTTCCTTGAACTGTTAGACATTGGAACTTATTCTTTGTTTCCTAATTCCTGAGAGTACTAACATGAAGTAATTTAAATATTATGTTAACAGCCATTTCGCTGCTCCACTACCTAGTTAGAATATTCCTGTAGGAATAGTCTCTAATAATACCCCGTAGGTCCTAAGATGAAATATGTTTTGTTTGGGGTCAACAAGAGTAAAAAATAAAATAAAATATAGTTCAATGTCGTGTATTTTTATTATGAATATCCGGCGTAAATGAAGTCTTCGAGAAATTGTTAAAAGTAATTAATAGACAGCTTATATCACTATTTCATTTTTATTAAAAATTTACTCCAAAAAATCTGTGTTAGTAAATTTTTTTTTTTATAATTGGATAATTCAGAGTACTATTCTCATCTTTGATGTGATATTCAAAATGTGCCCGTCGATGCCACCTCCCACCGTCTTAAGGTGCATATTGTCGAACTCAAAAATCTTCATACCTAACTCAGAAATGTACACGGAATTTCTAACAGAACAGTAGTTGGAATAATTTAAATGATACAAATTATCAATCAATATGTTTGCTAATTCCGAAACTTTGTATGAGGCGTTATTTTAAATTCATTGAATAACCAGGAAAAAAAACGGACATATAAAACATCTCATATGTATTATACAATGTTATTTAATTATATCAGAGAGGGGTACTATTTTGAACGATTTTAGATTTTAAGTTAAAGTTGCTTTAGAGTTGCTATTAGTATTGGACTTATGTTTTTACTTGAGATGGGGTTAATTTAACTGATTGACATTACACGATACTATTAACCAACATCTTATTTAATTATTCAATCTCATACGAGTTCTACATTTTAAACAGAGAATACGTTTGATCAGTTATTTCTTTCCTTTCAGAGTGAAAATAATTCATATGATATTTGTCATTTGTTCAATGCGTAAACGTTAGCAATAGGAAATGGATTTTGATGCCTTGAACGTGTTTATTCGGAATCTTATTTGGATTATCATTTAAAGAAAATATAAAGTAATAGTTGTATGTGCGCTTCTATTGAAGACTAAATATTAATTTTATAAAAGCTCTTTGTAACATATCATACAGCTTATTTATTTAATGAATAAAATAACTTCAATTCTGGCAGATAAAGTATTATAAAGTTTTAATCTTCTCGAAATTAAAACACAAATAAGCAACGCAAGAACAGCTTCTTTCATATTATGAGACACGCAACAGATTTACTATGACAGAAACGAAAAATATTGAAATATAAACTGGTATAAATGTAGGTAAATTGTGGTAGAGAATATCAATCTATTCTCAACCTCGACGAATATATATTGTTGCGACAAACGTGTCAACGAGCATGAACTGGGGTGGAACCGCTCGTCAAACTAATGATTAAACCATATATTGTTCTTTTGTAACACATAAAGACACAGTGATTCGAAATATAAGTTTAGTTCTTCAACATCAGACACGCACGTCTGTGAAAATGATTTTCTAAAGCCGAAAAGAGATTCCTGCTGTGACCACTGGCGTGAGATTAACACTGTTAGAGGGCGGGTTTTAAACTCGACAGCAGAGAAAAGACGTAGGAAACTTACATTGATGCGTCTTTACCAAGTGACCGGCTATGCCTATCCGAATATGTATTTCTCTTAACCAAATCACGGTTAAGTTAGTACTGATATACATGTTTACATCAGACTCATTAATGCACTTTTATTTTTTAGTCTTGTGTATGTGTTACGACATATCAACTCACTGAATGGTTTTATACTAGAAAGATAATATCTGATGTTTGTTTTTGTTTCCGTTAGTATTAATCAGTCGCTACTTATCAAACCTAA
>OY744515.1:196304903-196334903 GCA_963556195.1 Sepiola atlantica
TTTTTATTTTTATGTGTTTATTTTATTTTTTACTTCTTATCCTCTAATTTTATTTTTCCTTCATATATTCTATTATTTTTATATTATATTTTATTTTATTTTATTTTTACTCTTTATTTTTGTTCTAATTTTTATTTTTTTCATTTTTTCTTACTAATCTTTAAAGTGTTTATAAGGTTTTATTTGTATCATTATCAGTTTTATCTTTATATTCTTATTTTATATCTGTAACTTATTCTTTTTCCAATATTGGGCTATGTACGCCATCCTGCAATGGATGTTCCTCTAAGACGACCTTGTTATTTTTTTCCTTGAATTACTGTAAGATGTGGTGCTAAAGGCGCTGATGAAGAAACGTTTTAGAGTAGCTTTCGTTGTTTTTTTTAAATAATATAGAATGAAATAAAGTATATCCAGAATGTTTTGGAAACAACCGTACGCCATAATAGACTTTTTGTTCTAATTGTTTGAGCAATTGGAATCTTATAATTCACTAAATCTCATTATATATATATATATATATATATATATATATATATATTGATCTTGTTGTTCCACTCATTATAAAATATTATTATGAAATGATTTTCCCGAACTTTTCTTAAAACTTTATTATGTTAGCGATAATCCGTTTGCCATTGAGTAACTGTCTATGTGGCTTACATCTGGTGATCTCAGTTATTTCTAATAAAGCTGTTATACTAAACATGGCTTCAAATAATATAACGATTACTATTCGCCTGCCTATAATATAGCCTATAAAGAAACGCAATACAAGACAATTATTCCTCTATTCTCAGATGTCCATTATTCTGGCACACGTTCGAACTGACTCGAATCATTCAACGTTCTGTCTGAACGCAGCCATCCAAACACGTTGGCTTATAAATACTCAAAAATCAATGATCGCGACCAAGAGGAGCATCTGAAAAATTAAAGTTGGCTTTTTTGATCAGTCAATAAGCAAAAGCACAATAAACATTAACGTAGACTACAAAGGCAATACCGATGTGTCTTTGCAACTTGAAAGACGGGAAATAGAAAAATAATAATTGTTTTTCTGTTATGATGCAAAAATAATGCTGACTTAATAATCTTATTTCTTCTACATAGTTCATTATAAAAGTTTATGCGAGACGCAGTTGTTTATAAACGTCTTTTTTCGGGTACAGTAGATAGCTAATAACTATACTTCCATGCTTAATCAAGTTCTGCGGAAGAATAGTACGTAATACTGAATATACAGTGACCAACAATAGACTAATTTTTCTACCCTGTAAATCTTATTTATTCCATTGTGATATTTGTTTATCCTTATTGTAATAGGAGTATCAGGGAAAACAAAAAAAATATTAGGGACACGTTTTAACAATTGCCACCAACTAGCAAGAGCCGTAAGCATTCACGGTTATATACCTCCATCCGATTACTGCCGTTTAAAATATTTATATTCTATGAACGTTCGGCGCAAACGCAGATACCACGATATTATTGCATCATGTTTGTTTGAACTTATGAATCTTCATTTAAATACTGTTCTTAATGGAGTTTCAGAATATATCTGGTGGGGTAAGTCTATCTCGGAAACGCTTTTTTACAAAGTGTATTTTACATTTTTGCATTGCATCGTAAGCGATAAGGTAATCACATATTTTCCAAAAAAATGGATAGGTGAGAACGTACGTACGACGATGCAATTGATAAAGCGTATATATATATATATATATATATATATATATATATATATATATATATATATATATATGTATATATACAGAATAACGTTCAGTTACAAAATATTCTACGTGAACAGTGTATTTCTTTCAATAGCTATGTTGCGCTAGCAAATTGCAACATATTTATTTAGTTCTTTTTCGTCTCATAACAAAAATTGAGCATTCACTTCTCTGTATTAGATAGTATTTTAACCTCGTCATTCGTTCTTTCGCTGAGTTGTTGGGCTAACTATTACATTGTGCATGTATACCTGTATTGGTATTGCTTGTTTAACATAATCAGATTTGACTAGTTCTAAAAAATGGTGCATATTTAGTTCATCCGTAATCATAATATTTTAATGTTTTTATGTATTAAATATTAAGTGTTTTTCTTCCAAAAGCGTTTGTGCATTTTACAGAATATAATCTGAATTGCTTACACTTTGCGCTTGACTGCTAATTTGATTAGCAACATTCTTACAACTTTTCAACTATATGTTAGAAATGTTATCATATCATTCTGTATACATGTGTTCGTATATAACTCCTTAACGTTTACAGTTCCATTTAATTAATTAAATGGCCTTCTGACTTTAACATATTCGAACCAATTACCCAAATATATGTAACACAATAGTGAATGCCAATATATTATATAATAACTTACTGAGTAGTAAATAATAATAGCACTTATAAAACTAGCTTACCCGATAACGAAAACTTGTTCTTATACGTGGTAAATGCAAGTATTGCGTAAGTAGGAACACAATGTACGTTTTGCTTTAAACTCTAATTAAAAAATGTTTGTGAATCAACTAAATCCTCACTTATTCCTGCATGGTGAAAGGTGCATCGATTTGTGTTTCCTACAAAGTCGATATTTGAATATTGACATATTTTTAAGGGCATTTTTAACAACATTGTTGTAAAATATTATTTTCGTAAAAAATGGTGCTGGGGATTTAACAGTTTGTGGCATGATAGCAAGTGATTCGGGGTATACGATTGCTAAACGATAAGTTCACAACGTAATGTGTTACATCACACAAAATGGTATAGGCAGTAGTTGGGATATAGCCGTACAATGTGCTGCTTCGGAAGGACTCTTCATGTGCAACCATGTGCTCAGTCGTCGGTAGCATGTTGCCAGACACAGTACGACGATCACTTACTGTATCCACTCGTATGTTAGTTTAAAACTTGTTATCACAGGAAATGGATCGAGTTTGAAACGGTGCAGTTACTTTAATTAACGTCTAAATGGCGTTCACCACTCTCTAAATCTCTATACCGTTCAAAATTAAGGACTAAAAACAAGTCTTCCTAATCTCAAATAAATTATAGTTTAATATTTGTAAAAATGTTATTGCATATGTAAATCATGTAGCTGAACTTTAACATATTTTCAGATGAATTAAAATAATATTATTAAAGTTATCAACCATTTTACATATTTCAAGTGCCCAAAATAAAATAACATTAAAGAACAAATAATTTCTTAAAGTTTAAAACAGTAGGGTTTCTTTGTATAAAAGGATGGAAAATAAATATTTAAAACTTTAATTATCATCACTGCTGCAAGTCATGCGATGTCAATCATGTCAAAAAGAAATGAAACTGATTTAAGCGACAAAGCAAACATCGTCAAATTAAGTAGGGAAACGTTAACAATAGAAGAAATCGGAAAACGTGTGAAACGTTCGAAGAGTGTTGTAAGCCGAGTTCACAAACTGTATAAAGAAACTGGAAGGTTAAGTAACACAAATAAACCTGGTAGGCCAAGAAAGACACCGGCAAAAGAGGAAAGCATTATACAACGCCTAGTGTTAAAATACCGTTCCCTTACAGCTGCCAAAATTTCGAAACAAATGGAAAGTGTCACGAATGTTTCACGACAAACTGTGTCCAGAAGGTTGCACGTAATAGTTATTTTAACAAGATCTCACACTGATTGCCTAGAACGTATTGTAAACTGGTACTAACGTGGTAAGGCAAATGAAAGATCAGGTTACGTGTTGAATTTGTGCTCAAAATTATCAACATCTGGAAAGATAAATCTGAGATTCGCAACCTCATCTGACGTGTGTTTGTAAACAATAAGTCTACATTGTGACGTAGTTATATGAATATATTTAATTTTAATTTCTTTCACACTTTAATCGCTCCTGTATTAAGTCAAATGAGAGTATTCATTGGAACTTCTCTGTGCAGTGAATACATTTCAAATCGGATTCACGTTTTTTTTCTTTCTCAGCAGTCATAATTAGTCTATTGGTCTTGTAGCTTTTACTGTCACATAGATATGACATTTCGTCGGATATTACATAAAAAGAGAACACATTTTAAATATATTTATGACTCATTATTTTTTTAAATTTTAAAACTAGGACAAAATTATTCAAATATTCATAGATGTGTGTTAAATCAATATTTCTGAATTGAATTATGATTAAGTGAAGGAAGGAGGTGCAATTTGATTAGATATTTCGGCGCCAATTCTATGGAATCAATTAACTTCAACCTGGTCGATCGAAGTATATGATCATGAATTATGTCGGAATAGATTAATGGTGTCTTATTATTTTCTATTTAATGTGACTTATACGACGACATTTTTCGGCGATTTCTATAATTTATGAAATTGGTTCAAGTGATAAAAACACGTTAATTATATATAACCTTAAAAATCGATGTTATCGATCGTTATCTGAACTGAGGAATTCATCTCGGATAAAAAATTCTTAAAGTGAACTATTAGAAATCTAAATATCATCAAATTATAAGAGAATGTTTATTCTTTTCATGTGATTATTCAATTTTTGAGGCTAATGGAGCGAGTTACGGGAAGATCGTATGATCGGAATGTTTAGACACATTTTATATATAATGTAATGTCAGTGTGTTTGTCTTCTATATATTTATACTTACAACAATCATATTAGATTAGTCTTCGTCACTTTTCCTTTTTAATGGTTACAGCATGTTCTTCATAAGACTAACATTTTTTTTTTTAATTTCTTTGTCCGCATTGAAAATATTTTCAAATTCTTACCATTAAAAAAAATATGTAATATAATCGTCGTCAATAAAATATCATTTTCTTGGATTGAAACACAAACATATTATTTTAGAAAAAAGAAACCAGCTGAGGTATTTTTCTCACCTACGTAATGTTTGTATTTACCCCACATATAGTAAATGTCGGCTCATTGGGGGACCCTAGATAAATTAGGTCAATCACTAACTACTCATTAAGTGTATTATGTATTGACATCTACCATTCGGTTACATATATATCGGTAACTAGTAATGTATATTTTCAAGTCACAAACTCGCAAGTAAATTGCTATTATGAAAGACATACCGAATCTGAAGGAAATAAGATGAGTGTATAAAATATATGCATTTTGTTATGAGAACATTATTTTGTACTTTAACATAAAATAATGGCGTAGGAAACGATCGTGGAACTTGCCGACACACACACAGGTTCTCTCCTCTAATGGGCAGGACGCATTTTAAAATATTATTTCTATATCCATGAACATATGAACTGAATGCGTGCGACTTTACTAAATACCTATATTTATTTCCATCAATACATACATCACAATATAAGCACTCAGTCACACAAGATAGTATACATATTTTGAAACAATATCGGCAAAATAAGAAATTATAGTAAAGAAGAAGTTGCACATAACTTAATGAACGTCTTACAATTCAGCATCGCTTTACAGAAGAGCTAAGGAAATAATTACGGCGGTTGACACCATTTTGGGGGTTAACATAGAACATTTTGTTATAATTTACATCTGCATTAGATGCTCTATCGAGACCTTAGCATTTAGTGTATCCAAGTTGACTTAGCGATATCTACTGATAAAGTTCATCGGTAGTCACCCAGAGAGATATGCACTAGTATTACTGTCGTGTTCAGGATAGGCACACGGCATTCACCCACCCAGACACATTTGAGAGAAATCCACTAAAGTCCACTACAACCAACGATATGCAAACACATTAACACATATCATAGATGTGAACACATTCGTTAAATTAGTCCTCAGACAACAAATTTAAAATTATAGCAACTACTATCATTTTAACTTGTAATGTGTATGTTTGTTTTCCTGTTAATTGCCCCAGGGTAGCCGATTTGACGACGGGATTACTATCCTTAAAACAGCATACTAGCAAACGAATTTCCACAGTATTAATTCAGGCTATTTTAATCCGTCATTCTTGTATTAAAATGGCATACGCCACAGTGAAACATCGACGAAAATGCGTTTTAACTTTAAGCGTAACACATCGAACGGAATTGTATGTCAAACTGACACGAGAAAAATCGACAAAAATACTATAAAAAAATGACGTTATTTCTTACTACAGCTAATGATATCCATGACATTTCAAGCTGTTGCTATTTGACTCTAAAACGTGACACACTGGCGTAATGCTATTTTGAATTGAAGCGTAGACCACTATGTAAAATACCACACTAAAGCCCGACACATTGACGATACTTCCATTTCAAAATGACACTAGAAAAATCGCCGAAAATGCTATTTAAATTTGAAACGTGAGACATCGAGAAAAAAGTAATTTTAAACTGACACGTTAAATGGTCTAAAATGCTATTTTAAAGTGAAATCTTATGCGTCTGTGCAAATTCTATTTCATACTGAAGCATAGCACATCGGGCAAAATGCTATTTCAAATAGGAATGACGATAAATATTAGTTTAAAGGTGACCGTACCACATCGACTAAAATAGTATATTACATTGGCATGTGTCATCTCAACGGAGATATTCTTTTAAATATGACATATGTAAAAATGCTATTTGAAACTAAAGCGTGACACATGAATGAAAAGGATAATTTAAAGAGATCGACGAAAATCATATTTAACACTCACGCATGTCACATCGAAGAAAATTGTATCTTAGACTTCGGTGTTACTCATCAATGAAAATGATATGTCCATCTTACGTACAACCCATCGAGGAAAAAGCTATTTCAAACATAAGCGTAACAAAACAACAATCTTTCTGACGGACAAGCTCTCTTATTAAGGGCGCATGCAATTAAATATATAACATAATTACTTTGTGAGCGTAAGAATTGTCTCTTCTCTTAATTCTATGGTGTTCTCTTTTTTCAATCAGCAGTTGTGTAATGTCATTTGAAAAAGCAAACAATAAAAAAGCAAAACAAATATAATTCAGGAATGCTGTGAAGCCAAAAGAAGGAAAAAATAGAGGGCAAAGGTTTAGTTAAATGAGGAGAATCCTTGGAGCAAATGTGTGATAATTACCACACCATGACACGTCAAACGGAGAACTGGAAAATGGAAACGCCAAAAATGATGTCTGCCTAGACACAGGAGAGTCCAAATTAAAAAGAAGATGTAATGCAATTAAAACGTACAGAACATTAAATAAAGCACGTATCATGAATTGTAAAAATACCTAAAAATATAAATATACCCGCCAATTATTAAGGAAAACGAAAAATGCATTAATCAGCCAAACGTATCCATAAGTTCATATATGGACTTTTGTCATGAATATGTTTTTTTTTTCATCGTTTTTAAATATTCTTAACTCAAATTTCATTTCAGTGTTATTTTCACAACTCTCGTATAATGAAGTTTAACATTCTGGCAGCGATAACAAAATTGAACGCGTAATCTTATTATAACAACTGTCTGTCATTAATAATTGATTGCGTATGATTGAATATAATTCAGTTGACTAAAAGAAAGTCAACTCGCTAATGTGGCTTTAAACTAAATTAGTTTTAAAAAATACAAGTGAACAATCGCGGAAACAATAACTTTATTAAAGAAAAACGAATTATAATACAACATGTTGTTTATTTTGTAAGTATAAGTAACTCCCTATTTACTTGCCTACCCACGAGGGGCGAGTTCGGCACAAGCTCGGTTAGTAATGTATGTAAACCCCAGCACCCCACAAATTGGCACTCTGATCGGGAAACATATAAGGATTGCCTCAGTCCGAAAAGACATTTTATCACTGACAGAGGCTAGCACAGCTAAAGTATAGAACATATATTACACTCTGCGTTTATCTAAAAGGCTTATTCATTGGCGTTGAAGCTAACGGAGGTCGTTTGGGTAAAGTTTATAACGACGTTGAATGACGACTTTGGTTTACCAAATTCGAACCCAGTCGATTTCAGCTGACGTTGACATTTAAAGCAGCAATTCTTAAATATAAATGCCTCGCTGTAGTAAATTAAACACTTACTCTTATCATCTATATGTAGCCATAAAATGCGAGTATTGTAAGTATGTATTCATGGGTATTCGTCATTTATGCGTTCACAGTAACATGTAGAATTGTAGCGTGATTAGGTGTGAAGGGGTAGATTTTTCATGGTAAAAGAATCAATGTTTAGCATCAGGTGGGGAAATTCCTCGATTTTCCAGCATTGTCTGTTATCTTCTCTGAAGAGAAAAACAGCTGTTCGTCTTTCTGACACGAAAATAGTTGGTGAATTTGATAGTGACGTCTAGTTGTAAATATGGTCGTATTGGGGTGTAACCATCGACGTCGTGGTGTTTAACTGAGTTAACAGGGGTGTTCGTTTACTTTTTCTCTGGTTATAATGAAAGCAGCCGCCGTCTAGTTATCTTTTATGATAGCTACACTAATCAATAAGAATAAAAAGCGACAAAAATATTATTCCTAGATGTTAGGTATCTTTACATGTGCATATATTTATATGTATAGGTTTATCTTCTAAACTAATTAACCAATAATATAAATTATGAAAGCCATCTGCTAGGGTGGGTAGTGTGGGCTATATCTACTTTAATTTGCTTTCGTGCAAAAGGCGCAAAGAGGTGATGAGAACCATTGCTGAAAATGATGTTACTGCTGATATTGTGATTTTTTACAAGATATATTACATAAATTAATAAGGTTCATTTTACAGACATTTAATTGACCAATTTGTTGTGTTATCATTGAAATAATTCAGATTTGCATTAAATGTGCTTCATACTTCTCGTGTTTTAAATTTTATTTTAGTGTTAACTTTATAATGAAGTGTTATATTCTGGAAGCGATACCACACTTTATACGTAATCACATTAAACATATCTTTGGTAAATAGTTGGTTACATTTGATTCAATAGAATTACTCTGACTAAAAGATGCTCAAGTCGCGATATAAGAAAATTGCAAGTGAGCAATCGTGGAAACTAAGATGTTTTATGAAGAATAGGAACATTTTAACACAATGTATTGTTTATTTTCATTTTTTGTGTAAGTGTCTATTAAATTGCCTCCCAACAAGGGCAGAATTAGGCAATTGGCGGTTTCTATGTGAGGAAAATGCAGCTCACTTACAATGGGGCAAAATGGATTGTGACATAAGGTTGTAAAATGCTTCAGTCTGGAAGGATCTTTCATTGAATGGGTACACAAAAGATGGAGTATAGTATCAAAAGACATACTGCACTTTATAAAGAATAGAATAATTACAGCATAAATATGTGTTTATTTTGTATGTACGTGTAAGCCTTACTTACTTACCGTTTTCGAGTGATGTTAGAGAAAAAGCTAAATTGTCAATATAGGGATCATCTAGCTCATAACACTATCATAGACTCCGCCCAGTTTCGAGAAACAATGGATACGCCTTGTAAAGGTGATTACTCGTGTACTTGTGAGGCAAGGGTTGTGCATCTGAACCACGTCTCTTCTGAGTTGTAAAAGAGAAGTTAATGACGACTGGAAACAATACCGAGAAAAGCGGAGATAACATACAGCATCTGATTATCATAAAATTGTTACCCATGTTAGTACTGACTAGGCTCAATGTCGCTCAACTTCGGGGGTCTAACGGGAACTGGTGTGTCAACTTGAGTATGCCGTATCATACAATATGTAATTGTTAAGCTATATCTTCTGAATATCACATTCTGCTTAAGAATATTTAAGCTCATACCTGATGTTTAAAACTCTTCTAGAATCAAATAATTTAATGGAGTTTGATCTACATTAGAATAAGGATTCTATACATCAGGTTTAGTATCGTTATATCTTGATATTTATCTTCACCAAGAGGCATACCATTGGTGCAAAATATTTCGGTCCAAGGAATACATTTTAGCCGTGTTGGCCCGAGTTATTCTTTAGTTTATTTATAAAAGGAATTGATCATATTAATAAACCATTACTCTATTTGTTTTCGTAAAAATTAATGATTGTAAGCTAAAAAAATTATTAAAATAAATACTACGAACATGTGGCTGATGTGTTTATTCAATATTATCAACATTTCAAGAGTTTTCAAACAATGAGTATTCCCTTCTGAATTGCGATAAAATAATTACCAAAACACTATTTGTTAAATTACACGATCATTCCAACGGCTACATTTACTTAGTGTAAGACTTGCAATTTCAAATAAATAAACAGGCTATATATGTATATATATATATATATATATATATATATATATATATATATATATATGTATGTATCGCTAAATATTTATTCATATAAAATTATATGGTTTTTATTTATTTAAATTTGTAAATATTGAAAGGAAATTCAAATAGAACTGAATAAAAGGAGTATTTTTGTAATTGTTTAAATCAACGGGGGTGAGAGACTTTGATTTTCTAACAACTTATTTTTAAATAGGTAAAACGAAAATATTGACCGCACCAAGTCACAATTACTCTGCTTATATTTCGTGATGGAACAATATTATTTGCATAAACTTGGTGTCAAAGGTGTTGCACTACCTCCCTATTTACATAAAATTGTATACACTCAACCAGATGACATAAGCCCAGAGCTATGCACACTTTGGAAATACCAGACAGCACTGTATCGGTTATTCTAACAGACAGCACACGGCAAAATATATCCTCTGTGTCTATTCTTGCATTCGCCTCGACAGACAACCTTACCCAGACTTCGGTTTGGCGGCTGCTTTATCATGTAAAATTCCCGTGAACTCAACTTCGTAGCTAATAGCTTATGCGCGTTTAAAACAACCACACTCTATTCGGTACGTAAACTGGTCTCTCTCTACACAAAGACACACATACAATGAGTCTATTTATTTTTTTTAAACATTGTCTAAGACACGACTTCATAGCGACCTCGGTAAGATTCGCGAAAATAAATGTGTTATGAATTCGAATTGTCTTCGATTTCTTTGTTTGCAATGCCATGCTTGTAATTTGAACGTATATAATTATATGGGAAAAGGCTTCCAAGCATCACACCCATTATCGTGCGACCGAAAAGTGAAACAACGTACAGAGGAAGTTAAAGCGTATATTTTATAGACGATAACAATATAAAATTATGTTTTTTTTTTTTTTTTAATAATTTAAAGTTCAGATATTTTATTCTGGCAAAATATTCTCCTATACAAAACATCTAACTTGTCTGTGTGTCTGCCCATTAAGTATGTGTATGCAATTATGTTTACGGGCATTTACTCTTATACAAATGATGTCCTACGAATGCATTGGGGTTATAGTGTTTTAATTGACCTTTTAGAGGGCACCTAAAAAAAAAAAAGGACGACATTCCTATTTACAATTTGTTTTAAAATACATATTGACGATTCTTTTAACGAAGTCTTGACTTATGTGCCTGCATAATTCCATATTTCCAGTTCAACATCGTACACGATTGTTAAATACTTCTTGCTTTGGTATTCCGAAGATAAATATTGGAGCAATTCTACTATTGTTGTATGCATCATTATACCAACTCTGAATGTGTTAAGATTTTGGTTGGATTACAAATAAATGTTTTTAGTAATTTAAAAAAATAGCAGTCTCTTTTTGTTAACAAAAAACGTGGTAATAATAATTCTAATATTCTAAGAACAACAGTCGCACTATTTAAAAACTGAATATTTACTTAATATGTGGGTTGGTTTGATACACGATTTTGATTTTATTATAAGAAATCCGATTTTATTTGGTCTTAAAAGCAGACATTTGAGATAGCTTTAATTTCATCGCGTAACATGGAGTTTAATTGGTGAATCTGAAGAATACCGATGTTTGTAAGAATTTGATTTATATAGTAAGTATTAATGATGTTTAAGTATTACGATTTTTTTTTTTGCGAGAAATACCAAATATTGGTACTGTATAGGTGTTTTAAGTATCACTGTTTTTGTAAAAACCTCTGTTTTGCTTGTTTGTTTGTTAATATCGGTTTCGTACAAATACCAGTTTTGTAAGTACATCTTCTTTTTTGTTAAGAATACCGATCTTTTGTTAGAATTTAATTTTATGATTTCATTTTTAAATAAGTATTGAATTTAAAAAAATTTTTTTATTAAGTATCGCGTTGTTTAACACTACCGGTTTTAGTTATGATATTTTTATTTATTTATACATCTAACATTTAGAATACTCTTTGTAAATATAACAGTTCTTGTAATATCCAGGTACCAATTCATCGCATAATACATACACAACTGTTGCAGGATCCATTTAAGGCAATATTTGAAACATTAAATAAATATTATAATTTAACATTCGCCTGAAAACATCCCGGATTTGACAAAATAACCTATTAAATCTATTTTTACGTAGGTTTGAAGATATGCCACATACATAAGTGTGACGGATACTTTCCACAAAAATGGGTGTCCCCTGTGGCTATCTCTCAACAAAGGGGAAGTTAGTGCTTGAATTCTTAATTATCTCTCCGCCTTTGCCCACTCAAAGGGTTGACATTTGAGAAAAGGAGGCGCGACTCGTCAGTCGACATTTCGGATTTAAGTGTCAGAAATATCAGAGAAAGTAGGTTTGGGTGGCGATAGATTGTAAGTTTACTTGAAGGATGAGTACATCGGCCGTTCTTTGTGTTCACTTCTGGCGGGACGGCGCTTGTTTTTAATTTAACGCGTTGAGAGACGAACGGTAAATAATCTAGGATGTTAAGAGGGGAGAGGCATGTTCTTAATGGACACCATTAGAAAAGAAAATGTATGCGTGTTTAGCAAGAAGGGACAATGACGGTGGGGTTATTAACAAGCTTACAAATGTGAAGAGGAATGGTTAACACAACAGTATTTCTAAAAAAAAATTTAAAAAACTGAACCAAAAAAAGTATAAATCTATCTAAAATTGACTTCGAAGTATGACTTAAATGATTATCAGCACATTAAATGGTTGTAAAAATATAAATGCATTTTTTATTGAAAGATCGTCCACTATGCTTATACCATGAATCTGTATTTAAAAAAAAAAAAAATTTCTTTCTTGCAAAAAAAAAGTAAAGCAGTTTACGGCGACCCCGAAGGCTCCCCTTTCCTTAGCTACTACACCGCAGTGTAGGAGAGGTCGCTACCCTTTTCCTAAAATAATTCCACGTATTCTTTATACTACTGGGTTTGTAGTTAAAAGGCGGCAAGTATCGTTTTTAGATTATTTGATATGAGTCGACTGTGTATGTAACTTCCGTTCGATTAGCAAAAACACTAACCAATATGTCATATGGGCTGGTCAAAGAGCATATATTCTAGATATAAATACATTTTCACCTAAAAAAAAAAGAAGAATGAATGTAAAAGAATAGAGTACGACACCGGTTCCAAATAGGTTATTAGCAAACCCAACTATTATATTTCATGTATGTTTAGCAAAGCAAATAATTTGAAATAAAAATATCATCGTGGTGTGTGTGTGTACACATTATCGATACGATTTCCAATATGGATGTATCTTGTTTACACGTGTTTACATGCTCGTTGAAGATGTCCAAGCTGGTCCGTCTACGTTGATCGATGCCTAATTGTCATGAAAAGTTTTACGGAACAATTACATTTGCGCTGAAATAAAAGTAGTAATATTAGAAAGAAAAGTGTAAACAATATTTGGATTATATTTCTCTGATTCCTTTAATCGGATTACAACTCGCTCACAATTTGAATTGTTTAGATTATTCAGACTAATGTAGTAATCTTGCATGCTCTTATAATGACGTTTCGGCCAATATCACCTTCGACCGACATCAGGTTGGTCTTAACGAACTTGGGTATCTGTGTATCGAATTGATGTGCGGATTTTTTAACTAAAGATTTAAAATCAGCATAAAACGGCAATGACAAAATATTTATATTTTCTGTTCGAACATTGTTGACAAAAAAAATGCAATTGGGCCCCGTGGATTGAATAAAGAGTTATTTTCGAAATTCTTTACAGATTCCGAAATTCGACATAAATATTCTCCAGTTCAACAAGACACACCTGAAGAAGGTCGAAGGTAAGTTCAACGTAAATATTGTAATAACAACTTGTAAGCGAGAAACAGTAGTCCGAACTATCCAAATAATACAAATTATTCATCGCCATCTTAGAAATTCCAAAATAATTAGACGGTCTAAATTATCTTGGCGGAACACGAAAGAAAATACACCGATCAATAAGAAAAGAAGTGCATACGTGCGTAATTTTATTATAGAAATATTTTTTTTAATAAATCAAACTTACTACTATCTGTTGATCTTATTCCAAAGGTTGAATATCAACAACGTTTTGAAAATCCAACTTTATATTTTTTTTAAATCGCTGATAGCCATGTTTTTATTTTTTTTGTTTGTTTGAACAGTTCTTCATGATTAGAGTATTTATTAATATACTAGCGAAACCCGTGCTAATTTCCCGCTTTCTATGACCGTCCAGCGCGAACCTAGACCCCACGATAGTATTGTGTATCCTTTGTTCACACTGACACATACTACTACTAGTAATCTGATTCATCTGTTTTCTTAGATATATTTTATTATGGGAGTTCTATCACCTTGTAAAAAATGACATACTTTCATTATGTGTAAGTGATGTTCGAACTCAAAGTACGCGATATTATTGCATGTCTTTGAAGACAACATACTTGACTTCATCCTTGCCTGAATGTCGATAAAGTGTAGTTTTGCTCAGGTCTCGCGTCTGCAACACCAGCGCCATAACTTGCTTTTTTTTTTAATGATTTAGGTATCAGATAATCCAATCTTTTAAATAAGGAGTGCCGGGCGATAACCTTCGATAACCTTACGGTATTAATATATAGACAGTAAACTATTATTTTTTCTCAAGTCATATAGTTTAAATTAATACATCAAAAAGTATATCTTTAATAAAACAACTTATTTTTATTTCGAAACTAAGCTTTTTTACAATTGTATATTTTTTCATTTTTATCAAAATGTCGTTATTTGTTTAGTCGTTTACGTGATGCTTTTGATTATTTCATTATAATCACTTTTATTATGAGGGAAATAGATTATATTCTATTGTATGTGAATCTAAATGTATTTAACCTTATTTATTGTGCTCACTATGTCTATGTATACTTTTATCGAATAATAAAACAAGATTGTTTATTTATTTACTGTTACTTCATGAATAAGACAACTCTGCTGTGCGTTTTAGCTAGGATCAAAATGTATTACCTGTTCTGATGGTTAACCTGTTCTGCCCTCTGAATAAATTAGAAATGCTTTTTAGAGTAAATCAATTGTAATGTTGGTTTAAACCCAGAGTGGCTGTTTTGGAGAGTTAGATGTAATCCTCATTTAAAAATACCTTGTTTTTAATGAATTCATTGTATCGATTCAATCGAGAGACAATATATATCCTCTGTAAAAGTGGGTGTGCGTGCATTTGTGAAGCAAGGTTTGCGCATCAACAACCACACCTCTTTTGAATAAGCATTTCTTTATTTCAGTTGCAAGGGGCGCACATACAGCACCTGGTATTCCCAAATGGTAACCTATTTAGTACTAACTAAGCTCAACGGAACTTAACGGACACTTGCGTGTAAACAAGATTATGCCGTATATATGCAACGAATTTAACATACAAATGCTGATATATAAAACAAAAGCATTCCACACGTGTCCATCCAAGGATACAAGAACATCAATATAATAATACTACTACGCTAAGACCCTTTGTCGTTCGTGCGGGCGTTTAACACTCTCCACAAATGAAACTATGGAATCACACGATCGTGGAAAATAAAAATTCTAAATAATTTGTTCATCGCATGTGTTGTGTCGAACCTGAAACTCGAACAAACATGTATGTTCTGGCATTAACGTTCTGATCCCTCCAAAGAAGGTGAACTCATAACAGTCTGCGGGTACGCTAGAATTCAAGAGAACGGATGTCATCAACCCATCCCAGGGTTGTAGATATACTCTTATAACCGGACATATTCTTAAACTATAGTAATCAGAGTATATGACAGTATGATGCAGGTTTAACAAAGCTTGCACAATGATTGTGTTGCATCTGCTTTATAACCTGGCATATAAAGAATGACACATTTTTTTAGCACGTCAGCAACATGCAGCATATGTAAGATATACCTGTGTATTTCATACTGGTCAAACTAGTTTTAACAATTACATGAAAACAAACCCTTTTCATGTTGCATTACCCGTTCTTTCAGGATAACCGGTTAGGTCCAACAAGAATGAACACATCTTTGGTTTTCTTTATTTGCCATTGTCGGATGGTTTACGCCGGCTACGCACACACATTAAACACTCTTTTGACATACTTTCGTCTCATGAAAGTCTTTTTCTTGCTGAGGTCACAAACTTGTTCGTATATAAATCCGATTCGAAAGCAATTTGCTTTGCATTGTCTATCCGAGCGTGAACTGAAGCAATTGGTCTACAATCGCTTTGGTGAAGTACAAGTCAGGGGATTCCTTCATTCCACATTTTTAATAAGCGGACACAAAACTCGCATTTTTCCGGTACATCGATACTCCGATCACCAAGCGTTTCGGCTCTTCGCGTTTTTGAAACCGTTGTTATTCAAGTTCCCTTTTGCACGGCACTTATTGACTTTCAGCAGCGATATTGATCTTTTTATGAATGTATTAGTTTATATAACTCACCATTTCATTTTATAAATGTATTTTCTTTGTTAAATGTGTATGCATAAGTTATAGTAAACATTTGTTGGGGTTTGGATTGCCGCACATTTAACACTAATTTCTACGACAGAAATATGTCCATTTCGATCACCGGGTTGCCGAAAATAAATCTTTTAAAATCCATAATAATCGGGTAAGTAACATTAATTCATACTAATTATATATTTAACATTTTCAAAACGGATATAATGCATATGTTACTAGTCGTGTTGCCTAGAATACATCTCTCAAAATTACATATAATAACCCGTTCATTAGTTTAGATATGTATATATATATATATGTATATATACATGTATATACGTACACTGAGAATTTGCGAATGGAAAATTAATATTTTGAACTTCTTTACTAAATCAACATTATACAGTAAAATTTGAAATGTAATCAAATATTCGATTATGTATAGCATCAAACTAACACTTACCGGCATAAAAGCCTCAACTGGCATCCACCTCATAGAAATATTTATTTTGCAATAAAAATACTCCAAAAATGTGCCACAAGGCCGATAATGGTGGTTGGTAAGATCGGTCTTTACTTACTTGTCTAACTTGGCTAGTTTCATTCGTGACCATCATTCACCAAAATACAACATTCATGCTACATTATTGCACCATACACCAAAAGAATTCATACCATGACTATCCTACTTAAAACCCATGATTATATATGTAATGGGGGATTTGGGAAATAAAAAATGTATATACAAAAAACAAATGAAATACTTTACAATGAATAAAAACCAGTGTTAGTATAAGGATCCCCTATTTCTAACTTGTGGCAGATAGGCGGATTTGCCAGTCGAAACGTGATGCAGGCCCGAACGTTTTTTTGCAATTACCTCTATCGAAAATCTCGAAAGGTGACCAGCATCTCTGGCAAATACGGCAATATGTCACCTAATTGAGGAAGGGATTGGAATTTAAAATAAAAATCAGGAGAAAGAAAAACGAGTGGGACAAGGACAAACATAAAGCGGGGGGCTTAATGAAATCATTCATGCGCTAGCTAAGTTATTGAACTGAATAATAATCAAAAACATGTCTCCTAATCTAAACTTAAACGGGACGAGATCAATGTTCGTTGGAACAAGCCAATATACTTTGCCTAAGGCACGTCCAAATACCACTCAAGTCTAGTCCCTCTCACTTGACACAATCGTGCAATTGTAACCCACCTTTCACCAAAATCTGCCGAAAGAAGTTTCGCCTTCTCGTCCCTAATGCGAATCCTCAGACGATATTTTAAAATTCGAATACGGTCGGGAGCAGCTAAGGTCTCACCCTCGTAGACAACTCTCAAACGTGTCTGCCATATCACACTAAACAATGCTAGTAAGCGATAAAACACAAAACGTCTTCGTCTATCATTTGTCGGAGCCCAATTGCTACATACATTCCTAGGTTCCAGGTCGAAAGACATTACGTTCAGTATACGGACCATGAGATCTTCAACTAACTTAATCAGCGGCACAACGCTGCGGCAATACACAAAGGCGTGACTAACAGTCTCGTCTTCGTCACCGCAACGGAGACAAATAGGCGAATTCCTAATGCCAGCTGAATTAAGCTTTTTGCCGACCCAGAGAGCATTTCTAATAATCAGCCAGGCCAGAGATGCCTCGTCATAATGGAAGACCTTTATCCCAGGCGCCCAAGGCTAGATAGGCGTAGCTCCCCCCTCGTCAAACCGACCCCTCAATCTTGTCATCTCGAACAGATCCCCTCACCATAACCCTATACAATGCTATCGAGACAATAGCTAGGTGTCAGAGAGGCCTTCTTTCACCCGTAAGAGGAACTTCAAGGCCCGTCGACACTCGCGATAAAAGGAGCACTCACATCGGGGCAACCTGTGTGCCTCCCCCCCATGCAAGTGCACACTTTTCAAAACCGGAAAGGCTTTCTTAGTGTTTTCCTTCCAGAAGCCACCGTTTCCCTCAACTGGTGTACACATTCGATCAAGGTAGTATAGCCGAAGCGTGTGTTGACGAATCTCAACACTTGGCATACCCAGACCGCCCTCAGAAGGATGTAGATAATAGATCTCGCGACGGATCTTAGGGGATCTATTAAGCCATAAACACTTAAAGAGAGCAACCTGCAATTCAAACAGTGTATCCGACTGGAGTGGAAGCACTGATAGACGATATAAGATGATCGGGTCGAGGTGTGAAACACATACTTCCGATCTCCCCATTAACGAAAGATTTTTACGGATCCAGAGTCCAGCTGTAGCCCGAATAGATTAAAATACTTCCGACCAATTTTTCTCCAGCTGAAGATAAGGACCAAACCAGACGCCGAGTAGCTTGCAAGACCCGTCAGTCCAGCTGAAGGGTCCCTGTAGGGATACACCCTTCCAGGCACCGATGCGCAAGCCCACAGACTTGTCGCAGTTAATGTTGGCCCCTGTTATCGTTTAATACATTCTGATTTCTCTTGACGACACTAATATCGGAACTGCTCGTTACAATCACTGTTACATCGTCGGCATAGGCAGAGTACTTCAATGTGGTGCAAGCACCTTGCAAAGTAACCCCGCGTAAAACCGGATTAACCCTGAGCCTGTGAAAGAAAGGGTTCCAAGACAAGCGCACAGAGCATCGGTTGAAGCGGACAACCTTGATGAAGATATCTGGATAACTTGTAGAGCTTTGACCTCAAACAATTCACTTCCACCAGCGAACCGGGGTTTGCATAAAGGAGGCGAATCCAGGAGCGAAACTGCGAGCTAAAACCGGCCGATGACAAAACATCCTCCAAGTAGCGATGGTCCACCCTATCGAATGCTTTCGACTGATCTAAATTGATCAGCGCGGCTTCTGTGTCGACTTTCTCAACGATTAAGCGTATCGCGTGCAAATTATCTTGAATGGTGCTACCCTTCACCGAACAAGTCTGTTCGGGGCTAATCAGACCAGCCAAAACAGCCTGCGGGCGATTTGCTAAAATCTTGGCCAAAATCTTTAACTCTGTGTTTAGCATAGTTAAGGGCCGAAAATTATTGATCCCATCCCCACCATCTTTGCTCTTTCGTAACAATTTCACAATCCCCTTGGTTAAGTACTCAGGTATTGACCAGTTCCTAAACCAAGCGTTGAATAAAACTGTCAGCAAGGGTACGAAAATGTGCGACAACCTCAAATATAGTTCGTAGGGAAAACCATCGATCCCAGGAGATCTATTCAGGCCAACTCCTTTAAGGGCTTCCATGACTTCATCCTCTGTTATGGAACCTTCGCACTTAGCCGCTTCGGTCGCCCCGAGGCGAGAAGAGTCAGCTAAAGACAAACCGGGCTCCCTGGTGAAAAGATCCTGAAGGTGAGACCGGAACGCCTCTAAAATACCTTCGTTTGTAGTCACAGTACGTCCGTCCGTCAATGTGACACGTGCGATATGTCGATCGGTAGCGCGTCGACGTTTCTCTGCACGCAATTCAGCTGTCATGTGTGTGGCCTCTTGAGACATTCTCTTTAACCTATCTCTAATTAAAAGAAGCTTCGCTCTGTTTGGTAGTCAAAGAGGCGAGCTTCGCCTTAATTAAAGTAACATTAGTACTAACCCCCGTCACCACCGCCCGATCTAATCTAGATTATAGTGTCGCGTTTGCTGCACTAGATTCTAGGTTAATTCGTTGGCTAAAGTCAGCAGAAAAGGACATAATGGTTTTCTTAAATTTCACCCACAACTTATTCCCAATTATAGCCCCTGTCATTACCCGCTGATATGTTAGTAGTAGCTGTTCCCGGTAACTCTTCACATCGAACAACGAAGTGGTGAGTTTCCAGTACCCAGCCAATCTAGGTTTACGGCTATCTAAATTTACACGGACACGAACAAGTCTATGATCCGAGTAAACTATATTATGACAACTTGGACATTCTAATAGTCCTACGTCGACTCTTCTAAGAACCGGTAAATATAACTCGAAAGTTGTACTGCACTAAATTGTGATCCAAGACCGCGTTCCAGTCTACCGCTAAGATAATTGAACGAGGGGTGTTCATGAACTGCTCGAATCGCCGAAAAAAAGGAACACGTTGAGCCTGGCAGTTAGGCGAATAAACCCCAATCAATCGAATCGCTTTATCTTCTATGGTAACATCCAGAACGCAAAGCCTTCCTTCCGAATCCATGAAACAAGGGTCACACGACGCATCTAAAGTTCGCTTGACTAGCCAGGAAACTCCCCTAGAGTTAGAATTGAAGTACGCTGAATAGATATCAAAATACATAGACAGCGCACTTAAATGATCACCTTGAAGTATGTGAGTTTCCTTAACACAGTATACCTCCACTCCAAGGCTTTGAAGGTCCAGGCATAATCGCAATTTCCGAGAATCGACCCTCAACCTCCGGACTTTCACGCTAGCTAGACATAGTGGCATTGTGGTATATTAGGGTAGAGTTTCTCTAACGAACATTAATAATGACGGGGTGCCGATGGCACGCCCCATGGAATATTGTCCCATCGGAGTACTGATGAGACCATCAGGGGACGCACCACCGATATCAAAGGGAAATGTTAACTTTACTGCCTTACACAGGGAGGGGTGTATCTTCATGGGAACCCTACCAAAACAAGGTGCCTTAAAATTCGGAACCCCGGTTCTTTAAATATGGCGAGATGTGTTGTATCAAATGATAGGTTTGCCTCCTCTAGCATTCGCCAAGCTGTTTTTGCATCATCTCGGGGTCTTATCAATGTTAAGACCCTGATAGCCTCTGGGAAATTGTCAGGATCCTACACTGATTTTCCCTCCACCTCTGTGAATGCTTGCATCTTTCGCAGATCACTGAGCATGTGCCCTTTTTCTCGTTCGCATGTAATTGAACTTTTCCTGCATATGTCTTGTCCACGTAGATGGAGTGTAGGGCGTTTGTTCCTTTTCTCAAAAGGGCTGCTCTCGTGTCTTTGTTTTGAAGTAGGAGTAGGTAGTTGAGGGAAAATAACCGTTTTCATTGGGGAATTCGGTGGGGTTGCTTTGGGTTGACTTACCAAAGGGAAAGGAGGGGGAGCATTATCGACTTTGAAGGGGATGCAGGAGGTGTACTTCGGGGAGTTTAACTGGCGACACGAAAGGGGATGTCTTCGGGAGTAGTTTTTTTTTGGGAGGGGGGACTCAGAGCTATATACTTGTATTCACGTTTCTTTATAGGAGCAGTTACAGGAGGTGGCATTTTCTTCGGAAGAGGACGGGATGAAGTCAGTGGAGGATTCTTCGGCGGAGCGTTTGTCGTGGGTGTCTTTGGAGGAGAGTTGGGGATGGAAGTTCTTTCGCGTCTCAACCTCTTTTCAAGTTGAACCACTTCAACGAATTTTTGCTTTGCCTGGGTATTTTGACATTGTAATTGTTTCCTCTTCTTTTCGTATCTCGTCCAGGGTAAGTTTTCCAGGTGTCTTTTTGCCCTGAACCACGACCGAGTCGTTTTCTTTCCTTTCCTCATCGCACCCACGTAGGTCGGGGAGACATGAAAACTCGTCTTCGGATGATGACTAAGTCTGGTTTTTAACTTTTTCCGACTCTGGCTGGACTTGGCTCCCCGAGCCTGGAAGCCAGGTGCGCCCCTACCCTGTTTTGGGAGTTCACCGTTGGACCTGCTTTATTTATTTCTCTCTTGGGGCATTCAATGGTGAGGTGGCCCACTTCCCTGCAGGTCCAACACGAAGGCTTCCTACCTGCGACGATTACCGGGATTCTTTCATCCCCTATTTACAGGTAATAGGGGATCGTGTCAAATGCCTTCTTGTCGAGTGGAATCTCAAAGGTCCATATAGATAAGTGTTCGTCGTAGGTAACAGACGTAATGTCTCCGTATTGCATAAGGAAAGCAGTTATATGCTTTCCGTCTACGTGAAATGGTACGTTAAATACGGAGACTGGGGTGCTTCGGCGTCCCAGGTACTCCGTCCGAAGAATGTAGTCCTGAGTAATTATCTCAGTCTGGTACAGCGACAGACAATCCTCAGCTGTTGAAAATAAGGTGTTTCTGGTGTGGTTACCTCTACATTGTATCATCCGTAGTCGTCTTTTACCGGTTGTCAGTATTCATTTTGTGACAATGTCGCTTGTAGCTCTTATCACTTTGTTTTGCGTTCGACGACAAACATTTGTAATATCCCTTTGGAAATTTCTTCTAATCGTGACATATCAATTAACATTCCTTTCTCTGTGACAAGGTGCTGACATTTTTTGCTCGTTCCATAACTCTGGAACGTTTATAATGACTTTTGGGTTTTGGGCCAGCCAGTACTTTGGGGGGGGGGAGGTGAGGCCTCAACCGGCCCCTTGTTGGTCTCCATTTCCTTTTGTGGCAGGTGGCAGGGCGCCGCCATCGCTGGAAATAAAACAAGTTATTAACAATGATAACACGAAAAAAAAAGTAACTTTTCAAAAATAAAAATTAAGCCGGTTCTATATAAAAATAGCGTGAGTCTCTTAAGAATATAACAATAACAATAGAAATAACGATAACGGTAACAAATAATAAAACTTGTGAAACAACTCTCCCCAAGAAAAACACTAACCAACCTTGCATGGCTTGATCAAGTCGAAAAATCCACCTCATAGAAGAATACTTATTCGAATGACTGAACATTTATACACTAGAATGGCCGCTTATGAATCTCAGTCAATCAGAACCCAGATAATGGAATTTCTCTTCTGAGCCTGATGGAACATTCTAGACTTATTATGAACCGGCATTTTACGTGCTCGGCAGTCTGACTTATCTTGCTGTTCAACTGGTCATACAGTGGAGCCCTTAGCATTGACTCTATATGGCGTTACGAACAAGATATATGGATTCTGAAGATTGGGAGCAGTACCTCCTCAAAGCAGGGAGCTCTGCTAGCTCAGCCTGACATTATGCTTCCACATTTGCAAGTGAAAAGCTGACAAAGAAGAACCTGCAAATGATTCATTGGGCCATGTTGAAAGAGCTAGGGATCGCGACAATGGGAGAATCCCTCTCAATAATCAAAGAAGCTAAGGAACTCTCTGCTGAGGTAACATATGCTAAAGCACCAGCCGCTTAACTGCCCCAACAATTCAGAAAATTCAGAATTGATTGGTAAGTATTCACCAAGATGACGGGTGTACCAACATCTCAGGCAAACATACAGCTATACAGTTCTGCTGATGAGTGCGTCCAGAATGCTATATTAGACACTCCCCCTAAATTCTTAACTACTGACCCAGACAAGCTACTAGGAATGATAGAGGCATTGTTCACTCGAAGGTCGAATCCCATCGTTCATCGCCTTACTTTTGCCTCCATGTCACAGGGTGACATTGAGACAATACAGAACTAGCTCGTCCGCCAAGGGGCACATACACGACCGCAGGTGAAAATAAAATAGACGAAAATAGATGCGTATGTTATCCTATTCTCACCAAATCCAGATCCCAGACAAGCGAAGAGCATCCCTGGTGACTACAGAACAAAGCTGAAGATTTTCCCTGATAGTGGGGCCGCTATATATCAAGGGGGATCAAAGCATTTGTTTGACATGGGTCTCGCAATGAATAAGTTAGTACCATCAAGAAAAATCGTTTGGACTGTGGGAGATTTCACACTTGTGTGTCAGGGATGGTGACCTGTTAAATTGGAAGTTCGTAGAAGAACAACCAAGCAAGCCCTTTACATATGTGATGGGATCCAGCGACTTTATTTAAGCAAGGCGGCATGCATTAATGTGGGAATGCTGCCTGCGGCAAATATCGCAATACAACACATTGAGCACGTGAATCAATTGCCAAGTTGCCCCAAAAGCCTTCCTTTCACCCCGACGGGAGAAAACATTAGTATACTTAAGGATTGGTTCATTTTGCCAAGACAACGTTCAAAAACGATGGGGTGTTCCATCTATGTCCGGCTCCACCGCCCATATTCACTTTAAAGACGGAGCGGTCCCAAAAGCCAGACACAACCCAATTCCTGTGCCTTATCATTTCAAGGAGCAAGTACGACTCGCACTTTGGGATGATGTTAAGAGGCATTCTTACTCCAGTGCCCGTGTGTACCCCTACCGATTGGTGCAGCACTATGGTAATGACTGAAAAAATGATGGAAAACCAAGAAGAACGGTGGACTATCAGCATTTTAACTCGCAGTGTAAACGAGAGACACACTATACGAGCTCACCATTCCAATTGTCATTACAGGGGCAACCCAACAAAAAAAAAACTATCTTATGGTCAATGGATGGTTATCATTCAATCTCTCTAGATGAGGAATCTCAGCCACTTACAACTTTCATCACGGAGTGGGGTCGTTTCATGTATCGCCGCATGCCTTAGGAATACTTAGCCTCCGGTGATGCCTATACGAGTAGATATGATGAGATCATTAAGAACATTCCTATCAAAGTGAGGGTAGTTGATGATACGCTACTTGATGACAACAGTATAGAAGATGCCTTCTCTCATACATTAGACTTCCTATCGCTTTGCGCTAAAAACGGAATCATCCTTCACAAAAATAACTTCCAATTTTGCAAAGATGTGGTTCAGTTTGGAGGCCTTTAAATAACATCATCAGAAGTTGCCCTTTCTGAGAATTTGCACAATGCAATTGCCAACTTTCCTCTCCCAAAGAATATAACTGATGCAAGGTCTTAGTTTGGATTAGTTTACCAAGTAGCATGCCCATATTCTGTAAGCCCCATAATGTCGCCCTTTCGAGACTTCGTCAAACAAGATTAATGCTTCATTTAGACTCAGTATCTCGAAAATGCATTTTTAACATCAAGGCAAATCACTGTGAATTTGGTAAAAAAGGGTGTAACGACCTTTGATATTAACAGAGAAACATTCCTTGCTCCAGACTGGAGTAAAGACGGTATGGGTTTCCTGCTATTACAAAAACACTGCCTATGTTCTACTGAGAAAGCACCGAGATGTTGTCCTGAGGGCTGGCACATCGTATTTGCAGGCAGAAGATTTTGCACAGATGCGGAGCGCCGATATGCACCATTGAAAGCGAAGCAGCAGCAATCGTCTGGGCATTAGACAAATGTCGTATATTCATTATATTATAACGTAATAGTAGTAACAGACTACTAGGCCTTACTAGGAGTATTTGGCGACAGGGACTTAAGCATGATACATAACCCGCGCCTCTTTAAGCTTAAAGAGAAATCACTCAGGTATTTTTTACCATCCAACACTGCCCAGGAATGTTGCATCAGGGTTCCGATGCCGTCTCTCGCAACCCAGTCCCTACAATGAGTGATCTTACACCCCTATTTTCCACACACCCTTCCTCTGAAGACATCCATCTCTCGAATAAAATAGATTCTATGGTGGAGGTAGCAACCCAGCAGGCCATAAACGATTTTAAAGAAAACGATACAATCCTGTCAGCTGATCACGTACGTGCATCAGGCCGAAATGATCCATCTTACACGACGCTGATCAACACATAACAACTATGTTTTGCATCCAAACGTTCACTTACTGAACCGGAAATCCGTAACTTCTGGGATGTACGACAGGAGCTTAGCACTGATGGATGCGAGAATCGTGGAACCCAAACCTCTCAGATGAAGTTGTACTACGTTATCTACACTCAGCCCACCAGGGGGTGGTTGGCATAAAAGCCCGTGCCAATGAATCGGTGTATTGACCCGGTATGAGTGCATCAATATGCAACTTTCGAGCAAATTGCCTCATCTGCACAAGCATTGCCCCAAGTCAGCCACCTGAACCACTCGTATAAACCCAAGCTCTAGATTGGCCCTTCCAGCAGATAATGATCGACTTTTTTCACGTTGGACACATGGCATACCTTGTCTGTGCAGAGAGACTCACTGGCTGGATTATTTTGTATCATCTTAAACTAGGTCATGCCATCACCTCAAAACAAATATCTATTTGTCGGAAACTATTCCACACATATTGCATCCCAGAAGAACTTAGTAGCGATGGTAGCCCACCTTTTAATTCCAACATGTTTCAGCAATTCCTGAAGACCTGCCTCAGTGGCATATCCTTAATCTAATGGCCGAGCAGATTTAGCTGTACAAACAGCGAAGAGGATAATTCATGGAAATACAGGTCCCCAGGGATCATTGAATAATGACAGTGTTTCCAGAGCCATCCTGCAGTATTGCAACGCCCCTATCCAAGTCATTGGTCTATGCCCAGCACAATGCTTGCTCCACCGCCGAATTCGTGACTCCATACCATCCCAACCCGCACTATATAAACCATATGCAAAATGGATAGCTGCAGCTAGGAACAGTGAGATCAGCTTATCTCAGCGTAATGCTCACCTCACCTCACCGAGCGGTACAATCGCACAGCGTATATTTAATGCCCACTCCAATATGGAGAAAGTGTATCAATACAACGTGCATACAATCGTCGATGGGACACAACAGGTCGTGTTGTCGAAACTCTCCCTTACCGTCAATATCGGATCAGTATTGATGGGTCAGGCAGAATCACTTTGCGAAACCGCAGATTCCTCAGAAAACTTGCAACACTTGTAATTCCAGTCCCTATTCCCAGTGCTTTGCCAGAATCTCCCAATCCAACGCCTTGGGATTCCAATGACCCTGGTACACCATTGCTGAATAACATATATAATGACACCGCCGAGGCACCCAACATCACCCATCACTGCTAAACCAATGCCAGTGAAATCTGACCGGGCATTGTCCAGGTTACTCCCCCACATTCAACCAGGCCAGAAAGAACTCATTCTTCCCCAAAGACCATTGCATTCGCGTACTTAGAGGAGGGGTGGAGATATAGAATCAAACAAACACTTACCGGCATAAAGGCGTCAACTGGCATCATTCTCATAGAAGAATACTTATTCGAATGAATAAACATTGATACACTAGAATGGTCACTTATGAATCTCAGCCAATCAGAATACAGAATGGTGTTTCCCTTCTGAGCATAATGGAACATTCTAGCCTTATCATAATCCGACATTTTGATATTCTTGGTAGTCTGACTTATCTTGCTGCTCAACTGGTTATACAGTTGAGCCATAAGCATCGACTCTATAGTATGCATCTAATATACAAATCAAGTTCTAGCCCTAGGTAGAGTCTTTTATTTCTGAGAAATTAGACTGTAGTAAAATAAACAATGCATGAATACAAACAATCATAAGATCATATCTCTCTCTCATATATATATATATATATATATATATATATATATCATATATAATCATATTATATATTACCAAAGAAATATACTATACAAAGCGGATAAAATCAGTTACCAGAACAGAACACGTGTAATCTATTTGTTAAATCTTCACGTCGGTCTTAAATAAATACATAAACTTCTACAGACTCACCGGTAAATTAGCATACACCATAGAAATAAATAGACATGAGACCTCTCTTATCAGTAATGAAGTTGCATTTAAATAATTCTTATTTACAATTAAGAGCCAGAAAAGGGTAATTCCCCCGATAACGCAAAACTTGATGATAAAAACACCTCTGCTTACCTTGTCTGTTTTTTTTTAGAATAGAGGATTTTCAATAACTCAAAGGCCATTTTCTAAACAGTAAATGCCTACCTGTTTCAATTAAACCGTCGTACATCTCTTAACTCGATAATTTATAGTTTTTAAATAATATATATATATATTATACGCATGCGTAATCACTTTTCAAGGTATAAAAACTACTCAAATATAACCGTAAATGATTCTTTCAGTTGGATGTTTAAACAACACGTAACGTTGAGCATTTTGAATCAGAATAAGAAGAATTTTATCATTTAAGGAGACGGCTCGAGAAAATTAATGTTAACATTCGAATTGAAAATAACCTTATATCGTCATCTTTGAGAGCGCCATGAAGAGTAGTGCATTGGAGGTACCTGATTGTAGAGGGACAATCTTTCTTGTGAATATATATATATAATATATATATATATATATAAATATATATATATATTATTTAGTTAGACACTCTACATTACAGATTCTGTTAGGCGAACCAGAGTGTTATTGTTACGGACAGACTTTCTCTGGATCATGATATACCTTCTTCCCCGGTCTAAATCCTCAGCAAACAGAGCCAGACTAGGAAATGAAAACTAAACGGGGAAAACTACACCACTCGCCGTATGTAAATGGGCGGTCTATTTGTAAAACTGGCCCGTAATAGAAGTTTCTTTTCACGCAAGTGTCTCTTAATCGATTATTTCAGGTTTTATTAATTTTATTAAATCTTGGTATCATTTATTGTATATTCTTGTTGACCTTCTTACTGAGAGTTAGGGATAGTGACTTAATGTTTAATTCATTTATGTTACACCGGAGTTCGGTTTTGATTTCGTATTCAGTAAAATCGCATATTATGCGTCAATGTAGTCTCTTATTAATTGTATATTTAAGTTTCATTATATTGTAAAATAATTCATACATAACTATTCTCTTTCTTAGGTGTGTATGTGTTTAGTTTAAAATCATTAGGATATATTTTGGTTACTTAAAACGGTAGTATCTGTTCTGATTCTACATATAGTCTATTCTGTATTGGGTCGATGAAGATAAGTCCAAGAGTGAGACATTTTTTTGTTTTGGTTATAATAGAGATGACCCCTTTTAATAGCTGGATTGTCTTCACATTACAAAACAACATTTTGTCTAACTTTCCCGCGTGGGTAAGCAAGTTAATAGGGGCGTTATTTGCTTCTTTTCGAAAAATGTTAAAACACACACACACACACACACATATATATATGTATGTATATATATATATATATATATATATATATATATATATATATATATATATATATATATATATATTCCATGATAAATGCCAGTATACTTATATCATGTGCCGTTAATAGGGTTAAGATGAACATTCATATACACTAAATGTACAAACGCAAGAAATTCTCAAAGTTTTACACTTTTATTGTCATTAAGGGTATGCGAGCACAACAGGGCCATTTATTTTACTGGTAGGATTTTTTTCTTCAGCGCACCTCGCACACTTCATCCACCCATGCATAGAGAGTTATACTGTAGTGATGTGATAATGAAATGGCTTGGTTGATATGTAGTCATACCCTTAATGACAATAAAAGTGTAAAAATGTGGGTCTTTCCTTGTTTTTGTACATTTAGTGTATATGAATTTTCATCTTAACCCTATTAAGGGCACATGATTTTTGTATACAGGCATTTATCATGGAATGTCACTACTTTTGTAAAGGCTATGCATCTAGACAATGGTAATTTTTAAGTTTTTTTTTTAATTTACTGGAAAACTAAGATATATGGTAAGCTTAAATTAAAATGCCATTAAC
>OY744515.1:196339903-196344903 GCA_963556195.1 Sepiola atlantica
ATGAATGGGATACGGGCGTAGAAAGTAAATATTTATTCTTGAATATAAATGCAAAATTACATCGGATAATATAGGATAAAAACGCGTACATAAAAGACGCCTAAAACTGAATAAAGTAAGACGAAAGTAGGGAAGCTTACCATTTAGATACGACGGAGTCAGTTTGAATATGCAGAGCTGAGGTTGTAAGAGTAGACTGCTTAAATAGTTTCGATTATTTCCTAGTAGAATCTTCTTAAATTCCAATAACGATTAAATTGTTTCTAATCTTAAATTTAATAAATCTCCGTGTGTCTGTTGATGTCATACATTACATAAATATTGTTTATCTCGTCATTTACTTCAACAGTGCTCAATAAACAGGTAGAGCTTAGTACTACTATACAAAAATACATATGGAAAAGTGTATACTTCGTGTTTCTATCATATATCTGGTGGTGATCGTCACTTACCTCCCGGATAGGTATTCTTAGTAGTGTGTAAGTCGGACGCCGCGTGCTCCCAAAAACATTGACGGATGCGACATACGATAGATTCTAGCAAGCGATGATGCCTGATATCACCGAAGCCATAAACTTACAATTCTTCACCGACTAAATTTGATATATGTCGGTACCATTCACCCACATTACAGTTACATAGGGCGTAGGTACCTTGACCGACGTTCTCCGGGTCGGTGAATGGGAAGAGAGTAGTAGTTATATGACCTGTATACTAACATTTCTTACTTCATCATATACCATTTGCCAAAACTTGTCTATTAAAATTATAGAATATGGCAGGAAATATGTCTACACTCAAATTGTAAAAGGGTTTGACATTATAATTTGGGAGCGTATTTGTGTTACCACGAGTCTACGTTGTAAGGTGTGCATAGCTATAAATGGTGGTAATTTTGAACGGTTCTAGTGCATGCGAAAATATTGTTCGTCTACAAGGTTTACAACGAAGAATAGTATCAGTGTGTGTTCCAAGAGCATACGACTCAGAAATTAAGGGTGTCTGGACACATGCTTTATAGAACGTGTCTTATTAATTATATATAGAACAAAATAACTTAGAACTTACGCCAATGAGTTTCTATGCACTATATATATATATATATATATATATATATATATATATATGGCAATTAAGCTACAGAGGTTCCCGCGTTTTATCCCCGGGGGGAATTTTCAGGCTAAAGATTCCCCCGTGGGATGAAACGCATGAGTTTCTATGTAGCTTAGTTGCCATAAATATATTTTCAAAGCTTACTACATAGCTCCACTTACGTATCGAGCACTGTTGAAGTGAATACTGAAATTGATACATAAAAAATATACTTCCTATAACATTGCATGTGGGTACATAAAATAGTAATATATATATATATATATATATATATATATATATATGTATAGAAACTCGATGATGTAAGTTCCTATTATCGCTAAAGTAGCAATAGGTAACTGAATGAGTGTTCATTCGCTCAACTGCGCTTAATAAATTAAACAATGAAAATAAAGCTTAGATTAAAGGCGCGTAAAAACTAGACATACAATTTGACAGGGGCTCTTGACCAAACGTACATTGCTAGGCCATGGGTTTCGTGGTCGCATGCTGTCAATTTAAGCCGTGCTGATGATTAGTACAACTATGAAACGCGTACACAGATTACGTTTATGTGTCTAAAATAAAAATAATAATAATAATAATAATAATAATAAAAAACAAATACTACGTCACCCTTAAAAGGGAGGGGCGACAGAATGGAGTAAAATACATTTAAATAGAGGAAAATATTCCTATCACGGCTTAGGTAGCAATATGTATTTCAATGAATGTTCATTTGCTAACGGCGCCTAAGAAAAACAATCACAAACAACTATATATATATATATATATATATATATATATATATATTTTTATATATATCAGTAAAGAAGGATGATAGTAACCCGACGTAATGGGAAATGAAAAAGGTAAAAAGACCAAGATATATTTTTTCATATATTCATCAACGTTTCGTCTTTATTGTAAGACTTCCTCGGAATGATAATTTGAAGAAAAATGTCATGCAATTACATCGAAATGTTAGGTTGACATGATGGAGAGATAAAGGAAATTAGTAGCCACCACTGACTTCTCACAGCCTGGAATTTCCTCTAGCGCTACCACTTTCCTTTATCTATCAAGCATGTCAAGCCCAACTATCGATGTACTTGCATGACACTTTTCTTCAAAGTATCATTCTGAGAAAGTCTAACAAGTCTATCGGGACCTAGAGGAACAATAGAGCTGTTAATATCAAGACTCCGGAGACTGGCCGGCTCTGTCGAGAACTGTGTGCACTCTCAACTCTCAACTCGCAGCCGGAATGGAGTTGAGCGAAATAACCGTTGGCTCCACTACACCTACTCAACAAACAGCAGTCGACGACGATGATCAAAACTCGTCTGTCCTACCGCCGCAGTCGCGGAAAAAGTGTCAACAAAATAAGGACCGTATTCTTAACTGGCACATGAGCAGAACCGTGAGCTCTGCTGCACAAGGTACGCACAGTACAAAGAAGGCAACATTATCAAGCCCGTACCTGGCGCTTGAGAGTGCATCGACAAATGTATAATATCCACCTTGACATAATACATTCAGCTGATAATGCTGACTGGGGTCCAGAAATAGACCATGGCAGAGCTTCTCACCGAACTAAATATTCTCATGCAGTATCCTTGACGCCAGAGTAAAGCCATGTAGGACATTCTGCTCCTCACAACGGAATACGCCGAAAAGCATTCCTCGATGAACTCTCGAACCCCCCTAATAGAACTTTAGTTGAACTCACAACTCCTACTCACACGCTCACTACACCCATTCAACCTTACCTCACTCTCAGTCTACACATATATTTTAGGCTGAACCAGAAAGGACCAGAAACCGACATGTGTCACCAGACCCCGTAATGGCTACCAAAAGCAGGAATTAACCTTCTGTCCTGTGGATCAGATCTGCACGTAACGACTTATTTTACAATGCAGCAGAGGAATACATTAACACCGCTGCAAATATTAATCACGGTCGATGAGCAGCCAGTTGACGATCCACAAGGTTTCGTCGATGCCGCAATGCTGATGTACTTCGTGAGACCAAAATTGTGTAAGAGGACCACGTTCATCTGGCGAATGGTTAACGAGGCAGTCAACTCGGTACCCGGTGTGAAGCTGGTGGAAAAATAGTCATCCATCGCTTAAAGAATTTGAAGAAAGTGCAGAAAGTATGACCCCCTGTTTATTTTCACCTTTCTTTAAATCGTGCTCTCAAGGAAACATTCCGTCTAGACGTAAGGGAAATGATCTAATGCGGTTGAGGAAGCAAGCCTGGTATCCACACTGACAAGTTATAAGTTTCACTAAAGTAAACTTAGCAAGTCTGAATATCATGAAATCCAGAAGCAAATATTAACATTGTACACATCAATACAGAAGGTAGACTGGTCGTGGCAGATGTTACCATTAGCGACAGCAAGTTTCAATTGTCGCTATGAATGCTCTCAACACACCTGGGAGCGGGTTTCTTTTTTTCCGGCAGTTAGAGGTGTTTGTCACAGGTTCGAAAAAGCTTGTTTTAACGGGTCATTGGAATCCCATCCCTGAGCAAAGATGTACAGGGTGAGCGGGTCTAGAAGGTTGGATAGGTGTGTTTAACCTTATGGCCTGGTCTCGATCATCCTGGTTGAGGTGCAGTACACTCTCCTGATCAAGTACTTACTTGGACAGGATGTTAAGCAGAAAAGGCGATGTAAATTTTCTTATATTGCGTTGAGGCAGTACTGTTCAGACAAATTGCGTGGATTCGATGCGTTGCTCTACAATTTGTATTTGAGGCTGTCGCACATGTTCGTTTTTCTTCTAGAAGATCTGTCCAAACTAGACCTACCTAAGTAACCAGAAAATAGATCATATTACCGAAGAAAAAGGACGGCATGGAGGTAGTTCAGATATCATAGACCAATAACTCTGCTAAATACAAAGTTAAAGATTTTGAAAAGAGTTAGTGGGAACAGTTTTCAGAGGTGGTATGTCCGACTGAATTGAACTTAATCACAACTATGCTGTGACGGGGGAGTCGATTCAGAAAATTTACATATGAGTCGCACGATTTTAAATGGATTTGAAGACACCACTGAGGCCGCGCTGCTCAATTAAGATCAGTCCGAAGCTTTCAGCAAGGTCGACTATCGTTTCTCAGGATCTATTCCAGAGTCTACCGGATTAAATCCGGACTTCCGCAAATGGGTCTCAGTTCTGTATCGACGGCCGACGACAGTAGTGAAGGTAAACGGAATCCGGTCGAGAGCGTTCGTCGTTTCGCAGTCGGTACGTCAGTGGTGTTTGCTGTCGATCATACTTTTTGTCGTTGCATTGGAGACTTTCATACGCAAGCTAAGCTGCCGGACAGTTTTAAGTGGTCAGATTCCTCGGCAAGAAGCCGCTAGTCTGTAAACAGGTCTGTACTCGATGTCTAAAATAGAGGATTACGAATGTGTTACTTGGCAAGTAATCGATATGATGAGAGACAGTAATTCTTACCTGAACCTTGATAAAGTGTCTGTGTGTGACCCTGAGGTTGAGAACGACTCCCCCGAATCATTCAGCGAAGGTCTACGTAGACCAGGGTTAGGGGCAATGGCAGTCTTCAACAAATGCAGATCTGCGCTCAGATCACTGCCGGGGTCCAGCAACTTTACACTGTCTAGAAAGAAGCTATATCGAGAGCTAGTGGCGAGTGCCATTTTGGATATGCTTGGGGTCGGCTGGAATGGTGGGAATAGGAAATCCGCTTGAAGTAGTGCTGGGAGTCATCTTAAAAAATATATATATATCAAGGCATCGAGATGAATGCTCCCCTCCCCGTCACTCTCTCTTCTTACCCGTTCTCTCTTTCTCTCTCTCTCTCTCTCCCTCTCTCTCTCTCTCTCGCCCTCGCGCGTTTCTTTTCAGGGGGGATTGACTTTTTAGGCG
>OY744515.1:196349903-196399903 GCA_963556195.1 Sepiola atlantica
ATAACTGTTCATTTCCAAAAATAACTGTTGACTATTTTGAGAAACTTTTAATTCGTACAATAACAAAAAAACAAATATTCTTTTTTTCCTTTACGTTTTTCTCATTATTACACTTAAAGGACAGCGATTACATAATAAAAAACATGAAAACTTCCAACTATAAATAATAAGATAAAACACTTACGTTTTTACTTACTAAAATAAAAACAAAAAACTTTACTTCTACAGAATTTGACCCAACGTAATACGTTCGGAAAAAAAAAATTATACATTAGCCAAATGACATTACCTACTTCTTCCTTCGCACGTATTTTTCCCATTCTCTTAATGGATGTTTATTTACTCCTCGCGGAGTTAGGCACAAGGCCAGTTTTATCTTACTCCCACAAGTAAGATGTGACCCAAGATCGGGTCGAGCAAGTGGGGTTAACATCCAGCGCTCGAGAGGTGAGCACTCTGGCCATTTAAAAATTGCCTGGGCAGCCCCGTTTGCATTCCCCGATAGGGGCGCCTCAGACAGTAAGCAATAAACTTACTCCTCCCCAAAAAGGGGAGGCGAAGCCTGGGAGGGTTGACCTCCTAGAACTGTACAGGACAGGCGTGCAGTATCCATCGGAACAGATACTACACTTCAAATGATAACTTTTTATTTTCACAATAACTGTTCACTATTTTGATACAGTTTATTTCATATAATAAAAATAAATATTATTATTTTTATAAATTATTAATAAATACATTACACTAACAATTGCTTCCTTGTGAAAAGTTTCCTTAACGTTAAAGACTTTCACAAAATTAACAAAACATACACATACATTTTTTTTTATCCAATGTTGGGGGGGGGGAACAATTGAAATCTCAGCGATTAATTAAATAGGCCTACAGATCTTTGTATAGAAATTCCATTTTCTTTGCCTGAAAAGACAATTTGAAAATGAGCATTACAAATTGTATTCGGATGGTCGGGGGGAAATAAAATGACGATTATATGATTATGAAAATAAGGAAGACTATTCGCTATCTTTTTAATTGACTGCGATTGAGTGACATGAGTCAAATGCCTAGCAGCGGGGTGTGGCGGGATTGATAGGTTGATGTGGTGGATCTGTTTTGAAAAGTAACAAAATATAAATAAACCGAAAAGAAAAATATCGTATTCGAGGGAGGGGGGCATAAAACACCGAATTGTACAATATAGAAGAAGAATCAGGAATGTGCGGAAAATCCATCAACGTTACTTCTACTATTTCGAAAAGTAAAACAAATAAAACTAAACCGAAATAAAAAAAACATGTATTGGGAGGGGGAAATTGCCTATTATATGATTATTTATAATAATAAAGACTATTCTCTATTTTTAAATGAATGCGATTGAGTCACATAAGCAAAATCCCTGGTGGCGGACGATGGTGGCCGTGAAAAGTGCTGCCCGTTTTATGTTACGATTCACCTTCTGGCGAGCAAATGTATGGGGCGATTAGATATAACTCTTTCTCAAACACTAAATTAGATATTGTTCTTGCATTGCAAAGCATGCTTCACAGAGAAAATGTATATATCCAACAATTTCAGATGGCGATGGAGCATAATGGAGGTGCAACAAAAACTGAGATCCTATGACATAGATTCAGTTATCAGTGTGGAACTTCCGGATTCAGTAGGCACCATATGATTCATGGACCATGTGGAAACATAAACAGATGTTCACTCTGTCTCAAAGATGGACACTGCAGTAAGAGATATCCCAGACACTTCTTGAGTGAAACTCAATCGGATACAAATGGCTACCCACAGCTGGAGGTTTTGGGACGACAGTTACCCTACCTGGCAACATAACAGTTCCTGTAGACAACCGATGCGTTGTACCACATAATAAACTGCTTTGTAAGATTTTTTATGCACATATCAATGTTGAATATTGCAACAACGTGAAATCAATAAAATACATTTGTAAATATGTAAATAAAGGTAGTCGTCAAGATACCTTCACACTTGAAAGTAATGCTCATGATGAAGTTAAGAGATACGAAATGGGACGTTACATATCAACCAATGAAACCATTTGGAGAATACTTAACTTTCACATACATGTATATCATCCCCCAGTTATTCACCTATCAGTTCATCTAGAAAATGGACAGTGGATATACTTTACTGAAAGTACTGCGGCATATAGAGTTGCTTCTGTTTGAAAATACTTCTACACAATGTTAGAGGTACACAGAGCTTTAATGACCTCAAAACGATCAATGGTCAAGTTATGACTACATTCAGGGATGCATGTAGTGCACCTGGACTACTTGAAGATGATAACCACTGCGATGCTACACTACAGGAAGCATCTATATCTGATTCTGCAAACAATTTTAGACATTTGTTTGCGATCATGTGCAGTGTATCATCCAAAACGACTTCGGGATGCACACAAAAAAGCTTTTAGTGAAGATTTCCTTCTTAGGAAACGCAATCAACACCCTGAAGTTGATATAACACTTTTAGACGACATCTTCAATATGGCTTTAGTACATATAGAAGCTATGACTTATAGGATGAATGGTAAATAATGGCACGATTGTTATTACTCCAGGTATTGGCTCAATTGTTTCATCACTCACAGAACTTACTAGCAAAGTTTATCCAAATATAGCCGAAAACTATGTGCATCCTGAATGGCTAACGGAGAGAGCAATTCTAGCTACTAAAAATGACATGGTACATGTCGTCAATCAACAACTCCTTAATGAAATTCTAACGCATGAAACCTCATGTGATAGAAGCTGTAATACTAACTGGTGTGGCAAGGAGCAAACTGACATTCTTTCCCAGAATACCCATTATTCCGTCGGATTCTGCAATAGAATTTAACAGGCTTCAGTTCCCAGTTACATTGTGTTTTGCCATGACAATTAACAAGTCCCAAGGACAATCATTGGCAGTGGTTGGTCTAAACTTGACTTCACCTTGCTTTAGCCATGGGCAGTTTTATGTAGGATGTTAAAGGGTAGGCTCTCCACAATGTCTATACATATTGGCACCAGAAGGTAAAACATCAATCCTATTTTAATTACTTAAATTACTTCCAGTGAAATGATTTATTTTCTGAATCTATTTATTTTACTTATAAATTAAAATCAGGCTGTTATATTTCCCCGGGCAACGCCGGGACACGGGTCCTGCTAGTATATATATATATTTGTATGTATATTTATAATTATATTTATATATATATATTTGTATGTATATTTATAATTATATTTATATATATATATATTTGTATGTATATTTATTTATATTTATATTTATATGTATATTTATATATATTTATACGTATATTTATATATATATATATATTTATATATATATGTTTGTATGGAGGTAAGCTAATAAAGGGCGTTAATAAATAAATTATTTTACAGTAGACACATGAAAAGTTCATTAACTATTTAAGAAAATAAGATTGCTGGGTTTCAAAATAAGCATATGTATATCTTTACTGTAAATGGCATGGTCAAGGTAGATACGAAGAACGGTATCATTAGCCTAAAAATACGGCCAATTTGGACTCTAATGTTCTTAAGTGTTCGATGTGTCTTACCCAATCTTCCTCGCTACACAGGAGGTCATTATCACCAGTGCAATATAATCAACAGGAAATTAATCATTCACACTTTTACTGATGGCCGAAAAGGAAGTCCCACTCAGTACAAGAAAAACGATGACCTTAGATATGCGTGTGCATAATTTACTCTTTCTAGCTATTGTATGAATATACGATAGAAAACGAATATAAAAAATCAAATAAATTAACTGAAATTAAAACGGTTTAAAAATATTATTGCTCTGGAAAATAATTATTATGAAAATTTACACAAAAAATTGAGACGAGATGGCCAATGAGTTTTGTCTGCCAAAAGTATAACGATTGCATATTAATGCATTTATGAAGGGGACTTATGTAGATCTAGATAGTGAAAGAATGACATTATCGTCTGTATTTATTTTTACACAAACTAACGCCCTTTTAGGAATATAGTTGTGTATTCTTTATTAATGTAATTCAATTATTTAAGCCACACGCTCCCCTGTTTCCTATATCGCAATTTAATTACGTCATCAATGATTGAAAACATCCCCATATTCTTGTCTTAACTTGCTTCTACCTTGAGTCCCTACCTCGTCCACTTACCTGCTTTATTTCTTTCCTCTCACCGCTTATCTCCCTTTTCTGCCTTCTTTCTGTCTAAAATATTCACTGTGCAACCATGTAAACTGGCAATCAGCAAAATATTAATCATTCATTATTGTAAAAAGAGTCCAGATCATCATTTTTCAAAGTTTAAACGGGATGAAGGAATTCGATTTTAGAACTATTCATTTTTAAATAGATAAAGGCATGATTTATTCATTGAGTAGCAAGACCCCGTGAAGATTCCACGGTGACTTTCTTCATCCCCTTGTAAAAAAATTAATTTCTATGGATCAGCATGCTACAATCGTTTTCACCCGCTTGTTTCTATTGTGAACATGGCATTCCTTGATTCTTATGTTTGTAAGTATGGAGTACTCAGAAAAGAGACCTGCTCAATGGTACCATTATACATAGGTGAAAATGATGCTATAGAACAACTGGATTCACACTTAACACAGCCGCTTTATCAATCATTTTACTATCATCACCTCCCCTGTATCGGTATAATTTACTCTTAAACTATAATGCATATATTTATATGTATGAGAGGTTTAATGATATACTGAACAAATATATGCTTGTGGTCAACTAAAGGTTCAATGAAGAACACGAATATATATCTAATTATATATATATATATATATATATATATATATATATATATATATATGTATATATATATATATATATCTCATTATTAAAGATTGTAACAGTTTGATTGTATAACCACGATATTATTCTAAACCGATAATCTTCGATTTTAGAACAATTTATGTTAAAATAAGCCAAGTCAGTACTTCAACCTTAATATATTCAGTATATTTTCAATTACGAGTTCGGACAACATTTAAACTTAGGTAATCGAATGATATCATACTACAAAAAGCTGTTTATAAAAATAGCGTAGTATTAACCTTGCCGTTTATTATATAGTGTGTTTGCTTCATCGATGTGAACAAATAAATTATTTTAATATTGTTTCACATTGACACAGCATAAACTTGTCCAGGAAATGTTATCACTAAAGTAATTCATAAAATTTATAAAAAAAATCTTATATTACGAATTTCTCTCTCTCCCTCTCTCTCATATATATATATATATATATATATATATATATGTAAAAATAAAAATGGAATAAAGAATAAGCAATTCAAAAACTCATCTTGTAAAGTTCCACCGAGATATTTCAGTCGTGGATACGACCATTTTCAATCAGTTAATAAACTTTATTTCAAAACGGAAAAGTTTTCAAATTCATACAGAGAATGCGATTGGAAGAAAATGTCACGTGCAGAGAACAACAAAACGGGGAGAAAAAGGAATGCGAGGAATGTTATAAAAAGAGAAAGAAGAAGAAGAAGAAGAAGAAGAAGAAAGAGATACCAATCAATATATATATATATATATATATATATATATATATGATCATTTTTATTTACAGACATGTATATAATCTGCGACACTGGCATGTCGATGCTATCGATCAACAGCTTTTATAAACTGATATATCATAAAGAAGTTAACATCCGATCTTAACCGTAAATCATATTTGGAAAGAGCGTGTACATGTCGGTGAAAATAAAAAAGTAATCCTATATAAAAGCTCTATTTTATATATAGCACTGTTTATAAGCCTGGTTCAAATGATTTGGATTATATCATGTAGATGTTTACCTTGCTTTGATTACATATATATATATATATATATATATATATATATATATATATATATATATACATATATATATATACATATACATATATATATATATATATATGTTAGTGGGAGAGAACAACAGCAAAGTGCTTGATTATTATAAAAATATAAAAAATTCGAGTGTAATATTGATTTATATATCTATTACAAACATCGTTACCGTCAGTTTCAAATCCGAATACGGGGAGTAGCTTCCGTTGCGATCTCTTTCCACATAATACAACGGTGGCTGAGGAAGCCAATAAAAAAGTATATAGTGCTATTCCCTACTGTTGGATTTAAAACTGACGGTATCGATGTTGTTCTGAACTGCTGTAATACATACAGACAGATAGACACACAAATACACATACACACACACACGCATATATATATAAACAAGGGGTAAGGTAAATCAAAATACCTTTTAAAGCATATTAAGATGCGATAATGTTTTATTAAAAAAGAAAAATCGAAACCAATTTTTTTTATGAACTTTCATTTTTTTCAGTTTATATTACAGATATATTTCGCCGAGTACAATCAGCTTCTTCATGTAAATAAGACAAATCGAAACCGATTTTTTTTTTATAAACTTTCATTTTTTTTTAGTTTATATTACAGAAATATATCTGTAATATAAACTAAAAAAAAAATGAAAGTTTATAAAAAAAAAAAATCTGTTTCGATTATATATAAGTACAATCCCTGTGGGAGTTGTTGCATACCCATTACTACAAAGTGTTTTTTAATGCAAACACTACAATTACCGAAGAGGTTCGTGACGTGTATGATGCGAGTTATTATCTCACTCTATGCATGAATTCACATTCATTCAATTAATCACAGCTATCATATAATCTACGAGTGGTGAACACCATCTCCTCTACAGACATGAACCCCTGAACGAACAACAGAGACGAATAAATCTTTTTCATTCACGTGTTGTCCCAACAAATCAGGAATAAACTAAACTGAGAATATCTAAAACAGAACAGTGATTACAGCTATACACGTTAGATAATTACGCCCATCGTATTGACATGGGAGTATCTTCTTCTGGGTACCCTCTCCTGTCTTAGAAGAGCCGTAGTTCAGGTGTCACCCTCAACTGTTTTGAAAAGAACGACAAGATCAGAAGCGTTTATGGGGGCATTGGGCTACAACAACGACCTACGCATTTGTGCATGTTTGGCAGTTATCATCTACTAAACAAGTGAGCTTAAAATGCTTTGCAACGTTGAATTATAATAAAACAGACTGTGTAGAGAATCATGAAACTATCATATCATCAAAAGGTGTGACGACACATAAAGAAGACACTGACAGCAGTCGTTTTTAAGATTAATTTTTTTGGCGTTTCTACTCGACTAATTCATCGGAGTTTTTTTTTCCGTGATGTTGTGCCAAAACCGTTATTATTATTTTTTTTATTTGCCATCGCCAACCTAATCGACGTGTTGTCAAGAGGTAAAAAAACTCAACGTATATATGTCCCGTATCTGGAGTCGGGCTAATTTAGGGATGGTAGAGATGTGTCTGGTCATTTTTTATGTGCCTCTTGCACATCGGTGATATTCTTCTGTAGAAAATGCAACTACCTTTGGACTATCTGTTTACATTGAGCTTATACTTATTTTCGAGTTCCTTTTTCTCTACCACAGTATACTTTTTAAATACTTTTAAATTACGTCATATCTGTCTTACTGAAATACAAGTTTCTCGAATATCCGTTACCTACTCTCGGGCAATTGCCCGTTTCCCATTTCTTTCTTGTCTTTAACAATTTAAGAGTTACAATTCGTAACAGTTCCTTTTTTATTTATCTATCCAACACAAAAAAATACGAAGCACTCACCGTTCGTTGACGTCACTCTCTCTCTCCTCTCCTTTCTTTGTCTCTCCTGCCTTTTCTTTCATTTATTTTCAAACCTTGCTCGTTGTTCCTTTTCCTTATTCTTTTCTGTGGTGATCCCAGCTCGAACGCCCCCCCCCCCCATGTGTGGAGGGAACTGGTCTCAACAACCGAATATGTATATTTTGCATAGCCCCCGGAATGGGGCGCGGTAGTTTCCGACCCAAACTGAGGATCAAACTGATTGTCATTATTATTATTATTATTAGTAGTAGTAGTAGTAGTAATAGTAGTAGTAGTAATACATATCTCCCGAATCGGAAAGAGCCGTGGCATGTCGGTCACCAAAACGGGATTTGTTACATTATATCGTTCGAAGCGACGACACCTCATGTCCCACAACATCATGATACGAAATCATACGAAAATCCCTCGGAAGCACCGACAAAGGCTCGCCCCACAAAATCGATCCAAAGTTCCCAATTTCTTTTGAACATGTATGAATAAAAAGAGAGTTGTTGCATTACGGACATGAAAATTAAAGTCTCTTACACGTTTCTCAGTAGCAGAAAACAACATGTAATCACATGAAAAGTCTAGAAGCGTTTTCAACACTTTTTAACACTCATTTTTAAAGCATTTTGAAGCCTTTACACTGACAGCCCTTTTAAACATTACTTCGTTAAAACATTTTACTTATTGGAACACTGCTTTCTTTAAACATTTCTTTTCAAAATATATTATAGGTTTAACTTTGAAAATGACGAAGAGAAGCTAAACTGTGATAATTTTACTTACCGGAACTCGATGTGGAGGGGGAAGCAATGGAATTCTGTGTGGCTGCCGATCAAGCAAAAGGTTAGAAGATCCTTGATCAACTGCCTTTATAGTGGATTGGGTTGCTGCCCACCCACGTGGGTTGGATGAGACCACATTTAAATATTAATCGACTAGGGGGTTATAAAAACCACCCCTTTTGTCGATATGATGAATGTTACTGTTTACATGTTACGGTTACAACGACGTATTGTCTTGTAAGCACCGAAGCAATTCGTTGCAACTTAATCAACTAATTAGCAAAGCCGAGAAGGGTTCACCACACAAGGTAAGAGTTTTATTGTTATTTTCCTTCTACGTCGAGTTCTGGTTAAACATTGAGTTGCTAAACGGCCGCTTCCCCACCCTTCCAATTTAGTCGGTAAAAATCCGACATATTGCAACGAATTGCGAAAAAGAAAAAAAGAAAAAAAAATCTTCAATTGACTTTGTCATTAATTTAGATCTTTTCTCAGGTATTATTTTTTCTGTATGCATAAAAGCTTTTTAATATAGAAAAAAAATGATGAACAACCCTGATACTCGGAGGGAACTAGAGGGAAGGCTAGCCCTGCTTCAAAGAAAAATAAGGGCGACTGTGGTGGGTATGGAGGAAGAACCGCTGTCCTTGAATATATTTTTATCATTTGAAAAGGATATAGAAGGATGGCTGGAAGAGCTAGAGGGTGTGTCCTGGAGTATGGAGGAACTACTGGCTGCCAAGGAGGAAGCTGAATCGTTAGCTGAACTATTTCAGGCTTCTTTTAGATTTAAAAGAGGTGCGACGCCGGCTGGGGGTTGTACGGACAGTCAGTGAAGGAAATACTTCAGAGGTCCTTATTGAAGACAAGAGGTCCCCCAATGTAAAACCAACCTTCAACCCTCATGGTCAGGAATCCACTAGTATCCCAGAACCAACAAAGCCATTCAACCCAACAGCACATTCTTCTTTTTCAGTAGAACCGTTTAAAATCAAGTTGAAAGGGCCTCATTTCAGTGAAAAAGATTTTGAAAGGTATCGGAAGAGTTTTAAAGACTTTCCCACCAAGTTTGAGAATTGTACGATGTCGATACCGTCAGCAGAGGGAAAGTTGTATTTTTTTAGATGTTCTCTTGAGGGTAGAGCACTTCAACTCATTGACCATCTTTCAGTCTCGGAAGACAGCTATCCAATGGCTACGAAATTGCTGAAGGAACAATACTTGGATGAGGAAGAGGTACGCGGCGAAATAATCCAAAGTATATTAGATTTTCGCCTAGAGAACCCAAAGGATTTGGTGGAGTTGAAAGATTTCATGGTGAAAACGCAGGCAGATGTGTGGGAACTTAGAGCATCGTACAACTGCGATTTATATGATGATATGTCGGCAGGTGCGATAATAATATCGCAGGTGCTGTTTGCGAAGTTACCATCCAACATCAAAAGTGAACTGATCAGGATTGCTGGGAAAACATACCCAACATTGTCAGTGATCCTGTTGAAGACACCAGAAATAATTAAGCGGGTTTTGATTGTTAGGAAACCTGAACAGCATCCTGTGGCTAAGCTGAGGCCCCCACCAAGACCTAGGAAAGAAACGGAAGATGGACCACATTCCTCACTGAAGGCTTTTAATGCCAAAGTGGAAGCAAACCCGCAAAAATGTGAGTTTTGTAAGAAACATGATCATTCTTCGGAAAGTTGTCCCTACTACACCTCCAATGAAGCCCGGATTACAAGGTGCAAGGAACTTTGGCTGTGTTTTAGGTGCCTACAGAAGTCACATAGGGGAGCAATGTGCCCTCTGAGAACAGCGAGAAATAGTAGCTGTAGCAGCTGCACTGTTAAGGGCCATGTAACAGCAATGTGCCCAGACAAGAGAGGTAAAGTACGAATGAACTCTTGTTTACACATGAACCAATACAGTTACATGTCTCCCGTAATCAGCGTGGTGGTAGGAACGAGAGAGAAAAGTATTGAAATAAACTGCCTGCTGGATACGGGAAGCCAAAGAACTTACATGGACACCTCGGTTCTAGCAAGATTGAATTGCTTTTCTTCAGCGAAGGAAAAGGTGTTGGAAGTTAAAACTTTTTTGGGCTCGGCGACAAGGTCTTTTAAATAAACCTCTTTGGATTTGAGGCTGGTTCCTGAAAGGGTTCACACCCTCCATATTCTTTCCAGCAAATTGAACCTTTCTTATAGATTGCAGAAGCTTCTTCAGATACTCAAAAATCTAAAGAGATACAAACTGGCAACCCAACACAGTCCCCACGACAATTATATCAAAATTGAGGGGCTATTGGGAATTGATGCCATTCAATTCCTGGAACCGTTTAAAATAGTACCATGCATGTACGGAGCGGCTTTTGCAACGCCGAAAGGATTAGTCCCCTTTGGTAACAGCCGGCAGTTCTTGTATGAAAATCAAATAAAAACAAGAAACGAACAAAGAGGGGTTCAATTCCGGAGAGGGAGCATGCGAAACGGCTACCACATCCAAGGAAGGCAGCAGGCGCGCAAATTACCCACTTCAGGCACGGATAGGAGAGCACAGATAGCTGAAGAAAAGAAAAAAACAAGATGCCTTCTGTCAATTGTGTAAGAAACAATTTAGTACAGAGAAGGCGTTTCAGAATCATGAACAGTCCAAGAAGCATCAGGAAGCGGCCTCGAAAATGACAGCAAACATGGTCGAGAAAAACAACCAAAAGAATTTGGCTATGAATGCCACTGGCGCAGCGGCTAACTCGTCCCAAGATGAACTGACCAAACATTTGGCCAATTTGAAAACCAAGAATTTGGAAAATACCAAGAGTCTTAGAGAAAGAAATCTAAGGTTATCAGGCCCTTCTTTTGAGAACATCATCAAGAAGGGTGATATAGTGTTAATTAAGGACCCCCTCAAGACTAGACCATTTTGGTCTAAAGGCGAAGTCCTGGAGTTGATTGAAGGGAAGGATGGGCTGGTTCGTTCAGCAAGAGTAAGAAAAGGAAATGGATCTATATTGACCCATTCAATCAATCATTTATTTCCTCTGGAAATAAATTCTCTCGCGAACAATGTGGAAGAGGAAATTCTTCATGAACCAGAGGATGTGCCGGACCAAAATCTATCTTCCCGACATGATGAAAGTGTGAGAATCTGGATTTGCCCTGCATGTGATAAACTCGAGGATTACAGACCAATGGTGGCCTGCGATCAATGTGACGACTGGTTCCATTTTGGTTGTGTGGGCCTAGTAGATGCACCTTCGGAAGAAAAATGGTATTGTCCAACTTGCAGGCCAAGGTGTCGGAGTAGACCCAGCTTGTTAGGGGTCTAAAAGAAACCAGAAATTTCTGGTGAAGGTCTCAGGCAAGAGCTTAAAAACTGCGACTAAGAAATGATGGATTCCTTTCCCCCCCCCCCAACTCTGATCCTGTAAAAGACTTTTCTTTTTTTTTCTTTTTCTTTTTTGCGATGGGAGTGTGTGATAATTTTACTTACCGGAACTCGATGTGGAGGGGGAAGCAATGGAATTCTGTGTGGCTGCCGATCAAGCAAAAGGTTAGAAGATGCTTGATCAACTGCCTTTATAGTGGATTGGGTTGCTGTCCACCCACGTGGGTTGGATGAGACCACATTTAAATATTAATCGACTAGGGGGTTATAAAAACCACCCCTTTTGTCGATATGATGAATGTTACTGTTTACATGTTACGGTTACAACGACGTATTGTCTTGTAAGCACCGAAGCAATTCGTTGCAACTTAATCAACTAATCAGCAAAGCCGAGAAGGGTTCACCACACAAGGTAAGAGTGTTATTGTTATTTTCCTTCTACGTCGAGTTCTGGTTAAACAATGAGTTGCTAAACGGCCGCTTCCCCCCCCCCCTTCCAATTTAGTCGGTAAAAATCCGACAAAACTCGAAAAAAGTTATAGAAAAATGTGACGCGCACTGCCAACCAAGAAAAAACTGACGTTTCTCACATATCAATTTCTCACGTGCAAACAGAAAGAAACACAGAGATTTGATGAGTACGTCACAGAACTACGGCAAAAGGCAAACAAATGTGAATTCGGTGACCTCACAGAAAGACTAATAAAAGACATTCTAATTTGTGGCGTTAATGACAACATGTTGAGAGAAAGAATGCTCAGAGAACCTTCACTGGATTTACAAAAGGCGATACAAGGAGGCCTGAGTGCTAAAGAAACGAAGAGACACTCCAATATAATGGCTACATGCGAAACAGAAAATATCTCAACAATTCGCAATCCAAGGAAAACCAGGCTGTCGTCCAAAGTCATGTTCAAACGTGAAGACAAAACCCCGCGAAAACACAACAATGGATTGAGACATGCACCTACTGCGCTGGGTCACATCAGAAAGGAAACTATCCAGCATACAATAAAAACTGCACAAATTGCGGCAAAAAAGGACACTTCGCTCGAATATGTCGAACGAAAAAGCAGAAACTATATAATGTCGGACACACACAATTCAGACCACGTGGAGCAAAATCAGTTTAACATGGACGCCATATTGAAAAAAAATGTAGACGCACTACAAACTGACAAATGGAAAGTAAAGATTCGAGGCAACGAAACACTCATCAACTTCAAAATCGATACAGGTGCTGAAGTAAATGTATCACCAGCAAAAATATATAGAACTATTGAACCAAAGATAAAATTAAATAAAACGTCTATAAAATTAACCGCCTACAACTGTACGCCAATTCCCATGATAGGGAGCTGTGTTATACAATTACAAAATAAAAATATAAAAGTAAGTTCGCATTTCATTGTGGCAAACACAAATGCAAACGCAGTAATCGGCGCAGAAACAGCGGAAGAACTAGGACTGATAAAAGAACTTATGAAATAAACAAGACGGACATAGAAGCATTAAAAGAAAAATATAAAGATTGCTATGGTGACATCGGAAAATTACCAGTCACACATCATATAACAATAACTCCGGACATAAAACCCGTCATAAATCCTCCAAGGAACATACCGTTTGGGATGAAACCAAAATTAAAAAAGGAGTTAGAAAAAATGACAAAAATGGGAATAATAAAACCCGTTGAAGAACCGACAGATTGGGTAAATTCTCTGGTAATAGTGGAGAAACCGAACGGAAAATTAAGACTATGTTTGGACCCTAGAGACCTAAACAAGGCCATAAAAAGAGAACACTACAAATTACCCACCGCCGAAGAAATATTTGCAGAAATGGAAAATCCAAAATATTTCACGAAATTAGACGCTTCAAATGGATATTGGCAAATACCCGTTGATGAAGAAAGCTGTAAGCTATTAACATTTAATTCGCCATTTGGTCGTTATTCGTTTACGCGCCTGCCATATGGAATACATAGTGCCTCTGAAATTTTTCAAGCACAAGTTGCAAAAATAATAGAAGGTATACCTGGAACGAAGAACTCACAGGACGACATAATAATATGGTCAGAAACATTAGAGGACCATATAAAAACATTAGACAAAGTATTCAGTCAACTACGCAAAGCTGGATTAAAATTAAACAAACATAAATGTGAATTTGCAACAAAGCAATTAACATATTTAGGTCATTTGATCACTGATGAACGAATAAAACCAGACCCTTCTAAAATAAAGGCAATACCACACATGCCTCTACCCGAAAATAAAAAAAGATATCCAACGATTTTTGGGAATGACCAACTACCTGTGCAAGTTCATACCAGAGTACTCAGAGGTAACTACACCGTTGAGAGTACTGCTACACAACGATACGCTGTGGTCATTTGATAAACCTCAAATAGAGGCTATAGAAAAACTAAAACGGATAATAACTAGCTTACCAGTTTTAAAATTTTATGATCCCAGCAAAGAAATTAAAATCACCACCGATGCTAGCAAATATGGATTGGGTGCAGTGTTACAGCAGAAACATGATGAAAAATGGTTACCCGTGTCATACGCGTCACGATCGACAACCTCAGGAGAACAAAATTACTGCCCGATAGAATTGGAAACGCTCAGCATAGTGTTCGCCTGCAACAAATTCCACCAATATATCTATGGAAGAAAATTTCTTATTGAAAATGATCACAAACCATTAAGGCAAATTTTTAAAAAATCCATTACAAAAAGGCCTCCGAGAACACAAAGATTCATACTCGCGCTTCAGAAATACGAATTCGAAGTAATATACATTCCAGGGCGAGAATCTGTAATGCATTATCAGGTGCATACATATCAGACAGCGAACAATAAATATCGGATACAGAAATGGACAAATATATCCATACCATTATAAAACAATATCCAATGAGCGACCAAAAACTCAACATATACCGTGAGGAGACTGGGAAAGACCCAACACTAAAAATGCTCATGAAATATGCGACATCAACTTGGCCAGAAAAATGGACATGCCCCCCCCACAATAGCACGATATATGCCAGTCCGCGATGAAATATCGGTTGTGAAAGGACTAGTATTGAAAGGTACACGAATAGTGGTCCCAACCTCCCTAAGGAAGGAAGCCCTACAAAAAAATCCACACTGGACATTTGGGCATAGAAAAGTGCATTACAAGAGCAAAAGAGGTCGTATATTTGCCTAACATGAACAATCAAATAAAAGAAATGGTTAGCACATGCACACATTGTCTAGATCACAGAAACCGACAACCGTCAGAATCACTAATACACCATGAAATACCCGTAACACCATGGACCAAGGTTGCGACAGACGTATTTTACTTATATAGTAAAGCATATGTAGTGATAATAGACTACACGACTAGATATTTCGATATCCACAAACTTGATGACTGCAAATCAAGTACGGTGATCAATAAAATAAAAAACACCTTCGCAAAATTTGGCATTCCACAAATAGTGATTAGTGACAATGGACCCGAGTACCGATCATCAGAATTTAGACAATTTGCTAAAGATTGGGATTTCAGGCATATCACGACAAGTCCGAACTATCCACAGTCGAATGGCTTAGTAGAAAGAAACATTCAAACAATTAAAAGAACATTAAAGAGATCGTTTGAAAGTAGACAAGACCCATACCTAGCAATGTTAGCGTTACGGACTTCACCATTAAAAGATAAAACCCCGTCTCCAGCCCAACAGTTGATGAAAAGAACGCTAAGGACAAATCTTCCAAATATCATGCATAACAAAACAATGAAAAAGCATGAAATAAATAAAAAGTCAGAGAGCTACCAGAACTAAAGAAAGACGATACTGTCCGTATTCTTTCACAAGAAAAATGGAACCGAAAAGGTAAGGTTGTGAAAAAATTAAAAGAGCCTCGTTCATATCTAATAAAAACAGAACAAGGAAAATATGTACGGCGCAACAGACGTCATATTTTAAAAACAAAAGAAAATCAAAAGTTCAAAATCGAACACGACTATGAAAACATATTAAACCAAGAAAATAGTCGAAAACAAGTCGTATCAAAAACAAGCTCGGAAAACAAAATAATACCAAACTCCACAAAGAAAGGGAGACCAATTAAATGTCCAGCCCGATACAGAGACTAAATGAGAAAACTCTAAAAAATAAAAATACTTTTATTTTTCAGTTAAAACAAAGAAAAAAAACGGAGATGTTACGTAAACACGAGTTATCTCCCGTTGACTTAGTGACTCCCACCGTCACTCTTGACTGCTACCTCGCACTACTTGTATTAGTGGTAAACTGCTATGTATTCAGTGTAAATAAATTGCTTGTTACGTTCACACGTGTGTCTCGCCTCTGTTAATGAATGCTTCAATAACAAGTTACTAACATGGCTTTATTTAATACTCACCTGTATCAACGCATAATATAAAACTTGCCACGTCTATGATAAGTCGTAGACTCGTAAACAGTCCCGTGTGGATAACTATATATATATATATATATATATATATATATATATATATATATATATATATATATATATAATGTGCTATTTGTGAGTCGGCTGTTATTTAAATTAATTTCTGTTTTGAAAATTATCCTGGTAGAATTTAGAGAAATCATTTTTGTTATCATATATTGTAAACATATTTTTCGTCGATCAATATAAGTTACCAGATGCATCATTTACATATTTAATTCAGCTAATCTTCATAACAAATATTTTTATATATAATTTTTATTTGAAGTATCCGTTTTACGTGCGTATTCTTATTTATGTGAGTCAACATAAAAGTGTTACGTAACATTAAATGACAGTAGTAGATTTCAATTTTGTGTATACTTATTGATTAAGCAAACATTACCAATCGTTTTCGTTGAACGCGACGTTACAAATAATCATTTAAAATTTGGTTTAAATCTGAAAAGCTTAGCGAAAATAATTTTGAAGTACGCAAGTTCATAAATAATTCATGCACACGAGGATGAACAGATTTACTCACACTTTTTCACAAGCTATATTCTTCAAAGCTATCTGTTCCTACTCAACATTCCATTAAGTAGGGATTTACAAAGTAGCTGATAGCTTTGCCTGCCCTCTTCTTGATTAACATTGATCTATCAAATATTAAAGGAGGATCAGAGATGAAATATTTCCTGCATATCGAAGAATGCTTTGGAGAAATTGATTGTTGAATACCCTTTTTTGAAACCAGCAACCGTTTGGTGTCAAATACGATTACGGTAAGTTATCGCCTATTCATATGCTACTTCTAAACGGATCAATAACTGTTTTTGAATACGCGTCGACTCGGAAAGCTGACGTGTCTTCTGTAAAGCATCCATGTGTTTGATGTTTCATATATAACGCCTTCAATAAGATTACCGAATAAATGAGAATCAATAGGCTGTGTTGGCCAGATCAAAGGTCCGTAGTTTTTAATATGATATTCATTAAGGACCTATAAAAAAAATTAGAGACTAATCCGACTTCAGTATAAAACGTAGTATTTACACACAGACGTTAAGTCGGTCTTGTAATAAGGGTTTTAATATTTTTTAAAAAACAGATTAACATTGTGTGACTCTATATATAATTTAAACGTTATGGTGTCTTTTACAGTTGTTCTGTTCGCACGTAATACCCACATGATATTTTCCGATGGAAACGGATAGGCAGATCATGTATTACATGTGTGGGGAAAATTAATCGGAATCGGGAATCGGAAAAGTACTACATTTTTTAAGTATGTGAATCGAGCAAAAGATGTCTATTATTCGAGGCTAAACACGATGATTTCATGTAGTTTGTTTGGCTTCGTGTCAAAGTTACTTTTCCATTGCTGGTAAAATGCTAAATATTTATTGATTTAAAACTACCAAGAAAACTAAAATGTATAGATACACCCCCATAAGAGGGTTGTAACGTTTGTAAAAATATATGCACATGTCACATGGAGTTTTACAGTAATCCGAGTATTTAAAAACAACACCTGTATAGAAAATATTAATGAGAATTGGAATCGGTTATTGTATCAACATCGGAAATTCAGAACAGAATCGATAAATGTATAAAAATCAGGACATATTAAAATTGTGTCATCAGTACATATTACTAAGGCAGTAGATTATACAATGTCAATAACTGAGTTCGAATCCCATGTAAATCTTAAGATGTTGTAAAACTTGGCACATGTTTTATTGATTCAAGGAAATAAACATAAATAAGGCCATAAAAACACATCATATTAATATTTTTAAACTGCTAGATTTTTTGGATAATCATCAAAAAATGAAAACATAACAGATATTCAGCATTAGTTCGAAATAATGAATTGTATCTTCAACACTTTCTTTCTAATACGCTAATTACTTCATCGTAGTTATGTACGTTATCAGGCAGATGCGCTCCGATGAACTTGCTGCTCTAGTGCCCCTCGACGTACATACACTAGACCAACTCTAAAATCAGCTAAGTCCCATCCCTTTTCTGTAAAGGTCCCCAGATGCCGGAAACCCTTCTGCTCCAGTAGCTTATTTCCTCGTGCTGCCAACCTTTGGAACTATTTCCATGCTCCCTGTTTCCCCGAATGCAGCGACATGCAGACATTTAAGATTACTGTAAACTGACATCGCGCTCCACAGCTGCGAACATAGGATGCCGTTAAAAACTTACACCCTTGTTCTCAGTTGCCCCTTACGTCTACAGTTGCAGCCAGTTTGTTTGGGATGAACTATCATTAAAAACGTACTTCGTATGCTGTTTTTCTTTTTACATAATTCCACTAATATTTACTTCCATCGAGATATAAAGCTGTAGAAGCTCGCTTATGATAAACATTGAGATACCCAGGAAACCAGCGTGTATAAACTTGTATTGATTTTATATATGTATAATAATATGTGCGTACTTTCATTTGTATTGCCAGTATTACTTTCGACACCATTTAAAAAAAATGAGAACGTTCGATCAGTATAGATAAAATAATGTCACTGCGGCTAGAAACAATCAGTTTGCCCATTAAAAAAACGTGTTCTTAAATACAATATGACGCCATTAACAAAATAATTTATGTCGGCGCTGACTGTGAAGTGATATTCGTTTTATTTATTCAGAGGATATTCAGCTTATTATTATTTTAGACAAGAAAGAACGACAGAGAGAGATAGAGAGAGAGATGGTGTTTATATTTCAAAATGTGGGTTGCTAAAACAAATCAATGAATACACACTTTAAAATAGGCTGTTTTTTGCATGGAAATATTCAGCTGCCACTATTTTTACAAAAGAAAAAGAAACACAAAAAACGTGGAATTTCGACGACGTTCACTAATAGAAATTTATTAAACTAGTATTTACTTATCAAACTCATGTATTTGTGTCTAAAGAAAATCTCATTTTTTTATAAACCAGAGGTGACACTTATTCTCCTTCTTATTTTGTGGTTGGCGCTAGTTTCATTGATTGTGAAATCAGATAGTCACAGATGGATACAGTCAAAATTGTCAACATCCTTAGCGAAAGTGTTGCTATTGACCCAACAAGAAGAGGGAACGCTGAGTAGACAGACTGCGCCGGTTTCCACTTCAGACCCTGTTGCTAGATATTCACGTCGCTGTAAACAGGACAGCGGTAACATTTTTAACACAACTTCTATTGCCCAGAACTGAGAAATCTGTGTTTAACACTATCTCTGCCACTATTAATATTTTTAGCAATAACTAATATATGTATTTAAATGACCCATATGTAAAAAATAACATGTGAAAAATAATACATGTATAGCCATAATATGAGAAGAGTATGTTGTCGATGTATTTGCAACCACTTTACACACCCACTTCAATTTTTCTACGTTAAACAAATCATATACGGTTATGAACACGTTTGTACATCTGATCTCATAGATTAGAAGAGTCAAGTCTTATCGAACAAGAATAGTTCTTGAGTGTGACGATATAGAGATACCAGGTACTGTATATTAAAGTACGACAAACCCCTCACGAAGGCTTTCCACGAAAAAAAAACTAGTGTTGTACAAACTTGTGGAATATGAGTGTTTTCTTTGCAATATCTGTACATTTTTCAGTATATCCTTCCATAGAAATATTGAATATGTATGCACATTTTATGCAATTAAAGCAGACAAATTGTGGTCTGCTATTCCAAGATAAATAAGTAAATTTGTCAGAAATAGAATGGTACAACTTCGTCGACCGGGTTGATTCTGTTTTCTGTATTCTTGCAGGAGGGAGCAACGTAGTGCTCGCCAACATCCCTAGGTGGAAGTTGTATCATGGAATCGATTTGATTCGAACTTAGCACGCGCAGGTTGTCAGTCCGTGTCATTATCCACTCTACCACCGTCACCTCCAATTCAAAGATAATATATCGTTAGCTTATTTCCGCAAAGTAGTAAACTTAAGACTACGCATAATTTCAGTTATTATTCCCCATTCTGGATGTGTATATTCGATATCGTAAACCTAATATAAACCAAGTCCTGCCATATGATGTGCGAGTTTATATATGTAGTTGATGTTCAAATCTATAGCTATTTTAACCTCGTCAGAGTGTTGCATCTCTGCGCTTGTTTTACAAGTATTTCAAGGGAATATGTCCCGATGAACTTACTGCATATGTACACCCTCAACAAAACTAGCGCCGAACCAGAGGACGAACAGCAACATCCCAACTCTTTATCATAGATGCCAATATATGCCGGATAATTTTCTACTCATCTACTTTCTTTAGATCGATTGTCTTTAGAATGTCCGCCCTGCTTTGTGTGTTCCCAATCGTACCAACATACACAACATTTGAATGTAATGTGAATAATTGATGCACCCCTATAAATGTAGTCCTTATTAATGTCAGATGTTGGTTTTGATAAAAGTGTTTCTGCGGAACGAACTGGATTCGAACCCGGAACTCTCAGGTCATCAGTCCGCGTTATTAACCACTTAGCCACTATGTAATCCCCCTTATTCATGTATCTCTCTAACACTTCAGCGGCAATACGTCTTGTTTGGAGTGAACCATTCCCTTTAAAAGAATGCATGCAATTAGAATATAGATTAATGCTTAAGGGAACACGCATTTTTGTTCGTGCCAAAAGCAAGGTTGTCGATATTCATTCAAAATTTGATTATAATTAGGTGGTATATTGCTAGAAATTCACAATTCAAATAAGAGAGTACATTTTTTTACTAGCCGCTGCCCATCCATGCGTGTATTTGTCATCTTCTAATAACCGGTGGCATGTTGCTAGATGAAATCAAACAAGTTCAAGTGCATCACATTAATGACAACAATGAATAAATTAACTACACACGTTCTCACAAAAGATAAATATTTATTCATCCTGACGCGTTAAACGGCCAATGCGGAAAATTAAGAATAAAATGAACAGATATGTGGCTATAAGTCGGCACATGGAGTCATTATTACCAACGAATTCATCTGATAAATCTGTAACTTCCGACTCGACTGTCGATAGGAAACGTTAAGGTCTGAATGAATACCCATGATTGTATGTTCAAGTCGGCTAGAACGGCAAAGTCAGTATCTACACGTTTTTACCAATTTGGCCTTTTGGCTAAGATCCCAGTGTAGTATCTGTTCCGATGAATATTGCACCACATAGACTGGTATTGTCTTGGCCTTCGGGGCTTGATTTACGCCGGTCTATGGGTCTGTCCTGTGCAGTTCTAGGAGGTCCACCCTCCCAGGCTTCGCCTCCCCTCTTTGGAGGGGAGTAAGTTTATTGCTTACTGCCTGAGGCGCCCCTACCGGGGAATGCCGACGGGGCTGCCCAGGCAATTTTTAAACCCCACTTTCCCGACCCGACTTTGGGGCACATCTTACTTGTGGGAGTAAGATAAAAACTGGCCTTGTGCCTAACTCCTCGAGAGGAGTAAATCAATACTCGTTTTTACCAATGCGCCTTAGGAAAAGACCAGGAAAGCTTGTGAATATACATATTGCATTTAGAGTAAAAATATCTAAAGTTTAAGACGCGATCAGATTTGGATACATGTGAGCTCTATCTCGAATCGTACTCGTACGTATCTACCATAGTTGACCACACAACCACTATTAACGATTTGTAATAAGTTATTCATTGAACACGATATATCAAATATTAGTTGCTTCTTTTGTACAAAATTCAGTAAGATATAACAAAGTTAATTAATTTCTGAAAACTATTACGAGACAGTTGATATGTGGGGTGTACTTCTTACGCACGCTTGAACAATATTCATTTGAAAATCTCTTATTGGAATAGATATGCCGTGTGGTAGTATTCTTTCGTTTTGTATATTATCCGACTTCCTTTACTCTTACTAATTCTATCTCAATAATTATTGTTCTGCCTTTTCTTTAATATTGTCATTTCTACTACTTAACATTTCATGTGAATGTTTCGGTATTCATGTCCTCTATTTTTTTTACTTCCCCTCAATTAATTTTATTTTTTATTGTTCCACTGCGTACGCATGCGCAAAATATATGGTCATTCTGTCTTAATATAAATTAGTAACGTTATGTTTTCATCTATTATATAATTTAAGTTGACTCAAAATGTTTTTCTTTATAAGTTGTCGCATATTTTCATCAGGTGTTCACATATTTTTTTATTAAGGTAGCTATTTCATCTAGTTTCAGAAACACTTAATAATTTATAGCACTATTTTCTCGGAATTAAATTATAACACGGTGTTAATTATAAACATATTTGCAGGAGATTGAAAAAAAAAGGGCATAACATAAAAATAACAGTTATGTGTGTGTTATACATCATACATACTTAGATGCTTTTATGGTATGTGATAAGTAAATGGAAATACGGTAGAAAATAGCACGGTGAGTATGGTTTTTCAGAGTAGATAACAACACACATTTCAAAAGATATAAATTAAACCCTTATGAATCTTCAATTTGAGATGGGCTAACAGTGAGATCAATCAAATAGCAGCTCGAATTATACCGTACGTACATAACGCGTACAGTTAAAATTATTAACAAAAATGAGTATCAAAAATCAACATGCAATTAGTATGTCTTACGTCATCGTCTTGCATTCTAAAACGTAATATACGACGTAAAACTTAGTTTCATGATAATTAAATCGGATGAAATTATAATATAATATAATATATATATATATATATATACATATATATATATATATATATATATATATATATATATATATATATGATGAAATGAATCATAGAAATTATAATTGGAAAAAAGAACAATATTTATTGATGCAGCAAGTACTTGAGACACGGAATATTTCAATGAACTTGTTTAATCATATATATATTTAGCCTCTTCCCCGTACTTATGAAAAAATATAGACTAAATACGGACTTAGTAACCATGAAACAACAATAGAATTGAAAGTTGGCATAAAATACAGAAACACCTGTGCAAAAAAGTCGGTTGTAAACCAGTCTGCCTGTCATACACGAAGTAGCAAATGCATAAAATATGTTCTTACTTAAAAACAACCAGAATATAAACAACTAATTAATAAAACATATATAAAACATTTACACATACAAGCTTACCACACCAGTTGTTTTCATTATACAGGGTGGGCAAAAATAAGGGTCCTATTTTTAAAAATTCATAACTTTTTTATTTATTGATTTTTTTTAATTTTTTTTTTTAGAATAAGTAAAGGACCCCTTCCGAAGCAAGCATGAGCCGTATTAGCCCTAAGGAACGTACCCTCATTTAGAAAACATTAGTTTTGCTTAAAAAACTCAAAACAGTGTAAAAAACAATACTTTAGTTTTTGTAAGTTTTAAGAAGTGTTTTCCGGCTAAAATTTGTTTTGTTTATTTCAAAAAATCACGGAATGGTCAGTCTACACACACATAAAGTTTGGTGAGTTTAACTTTTATTTTGTGGAAGTTATTCAAATTCAAGTTATTCAAATTTAAAGATAGGACCCTTATTTTGGCCCACCCTGTATTTGTGTGCCACACTAACAATTATCACCTATTGTACATTCGGCAAATTTCGTTAATGTTCGTCAGCCCCAACACTTTTAGGTGAAACTTGCCGTTGATTGCATAAGCACTGATATTTTCTCGGATCCATCGAAGGAAATGTTACCCCATCAATCTATCTGTATCTTTTGCAAATATATCTATGTAATTACATGTCGTCTGGCTAAGAAATAATATTTTCAGAATGATTTAATATTTTGTAGCTGTAGACATGTTGTCTTGAAAGTAACGTTTTCCGCAAAAATATTTATTTTTTAAAAATCGTTATGCACGTCGTACGTAATGAGCTCCACTTAAAGTATGGTAGAATGGAAGTTAACTTTAAGCCTACCCCTAACCTTAAATGGTAACATAAAATGTCATATAATTTGTCACAATTTTCGGTGGGCACACACGGAATTCTACAGTTAAAAACTTTGAAAAGCTGCAAATGCATTCGTGAACATCTGTTACGATGTCTATCCGATCGGGAAAGGAATATAATTTGACGTTGGAATATCTGACTTTAGTCGTTAGAAGCATCCACTAAATTGTATTCTAATCAGGAACTGTTCCGTATGAAAAAAAAATGCAATTAAAATTGGGCGGACAGAACATTGTTTTGAAAATGAAATGGTATATGCGGCGAGAACATTTTTTAACATTCACATATTAACTAGAAATATTTAATAGAATGTGTTAATCTTTTTTTTCAACGAAGGTGCCTTACATTATGTAATTCTTATTTATGTTTCGTAAATTAGTTACATAGGCTTACTTTTATATCTGTTAGAGCTTGTTGTAAACCGTAGAAATATAACTCAACATAAAAAAACCTTATACAAATTGCGGACATTCTATCAACGTTAATTCTAATTTAACTAATAATAAAGGCTTGGTGTATTATCAATAATATTCCCTCATTCTTAGTATACAGTCGTAAGCACTGTTAAGATGAATATGAATTTGAGAGTGTGTCCGTTCTGCATATAAAGGATTGAACATCGTATATTAGTGAAGAAATAAAGTAATAGTTAAAAGTATTATTTTCTGTAAATTAAGATTTTGCAGTTCCAAAAATTGTTTTTGTAATCAAAGGCGTTTTACCGAATGGAGGAATAGAAGACGCCATGCTTGTTTAGTGTTTGCCAATTATATTTGAATATTCCTAGAAGAGGTGTTTAGTCAAGCGATAAAAGACACGCAAACTCAGAGAATCGAAGGTCAAGGAAGCAATCTGTGCTTATTTAAGGACATTTCGAATGGTTGATAGATAATAATACTGAATTAATAAATGAATGATTGACGGTTGATGCTGGACAGTGTATCCAATAACGAAGATGACGAGGTGATTGATGAACGATTGTTAGCATTTTATGTTTTAGTAAAAAGTACTCATGCTTCTTCTAAACATGTCATTTTGTGAGAGTTATTTAGGTTGAATTAAATGTAGTAAATTATGTAACCAAAGGAAACTGATTAAAAAGTTTCGGAAACACGTATCTAGTATAAGCATAAATTGTGCTTATATAAGAATCCTGATTTGAGCCAGACAAAATTGTTCCGGTTGTCGGATATTGTACGCATGTATCACTGATATTACTTATAGTAATAGCGAAAGCATCGACAGGGTCATGATTCGCGAGATTAAAAATAAGTGATTTGGGAAGAATAGAGGCAGTGACACAATATGATATGAATAGATACAAAAGTTGACAGGATAAATGAGACAACACTATCTATACATAGCATAATTATGAAAATATACTCATTTTAAATAAATAAAATATTCTGACTTATTATTTTATAACAAAAGTGCTAAACAATATAGGTTTGTCAACGAAACTATTAAGTAGTATTTTAAAAATCATTTCAAAGCGATGGCCTGACGTCACCGAAATTCCAAAGATTATACAAATATATATATCATTTTAGTAAGGCTGAGTTTATCTTTATTTTGCTTGATTATATTTCACTGGACAAGAACATCTTAAATATACCTAATTCCTAAGTTACACATACTTTGTAATTAACTGATATGTTATACTTCTTTAACTTCGCAGTTTAGGTCGCTTACTCTAATCGTTCTTTTATTTTTCAGTATTACAGAAGTATAACATGTCAGAAGTAAAAATCATATTAGGCGTTACAAATCATTTCGCGCGTTATTAAGGCCATACTATTTTCTTTTCTTTTAAACGTATTTTAATACATTTATATCTATCAGCATTACGGAAATATACAATATGTATGTTGTTTTAATAAACAAAAAAAATGTAATACGCTCACTAAACTCCACTCATGAAGATAGCCTATTATCTTTAAAACGTTCTGGCAGTATCAATGTTCGTATATTTTCTAACAGGTTTCATGAGACATTCCATCTAGTCATAACACTATCTTTTAGGATGGAAGGGTTTGGTTATTGCCGATCATCTGAATTGTTTCATCGGAGACGAAGCGACATTTTAAAACGTAAATACCTCAGTTAAACATGACAAACAGAAAGGATCTCGCACTTACAGTGTAAAAAAACCCAGATGTAAGAGGGTTTTTACATTAATAGATTCTCTTTTCGAAATACCTGGCTTTGTAATTCATTCCATGTTACCTGTTTCCATTTACTGTACCAACGATCATGTATTCAAATTCCATGTGAACAAGCAGCTCGCGCCACAACTCCCCAAGAATGATGCCCTATAAACCAGACCTCTAATTAATAGTAAAACGTTTCATGACAATGTGCATTGTTTGGGTGAATAGAAGTAACAGAAGAATTGGTGTAAAATTACCTACTTTTCTGGAAGCTGAATTCTACCTCATGAACGTATCTCGTGCTATAATGTTTCGAAGTGGAAGACAAGTAAATATACTATAATGAACCAATTAACAAAATATTCTATGATTATATGGTTAGATAAAAATACTACACAAATAATATTTCTAATCCATATTCAAAAGATTGTTTCAATGCGTAGAGCACAACATCAGGTTGCTTATTTCCTTCTGTACAGTTGTTTTTCAAGGCATGAATATACTTAAACCTAGAAATACGCCCTGACTAAATATTCAGTACAAATAAAATAGTCGAAGCCAAAATAAGATCCACTCAAAATTATTAAACAGTGTCTGGACCAAGGAAACCATAACTGATCACATTCAGTTAGATCCTCCGTTTAGAAAGAAAAACAATACAATAGTTAAGTAGTCTATGTTGGAGAAGTACATTATTCTTCACTGTTTCACATACTCAAGGGTTTAGAAGCGGCAAATAATGTTTAACGCGCGATTGGATATATTGTTTAATGGCAATGGTTGCATTTGCTAGTATATATCTTCGAGACCAAGCTTGTCATCCATACACAGGTATCCGAGGTAATCGGGTCAGCAAGTATGCACTCAAATGATACTCGAACTGCTATAGATTAAGATGGATGTGACGTCACATGGCTCATGATAGAAAGGGGGCGATGTATATATATATATATATATATATATATATATAATGCATGTGTGTGAGTCAATCTATTTGTAAATAAATGAATTGAAAAACGGCAATCAACTAAATACAAGTATAGACATTTTTTAACAGAACATATCTAAAGAAAAGATACAAAAATAAAAACAAATAACACTAAATACCACGCACACACACAATGGAGAAGAGAAACAGAAATCAAGATATAATACACGGTGAAGAGATCACGAACTCACAAAAGCAGAAACAAACACTAATGGATTAGTAATTACGATAACATAATAAATATAACTATTCATGATAATGTATATAAAAGAAAATAAATTACAATATTTTATAATTATGTTCCTCCTTGAAAGTCTCTGATGGAACTGTTTTCTTTTCTCTATATATTACTTGCCCTCGCCAGGGACTTTTCAGTGGAAGATAACCTGCAGTGTGTGTTGTTTATGAAAGTATTCGTCGTAAGGTAACTCGCGTCTTGCCCTTGCTTATTTTACCACTAACGCTATATCAGGGTGGCAACGCTTTTAATTAACATCATTTGAATATATTATGTGTCAATTAATATTTAAAAAAGTGAATCCGCAAAAATCAGAAAAACACATTATTAGCAAAATAATCTTCCAAAAATCAGAAACCAAATTAATACGGTGCATATATTAGCACCACATGGGAAATCAGGCGAGGTAGTCGGTAACATGTGGTACCTATTTTTAGGGCTTACCGCTCTGATATGATCTATACATTTTATAAGAGTTTAATGATTAATAGTAACGAATTTTGAGCGTTTTTAAACATTTTCAACGACAACTTCTGAATTAATGTTCGTTAGTATATTGTTAGTCAAATAGTGGCAAAAGGGAGGGCGGAAGATTTAATTACTGGATTATTTTTTTTTACAAACTAACGTTATACACATAAATACTAAGTAAATAAAAATAGTAAGCATGGGGTGATGATTTCATAAAGATGTTATTGATAAATGCATTTTTCATTTTATGCGGAAGTGCATCAGATTGTTTGCTCGGGTGTAATATGACAGTCTGGGGCGTGATGTGGTTGTCGTCAAAACCTCGACTTACCGAGTTGTAAAACCCGAAAGTGCGATTATAAAAGACGTACAGTAACGCGACAAACACAACATAATATTGAATTGACCGATGCCGAACCGGAATATAACCCATAGGACGCGAATGCCAGGTACATTTATGTGTATTCCCGTGAGGCATAGAGGGGGAAATAAGAGCGCCCTATCTAGGATACAACGCATGATGTTGCAAGAAAATCCGATCTGGATCGTAAGTATTGTTGCCTTACACCCCGCGGATTGTAGAGATGAAGCGCCCTTGGGATCAAACGATGATTTGGGAAAGTGAAAAAAGAAGACAGTTACTTTTACTTTTCATGGGTGGTGAAGGGATACCTATATTTTATCGTTGCGCAGTTAGGTAGAAAATATATATGGATAATTGTGTATAGGAAATGAAGGAATATACACACGAAAACGGGGTCATGGGGTCAGCGAGTAATCTCAACCTGGTGTCCCTTAGCTTGGTGTGACGTCATATAGACCTAAAAGCTGTAGTGTGAGGAGCTAATGTAAAAATAACTTTAAATGGATTGTAAATGAAGACGCTAAGGGTCAAGATAGTTGTAGTCCTGATAGTCCTGCAGAAGAGAATGTAACGTTAACTTATTAAAAATGTGTCCCTTCTAAAACGCAGAATATTCTGTTTTCTTTGTTCTAGTGACACTTTAATTCCAAAGCTGAAAATAGTCCATTGAGACGATAGATAACAAAGTGTCGCAGTCACAGAAAGAGCGCAGATAAGAACGTAGAATGTAATTGTGTTGTTATGATTTGTGCTGTACATACGATAACAAAATATCTTCATGGACCGCAATGTATTTTATTAAGAGTTGATTTATGAAACATTACCCCCATCTTACAGAGGGGAAGTATATGTAACCAAATACGTAACTCATGAAAAATCAAGTGTTAGGTCCTCGATTTTTTAAAATTAACTGAACGAAAATGAAGTAAAAGAAAATGTATGCGGGAGTATTTTTGGCTTGTGTGTGATAATCTGTAGGATTTCACTTATATTACAATGATGACGTAGTTATATTTGTCATGTACAATAGAACAACGATATATTGGTCTTATGAGAGAAGATCAATGCCAGACGGATAAATTTGATTACTTTTGATAAAGGCACTGATAATAATTCAATCAGATAATTAGCTTTAAACAATTAACGTTATTAACAACATAGACATTTTAAAGAAATGTTATATATATATATATATATATATGTATATATATATACATGTATATATATATATATATATATATAACATTATTTTCTATGTTGTTAATAACATAATTCATGTGATTTATATATAGATATATATATATATATATATATATATATATATAATCTAGCTTTATCTGAATGTTGACTCGTTAACTTTGTAGTGTTTTCCCATGCCCGTTCGGCCTTATAGGCGTTGAATAAGTGACCACCCAAATAAACATACGCGAGGAAGCTGCGGTCCGTAAGTGCAAACTTAATGGGCTAGCTTATAGCTGGCCTAGACTTGAACAAAATGCAATTTGATCGGCTTCCCCACCTCTTCTTACATATGTCTTATCCCCTTTCCTTCTCTCTTAAAATATAGCTTAAGCTTGTGTTTTAAATTTTCACTTTTGATTTTTTTTATTCTTTGGACAAGATGCGATAGCATCGAAGCGTTGGTTGATTGCCGTAAGACTACAATACTGTTTATGTTATTTAATAAATGATCTACTTGGCATTAATCACTCATGATAAATTGGTTTGTTAATTAACATATTGCAACTTGATCAATCAATTATATATATATATATATATAAGCTATGAAAATATATTTATGGCCATTAAGCTACACAGAGCCTGAGGATTACCCCGAGGATGAAACGCGGAAGACTATGTGTAGCTTAAATTGCCATAAATATATTTTCAGAGCTTACAACCTAGCTCTACTTACGTATCGAGCACTGTTGAAGTAAATACTGAAAATTGATACATAAACAATTATATATTTTTTCTCTTCACAGTGTGGCATATGTTAGTGGGGCTATTGTAAACGTGGTTACGTGTGTGGGTTCAATTTATACATATTTGCGTGCCTTTTTACGTGGCCAATCGATTCCACGATCTCTATAAACGTTATTTTAAAAACTTTATTTTACGCCTGGAACTTAGTTTCCGATTTCAAGTTATGTGTAGAACCTTAGGGAATCAAACTAACTATTAACTAATTTCTACTTGACGATATGGGTAGGTGATTCATTTTTGTCTCATTCTATTGACAAACAGTTTCAGATAATATTTTCTGCGTTCACTCGCTTCGAACTCTATGGTAGACTGACTACGATTCTTGTCCGAACCACATAAAGAGACGTCACGCCGGTTATTTCGTAAACTATTCGTATCATCACGGACTTACTCGTTCTTAGTTTTACTTTCACCTAACCTGTCGTTTGATCTCTGATCTGCATCTGGCTCATCTGTCGTTTAATGGATAATGAATCATTCGTGGGAGCATAGATATGTATCTCAAATGTATGCAAGTTTTACTCTGCACTCATTTTATCAATTTTACCATAGGTCACAATCCGAACTACCTTTTTTAGAAATACAAGGCCTGTCTTTATACAACACCCCTTCCTCTATTATCAGAAAAAAACACACTCCTAGGATTTTTTTCCCAAAAAAATATCCCTAGAACTGGTAAAAATTAAGAACTAAACACAAATGAGAAATAATAATTTAATATAGGCATACTTTTTTATGGCGTTACAAACCACTAATCCTAGAATGTAAGTCATATGTAAGTCATATTACGATCGATATCGGCTGGATGGCCACCCCATGTCATAATCGATGATCGAGTTGTCATAGCCTTCATCTCACCGCTCACTTTCCGGAGCAGCGTATGCTCTCCTAGGATAAACTACACTATGATACACGCCCAGTGTTTGCTCGCTTCACAACTGCTTGACCACTGTGCCCCGGATTATCTGTTCGTTATCCCTGGGCACCCATCTTACTATTCCTCTAAACCATCGGTATACGGTTGATTTCCAATTAATCTAATTCCCGCTCATTACCACGCTATAAGGGAACAACGACTGACATTATTTTTTTAACACGTCATATCACATAGTCAGCCTACGAAATGTATATGAGGTACCGTTTTTAATACGTAATCGCTACCTCTGGTTTCAGACACCTAAAAAATCCCGACGCTTATGTTCGAGACCCATAACCTGTTTAAATTGTGTCTTAATTTATTCGCCCCGATTCTTGTAGTGGTGTACCACGGTTTGTTCTTTCTTCGTTATATCTCTCTCCTAGGTCGTTATTCGTCGAGTGTGGCATATCTATGGACACCTTGTTTTTTTTTTCGACAGAAGAAGAGTCGAGGTCAAAGTTTGAGATGGTCCAAGTAACTTTTATTGAGCTGTTCAAACTTAGCAACGTCGGCAAGAGAGGTCGGCTATATCTTATCTCCTTAACATCGTACTTATTAACTTCTAATATACAACCTATTAAAGTAATAAAAGAGTAATACTCGACCGACCGGGTGGTGGTGACCATTTTCGTCCCATTGGAACAAAATTAAAGTTTAAGACAATATTTCATAAGGTCCGTACCGCCTGTGACTCATTTACGAACTTCATAACGATACTCATCTCGACAACAAGCGACGCCATAGTCCATTTGTTCCGTCTACCAATCGTATAATCGCTTGTTTACTCGTTTGCTTGGTTAAGTCTATACATAACCCTTTCAATTGATCTCGGATATCTACCTGTCTAATATGTCGTCTCATGGGAAAGGAAGCATTCTTGAAAACAGATGTATTAATCTAGAATATATGTCAGTTAAACTCAATTTAGTAATTTCACCAAAGTCACAATCTATACTGGCTAACGCACACATTTCTAGTAATATAAGACACGTCTTTATGCAACATATATATATATATGTATATATATATATATATATATATATATATAATTTACTTCTTCTTATTATTAGTATTAGTATTATTAGTAGTAGCAGCGGTAGCATATAAATATAAACACTAAGACATGGTATTTGTCTTTTAAAGACTTATCTTATCCAGCCAAAGCATCCACCCCAGGGCCAATCCTTCAGACTTTCAGTCAATTCTGCTTTTAAAACTGTAACATGTTGCTGCTCAGAAGAAATATACCTGATTTAATCGTGCAAATACAATTTCTATAGATTATGATGTTCTGTCAAGGATAGAAGACTCTTATGTTTTAGTTTGTCATAATAAGTGGGTTATCTACTTCAGAGTGCTTCCGTGTAGGTTACCTAATATATTATTATCATCCAATATATACAAGGGATATACATATCATCAAAAAGAGACTTGAATTTCGTCTTTCTAAAACTAATGTGTTTTTTTTATATAGAAAAAAATAGTAATGTATGTATGTATGTGTATATATATATATAGTCTCGGAAGTTCTTTTAACCTTCAAAACTGAGGAAAAAAAAAATTTTTGTTGAAAGATTTTAGTCTAGTAAGTCAATCAATCTACTGCAATCACTATTTTAGTTTACTTCCAAGAATATACTCTAATATAAATATATTTTTATATATGTTTTTATATATAAGGGATCGTCAGTTGTTTACCATGAAAACTGTTTCATTTCTTTATCATGGCATCCCAGCAGTGTTGATCAGACACCACCTCCCTATTTAATAATTATTTTTTAATTTAAAAAGTTTACAAATATTTGATTTAGTTTTGCTTCCAGATTTGTTTTTCTAAAGTATTAAAATATAGTTTTCTTACCTGTGTTGTTCCTTTCAAAGTGGGTATTTATTATTTTACAGAACATCTATTTTATAGAGTTAGATGATTCCATTATAATAACCCCCCTTTTTTTTCTCCTTGGTTATTTTCTTTGTCTACAAATGTTTTAAAATTAAACATATATATTTATAAAAATATTTCATATATACATATATATATATACATTTATTTATTTATTTCATCATGGACTATTTACATATGTTATACATTTTTATAGTAGAGTTTTGGATTTCTTTTATCAATTTCTTTTGATTTATTTCATATAATTTAAAAGCGTCAGGATAGCGTGTTATTGCCTTATTTAACTGTCTAAATATGTTATTTTTATCTCCACCTTGTTTAAGCATTCTTATTACTAATGAAGTGACTGGAGGTATAAAATCCATTAACCTTAAAGTAACGCGGGCTATACTTAGAAATTCGGACATTATACTCCCATAAAATATATACATAGGACAGGTACTACTTTTATGCGGCATACGAACGATATGAAAGGGAAAATAATTTCTTTTATCAAACATTTTATAAATAAATCTACCATCCTCAATTTTTATATCTAAATCTAGAAAGGTAGCATGTATTCCTGTATGTTCACAATTTAATTTTAATTCCCTAGGATATATTAAATGTTTAGTATTTTCAAACTCCTCTCTATCATTTATACAGACCAGGTCATCAATAAACCTCCTGCAGCCGTGGTAACTATACGTTCTAGATATATGATTTTTTATTAATGCTGAAATATATATGTATTCATATCTATGTAAATAGAGATTTGCCCAAAAGGGGGCAGGGTCCAAACCCATAGGAATACCTATAGTTTGTATTAGTGTATTATTTCCTATTTTAAAATAACTTTCTTTAATCAGGTGACTTATAGGTATTTTAAGGTCATTTTTTGAAGTACTAGTGTTACTGTTTTTAGTCTTACACCAAAAGGCTTTAGATTTTGAAAATTCTATGTATTTACCTTTACCTCCGGCAAAAGCTAAATCTATAATGTTACCTAATTCTTTAATTAGTTCATTATGTGGTATTTTAGTATATAAGGTACTAAAATCATATGTAGAAATTGACTTAGCCTTTTTACGGGAATTTATATGATCTATTTTTTCTTTTATTGGATATGAATTATTTACTACCCAAAATAGGTTTATATTACTATAGAACTTTCTTTTATTATGAAAATTATTTATCTGATTAATTATTAATTTAAACACATTTGATATAGCCTTACTCAAGGGTTTAGTAATACACATTTATAATACATATATATATATATATGTAATAGTCAAAATCACAGGATTTACTTTGAGAAGATGTTGTTTTGTAACACCTTACCACGTACACATTAAAGGTCGGGGGTTATATTTTTAGTAACCATGTTATTAATTTCGAAAATATAATTTCTTAACAGATCTATTGTAAACATTTAGACAGCCAAAATGCAGATTATATATATTGGATGTACTATGACTGTACACCATCTAAAGTTATGCTAAATAATCGTGTCCAAAACAAACAAAAATCATCTCACTTCAACAAAAAATGTATATATGTAGGTGCAACTAGAAATATAAATTTCCATTTTTTTATGAACACTATATTGTGTCACGATAGAGCGAACAAAAGTACGTATACTTCATATACTTATCCTGCTATGTCTATACACACATATGTATATATATATATATATATATATATATATATATATATACATATATACTAAATGAATAATTATACTGTTCAAATATCGTATATAGTAAGGCAATTTAGTTTAATTCATAAATTGAGATTGCAGCTCTTCGGGCAAATGCAAATACCCGGATTAATGAAATTATAACGCTATCTATTATACAGCAATTAATAAATCCTAGTTCCTTTGCAGTATTTAAAAGTTCCCTTATGGGGACACTTTCCTATTTAAATATTTTAATATTTAAATTGCAGTAAAATGTATTCATTCATAATACAAATTAGATTAGATTCCCTGAATAAAGTACTCTTAACAGTAAACTCCATCTTCTAGAATGAACCAGTTAAATTGATTTTTCACAATTCAAATAATACATTTCTTAGCATACATATATGCATATCTATACACACACACACACGCACACACACACACATATATATATATATATATATATATATATATATATATATATATATATATATATAAATTATAATTCAGTATGTTAAAGATTTAGGACATACTTAATATTTGATAGGTATGCTCTCAAAATAAAGACACACAAATAATGCTTGTTTTTATAAATGCTTCTGAGTGTTGATACTCATAGCATTATTATATGCTATTAATTAGTAGAATTTGGTATATTCAGACTACCGTTCTCATCTTAGGTGTGTTTATCACAATATTTCAGCCGCTATAACATCCGATGTTCTTCAGGTGTACTTTGCCGAACTCGGGAATCTAGACAGAATTTCGAACGGAACCCTTTATTTAATCCATGCTCTCGTTCCATCTGCCATGACTGGGAAGAAGTATTCAGTAATTCGCAATTTTTAATATCACCGTCACTGGGGATTGAACCTTCAACCTTCAGATTACTGTCACTTAGAACTGAATTATACTTAGTATTATATCCATCTGCGGACAATTCTAGTATGCATTTTGGTAGTCTGAACCATATTCTTGGTTTGATCTAACTATTACTACTATAGATCACTACTTATCTATTATTTATAATTATAGGTTCTCATATTGTATTGAATTCTGTACTAGGTCTGCTTAGTAAGTAATTGTCGCCAAACATATGTGAAGATTCTTTGATTCGTTTTACTCTCCACCGTTCTTCTCTATCTATGATGTTTACTTCGTCCCATAAGGGTAGATGGTTTCCCCTTTCCTTCAATTTGTGGTCAGCCATACCCGACTTTTCGATTTCTTCGCGTATTACGGTTTTCCGGTGTTCTTCAAGGCTTACCTTTGGTGGACGAGGTGTCTCACCTTTGTATACTTTTCCACACTTACCTGGAAAAAACGGAGGTTACATCGGCCGAAACGTTGTGATAAAAACACCCAAGATCAGAACAGTAGTCCGAATATACAAAATTCTACGAATTATTAACCCGAATCTAAAAAAGTCCGAAGCGTGCTATGTATTAACATATATTTTGTTAACTAATTATTTTTTTAACATAAATTATTTGCTTAACATACCATAGTTACTATTACATTTTATTTTATGTGCAGTATATTAAATTTCGTTGGAGATTACCGTTATATTATTTATTTATAAAGAAATGTTTCGTACTGTAATCTTTTGTTAATATCGCAATTATTTCTGTGTTTAACTTAAACATTTTCTCATATATATATCTATCAGTATATATATATATATATATATACATATAATATAATTTAATATATCATGTATACACACATATTAACACTTACAGCAATATAATATATTACATATATATACAATACGTGTTTATATATATATATATATATATATATATATATATATATATTAAGGCATGTGTTATTAAAGACGACAGAAATCTTCTGTTTAGTGATTCCTTTTTTTATTTTTTCCATTCGTCGAATGCTCTTTTTGACGTGTAGATAGAATGAATTGATGAAGGATCCATGTGTTTGACTAACGTTTTCGATTCTCTCCGGAATCATCTTCAGGTCTTTTATGGCAAAAATGAATAAAAAGCGAGTGAAAGAATGGAATTTCTTAAAAAATACGCCGGCAAACCGTTAGCGTAAAATACGGACGTCTACATTTTAAAATGTGACAATTGAAACAGTTCTTCGTTTATTTATTAATTTTATTTATTATTCTCATTATTTTTAATTTAAAATAATGGCTGATTTAATTTTGTCTCGTCTAATAAATAGGGAGAAGGAAAATGGGGGAGATGCTTAGCCTAGTTTAGTGATATCAACCGGTGTAGCCTAATTCAATTAAAAAAATAGGGACATCTTATTAAAATTACTTACTGCCTATCTCCCCCATTTTTTAATTTAAAATAATAAGAATAATAAATAAAATTAATAAATAAACGAAGAACTGTTTCAATTGTCACATTTTAAAATGTAGACGTCCGTATTTTACGCTAACGGTTTGCCGGCGTATTTTTTAAGAAATTCCATTCTTTCTCTCGCTTTTTATTCATTTTTGCCATAAAAGACCTGAAGATGATTCCGGAGAGAATCGAAAACGTTAGTCAAAAACATGGATCCTTCATCAATTCATTCCATCTACACGTCAAAAAGATCATTCGACGAATGGAAAAAATAAAAAAAGGAATCACTAAACAGAAGATTTCTGTCGTCTTTAATAACACATGCCTTAATAAAAAAATGCTGCCTAAATACACACAATATATATATATATATATATATATATATTACTATGTCAGCATTTCACAATACGTGAGAAGGGCTAAATAATATTATAAAAATATATGTATGCCAAGGAAACTGCACACACACGCACATAGTTCATACATGAGGGAATATCATCCTAAATGTGTGTTTTTTTTTAAAATTTGCAATGCTATTTCATATCTAAATATTGTTGACTCTAGGTAAAAAACACTAATCGGATACGTTGCTTATATTGCTCCCCAACTGGTGTATGGGCCAGGCTTACCCTGCTAATAAGTTGCCACTCTTAACAAACCCAGATGTTATGACTTGACAGTCCTAATAAAACTTGGTGCTTAATTTTTGAACAATTTACTTCGTGTAAAAGTAACCTAAACTGTTTCGTAACTCGAGGCGACTGAAAAACATCGTGCAAACAGTAGCCGTCAACATGTTATATAATGTGTACATTATAATTAAGCGGCTCATTCGGAGTGTATACTTCTTGGCCTTAACGCTCGACAATAATCCATCTACTTTAACTCTGCACCCATTTTCCACATAAATTTGCTAGACATAACAGCGTCATTTAACCATTGTACCAGAAACATCTAGCAGCAGGAGCTTTTTCTCCTCAGATCCTTTTCTGAATGGGTGGTTCACTACCACGAAGATACAGTCATCAATAGCAGCAGCTTACCCCCATCGTCTTACAGCACGCAAACACTGACTGTCATAATCATCACCATCGATACGGTAACTACATCCGCGATAACCAGCCATGATCAATCATCATCATTATTCTGGTCATGATCGTCGTCATCGTCATCGCCATAAGCAGCAGTTGTTTCCTGCTGCCATCGGAACGTCATACAGCAGCCACGTCAAAAGTAACAACTTCATGAATCATCATCATTCTCGTCATAATCATCAACTAATAGCCTACATCAGATATGTCAAAAGACACAGCTCTCAGTTAAAAGACAAAGGCTACCCCGGCTAGAGTTCATCATCGCTGCCGCAACAACCGATGCATGCAGTAGAATTATTTCACAAAGGACACTTCGGCAAGGGTCACGGGCATCACCATAATTTTACAGTTCCTATTTATCTTTTCCTGTCGCTTTACTTAATGATGAACTCCTATCAGTCACATATGCATTTATTTGAAATGAATGCTACCTTTATATGTGGCCGCACTCACCAATTAGTTATTCCGTCTCAGTTATTAACGTTTATTTAATTATTGTGTCACGTATTTTCAGTTTAATACTGATAACCAGTTTCCGACCCCTTTAACAATGCTTTACATTTGCTAAAGGACAAGTTGATAGACAATTAGTGTAAAAATGTTGTGTTCAGTAAATTTAGTGATTATCAACTATTAGAATACGCGTCCTGAGACGACTATTCTGATATTTCATTTTTATTTTTCTGTTTTTTATAGCCATGTGCGTTCTTACATCGGTATTGTATTTTATTAATTTGTTATTTGTATATTTCATTAATGTATTTCTCCGCATATATTAGTCGAAATATCACACATATGAAATTACGTTTTAATTATTAACTGTGAATATTGCTGCCATAGAATATCGTTATCATTGATGTCCACAAAAAATATGGAATACAATTACACAATAAATTCTACATGAAACATTGTATAAGATGTGCGGGATTTCTCGACCATTCCTCGCTGCTTTTCACATCAATATGTATAATTTACTCTTAAAAATAATACTTCTTTTGAAATAATACATGTGTCACACATAAATACTATCCATGATCACAATTGTCATTGTCGGTTAAATATTTGTTTAACTTTTAATTTGTAAAACAAATAGGTATTTTATTATTATTTATTTCTGTCTTAAAATTGTAGCAATTACATTCTTTTCAAAACAATACATTTCATCAGTTTTTTTATCGTAAAAAATAGTTCTCACTAATAATACGTCAAACAAAGAAAACGAATGCCACATTTTGAAATTAAAAGTGTACGGTTTTAGTGACCGGTGCGACATAATTTGATTTTGGAATAGTTCATTTTAAAATGGGTAAAGTTGAAATCGTCTACCTTAATCACATCACATATATCACCCCTGATTAGACGTTCTTATTTTCGTTTAATTAGTGTATGCTATTGTCGTCCATTTTAACTTGTTTATCACGCTTGTTTATCAACAACAAACAAACAACACATATAACATAAATATAACATGTAGGGTTCATTAAGTGTGAACCAAAATAATTTTTCAAAATGTACAACTAAAAAATAAGAAACATTTTGAGAGGTATGCTCCTTCTATTTCAGTCAGTTTAGTTAATTATCCAATGCACATTTCTGATAAATATTAAGAGTGTTAAACATAACATTACTTAGATGTGTACTATTACAACTTATTACTATACCATTACTATAGTATGCTTACTAATGTCTTATCCACATAATCCAATGTCCTAATGGTTGACATGTATATTTATTACTAGCAGGGCTACCCGGCGTTGTTCGGGGCGATAAAATAACAAAGTAGTTTAAATTAAACAGTGTGTTTAACATCTTTATATGAAAACTTCAATAAATAAAATTAAAAGTTATCGCGTAATTAAAGCAAAATATGACTCAGCATTTTCTAATTACTATAAAATATGATGAAAAATAACTGAAAAGGATCCCCTTGATGAAATCTGCCGCATGGAGCCCTAAGGGGTGGGTTTATAGATTCAGGAATACACCCATCAAATAACTCTATGAATTTTACATAAGAATACACTTTTATATTGTATCTATATTTCCTAACATGTTTTTCTATAGGGCACACATACACACAGACATTCAATTTTATATAGAAGACTAGCAGGGCTACCCGGCGTTGCCCGGGACGATAAAAAACAAAGTAGTACACATTAAAGTGTGTGGTTAACATCTTTATATAAAAACTTCCATCTCTCTTCTTTCTTTAGCCGTCTCTCTTTCCCTGGCCTCCATTACTTCCCTCCCTTCTTCAACCCTCTATTTCCTTTTTTCGAATATGATTCTTCTCTTGTTAAAATATGTTAAAAACTAATAATAATGTAATTCATTTCCCCGGAACCATCTGCTTTAAATGTAATAGTGTACTCTTACATTTATTGCACTGGGACATGAAAAAATAAAGTTAAATAATATGTGTAACATTTTGATGTTAACACTTATATCACCCCTCTCTCTCCCCCAAACCGTCTTTTTATATTTCTCCCTTTATCTTTTAATACTGTAATGACAGAACTGCCAAAAGTATTGGTTGAATCAAAGTATAAAGAAAAATGATGTTGATAATGATTATTGATCTCGAACTATTCCGAGTAGAACAAATAGCCCGGTCTATCCATATGTTCTGCCCCCTATTCAGAATGTGATGAAGATAAATAATCTTACTCTGTGAATTTTACATAATAACAACCTTTTATAGGTTATCTATATTCTCTAACCTTTTTAAACAAACCTAAATTGTGTTGTTAAACGTGAGTTGTCGTTCTTCGTTAGCTATCCTCAAACAAATAAATTTACTTAAAAATCATCAATTGTTTTATGTACTTGTGTCATGATTTGCCGGACAACGCCGAATACTTTTCTTATAAAAGATATTATAAAATGTCCATGTACATGTATTTGTGTACGTAGAGAGTGGCGGGCAGTGGCGGACATTCGCATAGTTTTTTACCCCCTTCCATGTACATAGAATTGACGCTAAGAAACGTTAAATAAAATTAAAAGTTATCTCAAAGTCTTACGTAATTAAAGCAAAATATGACTCGGCATTTTCTAATTGCTCTAAAATAGAATGAAAAACACCTGAAAACAACCCCCCTCATAAAATATGCCGCATACACCCCAAAGGGGTTAGTGTAAAGATTCGACAATACTCCCATTATCTTACTCTGTGAATTTTACATAAGAATACACTTTTATATTTTATCTATATTCTCTAACCTTTTTTAAACAAACCTAAATTCTGTTTTTAAACGTGAGTTATCGTTCTTCCTTATCTATCCTCTAACAAATAAATTTCATTAAAACCATTTATTGTTTTATGTACTTGAGGTATAATTTGCCGGACAACGCCGAATACTTTTCTTATATATGATATTATAAAATGTACATGTATTTGTGTACGTACAGAGTGGCGGGCGGTGGCGGACCTTGGCGTAGTTTCTTACCCCCCCCCATGTAAATAGAATTGACGCTAAGTAACTTTAAATAAAATTAAAAGTTATTTCAAATTATTACGTAATTAAATTACAATATGACTCAGCAATTTCAAATTACTATAAAATATGAAAAATAACTTAAAAGGACCCACCCCTGATGAAATCTGCCCCATGGACCCCTAAGGGGTGGGTTTATAGATTCGGGAATATGTTCAACTTACTCTTTGAATTTTACATTAGAATACACTTTTATATTGGATCAATATTCTCTAACATTTGTTTCTATAGGGAACACACACACACACAAACACACACAGAGACTAACATACATATATTCAATTTTATATAGAAGATATACTCTAAGTGACAGTTATTAAGAGCTAGAAGGTTTAAACTGTATCTATATGTGATCATAACAAAAACTTACATCAATCGACACTTCGTCTTATTCAGAGTTGATACAATCAGTCTCCGTAGATTATATAAAGTGTTCTAAATTCAGTCTAGGTTCCCTGGTTTGAAATATGCATTTCCTAATATAAAAAAACAACACGTTTTACAGTACAAAACGTTGGACATAAACTTATTGACCGAAACATTGAGAACACGGAGAAAAAAATAGGCATGATATTTATGATGTAGCAGGTACAGTGAATATTGTTTTTTAGTGCCGACTGCTGATTGGATACAATTTCCAAGCAGCAGTATATTTCAGCCACCGAGAGTAAGAGCTCAAACAAACAGTTTGTTTCTCTGTCTTGCTTTTCTTTCAGAGACAATTCCAGGTCGTACATTTTGGTCAGGCGGTTTGCAGCGAACGCTCCTCGATGAATAGAACACACATGACGAGACACGTTCCCGCATGACTAAGCATATACACACTGCTAGCCGAGCGGGTGCGCACAAGTTTATACACACCATCTTCGACTGACAAAACAAGCACGCTAATATACACACACTTCAAGATGCCTATTTGATTTGAACACCATGAATCACGTAAATGCACAAGATGCCTACCGAAACCATCATGTGTACTCAAGTGTGCTTAACATACAGTCAGCTTTCTTTGAAGTGAACGTTCTTTGACCGTTTGAAAACTTTACGAACTTTCCATCTTGCGTTGACTTAACACAGTTATAAATAAAACATAGTTATTTAGTATGGATAGGTTTTGGCATTCTTTCTTTTGATAATACCCATTCCACACGTATACGATATAATGTAAAGAATAAAGATTATCGAGACCCATTCCCAACATTCAAAAACATAATAGTGACGAGATATACGTATTGACATACTGTTGCTTTTATTCATGATTTTCTGCATTTTCTTATTCTGTGATCCACGTGGACGTACATACAAAAACATAATAATTGTATTTTAAACAGTTATATTTATTATCTCCGCTGAAACAAACAAAAATAGGTTCACCTCAAGGGAAGACGTGCAAAGAAACTTGCAATATTACATCGAATACATTATAAATGACTGGAATGGGAGAAAACGAGCGAAAGATTGGAATCATCCTGAAACAAGAGAAATAAAACATTTCCACAGAAATGCGTGAAAATCGTTTTGGAGTTGTTTCGTTTTCCTGCCTTTGCAAAGATAAGCAGAAAAGTATAGAATATATCAACACCAAATATTAAAGAAAACACAAAAAACGGATTTGTGCCTTTTCTTTCTTATTTTCGGGAAAAGTAGATGAGTTATATCGAACGAGCCTACAGGGAGAGATAAATAAAAAGAATATAGCTGATTTGTTTTCTTCAAGAAGGGATTTTTGGCATAATATTAATGGAGCCTCTGTGAAAGAAAATAGTATACCATGCGTGAAAATGTTATATTTAACTTAAATATGTTTTTTCACTTTCTGTTACCACGACTTTACAATAATTACTAATTAAATATTTACCAAAACCTTATGTGTTATGCCATTGTATATGGAGCAATTTCATATACTAGCTTTTAGAAAAATGTTTCTTCGCTGTGTTAAAAAAATGGTCTATTTGTGTATACTACTAAGAACACCGCTATACTTATTAATAGGGGCATGTAGAATTTACGCTGCGCCCATCCTATAGGTCAACATACTAATTTATGGGCGTTGCCAATGAACCCATGTGTAGAACACATACCATCCTTACTACTTCGTTGTATATGACAACATTGTCGTTTTCTAAATCCAATGTCAACAAATTTTGAACTCTCTCATTTTATCACATTTTATTAAACTGATAGTCCATCCATTTTATTTTAGAGTAGTGTTAGTCGTGATAATTCGTGGCTCTTTATTAAAATAAAGTATTTGGATGAAGATGAAATATCCTGTTGCAAATGTTTATATTCAAACAAGAGGATTTCGACTGCGAGCAAATCAACCACTGTCTGGTCGTGTGTATAATGGCATCATAAGGAGAGAGCTGCTATTTTGATTAATACTTGTATTTTGTAATGAATTAAGACATATATCATTCGTTATACATAGCGAACAGACGGGTGTATCAACCTAATATATTAAACATTATATTGATCAGATAAGAAACAAAATCATTTGTAACATTTTAGTTCATGAAAAAAAATGTAACAATTGTATACATTATGTATTTTTTTGTTTTCATTGATGGCTTCGATTTACTTTATTTACTATTTTATTATTAATACATCTACATTTATTTTATCGATATCACACAGTGGAATAATTAGAGCCATATTAACGCATGCTTGTTACTTAATAAAACACGTTGATTTTTAAAAATATATATTCATCAAATAGATAAGTTTCCTTTCACTATTATTGCAATTCCCTTTTATTCGCAGCATCATATCTCTTTGCCCATCGTATAAAACAGTTATAAAGTTGATTAAGACGCGGACTGACGAGTTGGGTGTAGCAAGTTTTAACCTTGCTGATTCGATAAAATAATTTAATTCATGGGTGTTGCCAACATTGACATTTACCCTCTGTAAGTAGTTTTCTCTAAAAGTAAAGTATCCGGGAAAACAAGGCAAAAATAGAAATCATGTGGGTTTACAAAATTGTAGCATTCTGTTTGATACGTATGCACCTACTGTTATCGTTGATAAAGACCGGTGCTTTCACTTGAAGTAGAATGAGACAGGATTTCTTCAACATTTTAATACTCCCTGTTCCCGTCAAGTTTACTTTAAAATGATGCTGTACTAAATAGTTTAAATAATAGAGTCGTTGTACTACCATAATTATTTGTATTACATATATGTTCGTGTTTCATAGGCTCTTCACATAATTCGACAGTTCCAAGTATGTTCATACCTTTCGTTATTTTTAAAGTTTCAGACTAATATAGCTTGGTACAGCGAAGTCTATTATTTGATAATTTTCCTTATCATTTATTGTCTATTAAGATTTCGCATATTAACGTTTAATAGATTTACTACAATTTGATCTCCTTTATTCTGTAACAGCAGATGAAGTTATGCATTTAAAATGTGCACCAACCAAACTATAGAGGTATACTAGCTAATCATACGATTAAATAGTGCTATTTTTCTAAATACACGAAAGAGTTTCGTCTACATAAACAGTCATTCATTAAAATAATTCAATAAAATCAAACCTAATCATTAAATACCTTTCTTTAATAAAATACAGATCGCTCGCTTGAATGAAATATACCGATGAGACTTAAACTATGCGAGAAACGGGAAGGGAGAGGGTGACTGACTGGCGTGTTTGCTCGCTGTCTTCCCCTATCTATCTATATATCTATCTATCTTAGCCAGATGAACTGTTATAGGGATATATACTTCTTTATGTTGCAATGTACTTCAACAGGGCTCACTACGCAAGTAGAGCTAGGTAGAACATTATGAAAATAGATTCACGGCAATTAAGCGAGTCAGAGACTTCCACGTTTCATCCCTGAATGAGATTGGCAGGTTTAAATGCATTACGTTAGTGTTGCCATGTGTTTGTATATATATATATATATATATATATATATATATATATATATATATATATATATATATATATATATATTATACACGTGGGGTTTAGTCTAACAAATTAACTAATCAGATTCTTTGTTATTCCTTCCACGAGTTGATGGTTCCGTTATCCAATAGTGAAATGATTATACTTAGCTTTTTAAGTAGTTGCACCTTCCAATTAGCATTTATTTCAGCACATGAAAACACAAATATGGAAAAGGTTACCGTTCCAACATCACTCGAAAACACCCCAACACCTAGCACGCATGAATACATTATTAAATCAATTAAAAACCGAACGAATACGCCGAATGTCTTGGCAAGCCCACTTATTCCTAAATAATAAACAGCTAGATAAAAAAGAATATTACAAATTAAAAAACCTAAACAAAAATTACATGTTAAAAGTTTAGAAATCCACAAACAACATAATACTTTGCTAAAACAATAACAGTGCATTGTTAGACACATAAACAACTCAAATTAACTATTCGTAATAGCGTGTACACCTAGGATTTTTTAAATAAAATGCATAAACAAGTGTATAACACACTACCCACAAGAAAACCTTACGAAACATATGAAACTAGATATAAGCGAACATAACAACATAGATATAATAAATGCTGAAAGTAAACAAATCACCGATATACTAAAAATTAGCGACAAATTGACTAAATTTAAAGCCTAAAAAACATATCTTATTGAGATACCACACAAGTAAATTGAACAATAACCCTATCACTCGTTTAAATAATCGGACACAACAAGGAATAGTAAACCAGTGTTTTTCTAGAATTAACATGCAAAGGAAAGAAGACCTAGAATTAAATAAGTAATCAATTTGTTGGGTTTATAAAATAAAACATCAAAATAAATGTACTTTCCTACAATTCGACAGTGTTTATTTCTATTGAACTATTTTCGAAAAACTCTTCAACATCGCCTTGGAGTTTGCCGAGATGTATACCGATATATCCAAGGAATAGCATCCACACCATTTAAAATATAATCAATAATAATGACATATTGATTAACAAAACGTAACCCATCTTTGATTTTTGCATGGCTGCCCTGGTCACTTTTAAGGCATCAGCCATTGTGGAGTTAGTTAATTTATATACACTCGCAGAAATATTTTATTACATATATCACCTATATAGAGATGATGAATTTGCTATGAAAATGGGCTCCAACTTGGTCAAGAGAGCTAACCTCAAGGAAATTACATATATGGATACGAATAAAATAGGCTTAAGAGAAGAAGTACTGGCAAACAGAAAAAATAACTCACATTACAGATATCAATTTAAACTTTAATATGACTCGTAATCATTTTTATTAAAGTATAACGCTAATCCAATTTACGTAATCCTAAGTCCAATTACCTCATCAATTATAACAGAGCTTGCTAATTCTATCGAACGTAGGCTTAGCAATAACTCTAGCAACGAAAATATATTGAAGTTGTCGAGCAACATTTACAATATATCTCTAAATGTAGTGTGCACTATACTATCGAAATGAAATATGAAAAACAAAACACTAATGAATATAATAGAATTAAAAATTAAAAAATATATAATATGGTATACACCACACTTTACTTGGCAACACATTCGTAGATCGGCACTGAAAGCACCTCCCCGTAACAAATACCTGCGAACACTATGAAATGATAATTAAGGCACACATCTAGAAAATTCTAAAGTTAAAAAGTAGAGAAATAAATAGTAACAAATTGCGTGAAATGGTGACCCACATTGCAAAAGTAACACTTAGAAGCATAACAATGTAACCACTACAAATAGTAATAAGTCAACCCCTAACAATGATAACCTAAATAGAAAAAAAAGTTCGTAACGAAGTGAACAGCTGTAACTGCATGACGTTGCTCACAACACACTAAATGCCTACCCAAAAGTAGTGTTTACTAAACCACAATAATTGCTAAAGAACGACCAAACATCAAAAAGCAATAGGTGGGTATGACCTATTTAATTGTAAAACAAACAATTACGACCATTTAAATACAGAAAACACCGGATAAAAACGAAACTAGGAGCTCAAAGAAAGCGGAAGGTCACTAATAATTGAATGGGAAATAGCACGACAGGCCATTCCATGTAGAATTTTACACGACCCGTGTAAGTTATAGGTGATTTAGAAATTGTAAATCCTAGCCTTTAAATACCTGCAACACATATTACCGTTAAGCGTGAAATAGCAAAAAAACTGCATACACATAATAACATTTACTTTAGGATAACACTATATAATACAAATACATAAATTAATTAATGAATGAAAAACTACATGAATGAAAAACTAAATTAAACTAAAACCTTAAAATAGAACAACACACACGCGTGTTGAAATAAGGTCACATATTTAGTCACAACAAAGAACAAAGATGAGTCACCCCTACACAAAACAAAACAAAATAATACGAAGTAAAATCAATCGAACCTTTGTTTGTGACAAGCCACACTATCGAGTAGTAGAAACATAAACGTTTGGGAAAGAAAAAAATAATCTGATAAACTAGCTGGACAAAACACCACGTGTATATATAAAAATACTCGGTAACGCAAACTCCATGGATGTTAACATGACAATTCCCTACGGGGATGAAACATTGTGTGTAGCATAATAGCTATTAATATACTTTCATAACTTATATAAATATACATATAAGTATTGTTGCCATTCTAATAATCTCAAATTACCGAATTCTGTTTGAACTAGGAATCGTTGCATTCAACCATAGTCAAACTTCGCATATCATGAAACTGCTCAAACTCTCCAGGTGCCTATCTCTTTTAAACTCACTCTTAACATGTCTCTTTTTCTTTAGTCTTTTTCGATTATACATACACAAACACACACACACACACAGACACACACACACACACACATATATATATATATATATATATATATATATATGTATATATATATATATATATATTCCTTTCTTCTATTAAGATTATTCTGGTAGCCCTGTATTGGCATGAACGCAGATATCCCCCTCACTCTCATCCCTAAATTATCTCGCTGCTTGAACAACTTCAAAGTAGTATAAAGGCTCCATTTCCATCACATCCGTACTCCACCTCATCATTCTTTTTCTGCAGCAGATCATTATCTCCAGTGATATTCCCAGCGTTTCCAACTCTTTGAGGTTACCAATATAGACCTGTCCATTGGGACAGCTTTAATTACCTGTTTATTCAGATGAACTGCGCGTAACCACATTGAAACCAGCGTCGATGCAATCTGTTCTAGGGTTGCTGTTAACCTTAAAGTACAATGCCTTTCTAAAATACAGCATTTAATTTCAGACACCGTTTATATAGGACTGAGGTAGAAAATCGTATTCTTCGCTATGTCTAATGCATCATTCTTCTATGTTCATTTTAAATATAATTATATTTTCAATTCCTTTTATTATATGAGCATATCGTGTGAATATTCCATGAATATTTCTTGATATTGTGGTTGAAAATGACCACGTTGTATTCTGCAAGGTATCAGCCCAGTTGTAATTAGTTCTACAGACGGAAGTTCTTATGAATAAAGTTTCTTCACTTAAATCTGCTTGAGGCAAGCACAATAAGGAAGAACAGATAGTTTCTTTCAGTTGCGATAGTAAGAGTTATTCTTGCTATAGCTCTATTAGATGAAGCACTCAGAGATTGGTGTTCAATTGAGAACCTTCTATAGACGTGACTTTGCGTCCTAAAAACTAAACAGAAATCTATGTGCAACATAACATGTTAAGACTTAATCTTCCCAGGTGACTTTTGCATGGCCGTTTTAAAGTCCACTCTTAATCGATGTGTGTTGGCCCATCACTTTCAAAATCTCAGTTTGTTACGCATCCCTATGTGGGTGTGCTACTATCATCCTGATTAACTCATTAAAACGTATCTTTGAGTAGCATATAGGTTTTGATAAGTAGTGACTCATTACAAAATAAACAAAAACTATATATGCATGCACATAACTATATATACGTATACATCTGAATAGAATATATATATATATAGGGTGGTTGGGGGTTGGGTTGTATATGTGTATATATATATGTATATTTATATATTTTTTTCTATTTAGATGTATACGTATAAAATTATGTACATGCATATA
>OY744515.1:196409859-196434859 GCA_963556195.1 Sepiola atlantica
CATTACTGGACGTTAAAAATATGTAAAAATTATTAGCATTACAAAATAACTAATGAATCTAGTTTTAAAATGGCACAAGTTTCTTTTTACTTCCATTCATAGTCCAGCAGATATGAGAACTTTAAATGTGCCTAAGACTTTTGGAACACCCTTCATATATTTGTTTTATTTATACCAAACATTATTGGCTACACATTCTTAGTAAAGTCAACAATTGCATGACGAAGCAATATTTTTAGAAAAATCGCAGCTTAAGCATGTTCGCACGTATGTATTCAGTAATGTTGGTATAAACAAATATATATATATATATATATAATATATATAATATCTATATACATATATATATATATATATACACATGTATGTAAATAATAGGACTAACACAGCGTTACGTCACTTGCTTTATGTTCATCATTCCTTCACTTATAGAAGTTGAATGCCTGTATGTCTCACCGCTTTTAAATGTGTTAAAAGTATCATTGTTTATAAGCTGTTCAGAATTGGCCTATCGGTTAACGACTTTGGATTGGGGTTGAAAAATACTTGTAATCCAGGGTTTTGAACCGGTATTGAATAGTCATACTTCTATGCTGATGAGTCTTTATTGAAAAGAGACGAAACGTATACGTCCATAGATAAATAAACAATAACAAATATTAATAATTGAAGCTCCTTGTGAAAAAATAGAGAACTGTAAATGGTAGTACTAACACAGCGTGACATCACTTGCTTTACATGCATCATTCCTTCACTTATAGAAGTTGAATGCCTGTATGTCTCGCCGCTTTTAAATGTGTTAAAAGTATCCTTGTTTATAAGCTTTTCAGAAGTGGCCTATCGGTTAGCAACGTTGGATTGGGGTTGAAAAATACTTGTAATCCAGGGTTTCGAATCGTGTGACCGGTAGTGAATAGTAATACTTCTATGCTGATGAGTCTTGATTGAAAAGAGACGAAACGTATACGTCTATAGATAAATAAACAATAACAAATATATATATATATATAATATATATATTATATATATATATATATATATATATATATATATATATATATATATATTATACATATAATACGTCAATGTATGTTAAAAAAATTAATAAAGTTCTCGGTAAAATACAAAATATTTATTTACAAACTATATATGTAAAACATTATTAAATAAGTTTTATATATACACACGTATATATATATATATATATATATATATATATATATTGATATATTACTCGTGTATGCATTAATAGAATTGTGCGTAAAAGTTAAAATTATGTAAACAAAAAAAAACATATAGGTAATTTACATTAGGAGTGGGACGTAATAGGTGAACATTTCAGATTCATGCGATAGTATTTTTTGTGTTCATTTATACATAAATAACACTAAACAATCAAACATTTTGAAAATTTTGCAAAATTCAGAAGGTGCAGGCCAATAGATTTTGGCTATTTTACATTCATGAAAACTCTTTCACAGCCTGAAAATGGTCCTAAATTACAGTACTATATCAGATTTAACTATCTATATCCATTCATAGCTTTTGAGGATATGTTAGGACCTGCAATGTCGCATGAAACCACTTTTTCACCGAAAAATGATGGATTTTCAGTCCCGTGGAGCCGTAACGGCTATTTTTTGCCTGGACATTCTGAATGTTGCAAAATTTTAAAAATGTTTGATTGTTTAGTGTTATTTATGTATACATGCACACGAACAAACACTACTCGCATGAATCTGAAATTTTCGCCCATTTCGTCCCACCCCTATTTATATGAGATTATTTTACGAAAAGAATATTAAAACCATTTATCCTAAACCATAATAAGAACTCATTTAGAACACTGATCGAACTCGTTGGTTATTGGGCGAAGTATTAACTTCCGACAACACTACGTATTATTGCCAGTAATCAATGATTTCGAATGCCTTGTGTGAACAATGCTAGGGACTAAATCTTTTTCTTACAACTACTACTAACAATGCTGCTATTATTACTACTACTAATAATAATAATTGTATATTAATTTTTACCGCATGTGGTCACTTTATAATATATATATATATATATATATATATATATATATATATATATATATATATATATATATATATATATATATATATAACTTCTTTGTAATATAGTATGGAAACATCCCAGCAGGGTGCTCAATTAATTAAGAATTAAAGTTAAAAAATAAAAATTAAGAGCGTAATATTTTATTTTGGCACAGATAAACTCGTACAACATTCGTACCGTCGGTTTTAAGCACGGATGACAACAGTAGCCGAAGAGAGCAAGATGGCTAAGTCTTTTCGTGCTTTTAACCGACGGTACGAATGTTGTACTTATTTTTCTGTACCAAAATAAATATATATTAGAGAGAAAGAGAAGCTATGACATAATCGATAGTCAATGCTTTGTAAATTATTGAAAGCCTATACATTTGAGAACCTATCACACATTGAATTGAAATCGATGACTCTTTTGTCACGTTCCTTGTCTTATTTCAAAAGTAATTAACTAAGTAATCAATTCGCCGTAAAACATTTATATAATGGGATTGCCAGTATTAAATAAACATCATTATCATTTCCCTTGTGAATTGAAACAATTAGTGGTAAGCAATCACCTAGGATGGACTTGTACAAGGTGTTTATTCATGTGAATGGATACTTGAAAGTGCATGAGAATTAGAAAGTATCCTTTAAAACTAATATAAGTACAATACTGACAAAAGAGAATATATTAAATAAATACGAGGGATTGAAATGATTTATCTCACTTTTAATTGAAGAATTTATACTAACATTAAACTATTGCAGACTTTTTGCTTTTTTCTTTTTGCTCTCGATATTTATACCTCTATTCCAATCTCTATCTCTCTTATATATATATATATATATATATATATATATATATATATATATATATATATATATATATATAAACTTGTCCTAAAAATACATTTAACTTCGTATCTTTTTCTATTTTTCTTTATTTTTTTGGACAGCAAATTCAACGACAAAAAATGTGTTTCCTTTTCTAATAAACAAAATAATGTTCTCTTTTTAAAACAAGATAAAATCATTGTCCAAACAATTGAATATGAATATGCGTATGAGAGCAGCAATTTTTCTTTCATTTTTTTCAAACTGTTTTGTACGACATATCATCCTTTTTTTTGTAATGGTTTACAAAAAAAACGTATTAATATCTTTAAACTCTCTGCAACAGTTATTCCTTTTTAATGTCGTAATTGTCCCTCTTATTATTTCTATTTTTAATATTTTATTTCAGTTTGTAATAGTTCGTTTTTCTTTCTTTTTTTTCTACATTTAACTATTCAATATAAAAATATGTATTTACTCACTGTTTGTTGACGACTCTATCCCTTTCTCTCTCTCTATGTCTCTTTCGTCAACCTGCTACATGCCCTGGACCCCAAGCTTTTGTTGTGGCAACGCGGTTCGTCTCATCCTATTAATTGTGGAAAAAGCAAGTCACGGTAACCAAATAAACATATGTTACACACCGGTCGCAATTAATTAGCTTCATCGTTGATAGCTGTGCCATGGAGTTTGATTCCTTCGTCTACTTGCCTCCCGTTTGCTGGCGTGGAACATCCGTTCATGACAACGGCACACTTTCCCAACGGGAGAGAAATAACTCCGATGACGTTTCTAGAGGGTCGTGAACGATGTATTGGTCTTAATATTTTTTACTCGGGAGAGAGTCGCAATCTAATGTTGCTTCTTCCATTATTATTGTCTTATCTGCAAACTTCTAAATTGTGTAGACGGGGCGATATGTCGGTCTTCTGTCTCATTTTAGAGACGCAGTCTTAACTTATATCTTTGGACAATTTCTTCCGTTTTCTCTCACGACGATCTTGTCGCTTCGAGTAACCATGACGGACTGATCTCATTTTCTCGTTTTCAACAAGTGACGTCACCGTCCTTTGCCCTATCATGCAAATCATAACCAGTGCTGGACTTACCTTTATTGAACCTCAACTTTTAAGTCGGACAGGTTTTACCTGTTGTTATGACTTCTTGGGATTACTGATTCTGAGAACAAATCTATTTGCCCAAAAATGGATGTCATTTCGACCTGTACTTTACTCGAACGAAATTCACCCCTCTCACAATCAAAACCAGGGGACTTATATGCTTTTAGGCATACAAATCCCCTCATAATATAACATTAGGATTAGTATTGTTATTATTATTACTATTATTTTCATCGTCATTATTATAATTATTATTATTATTTGCAGTTGGAACTTCACAACCTTATGTACCCGTACATGTTTTCTAATAGAAGTCGATAAAATCTTGAACATTGATGTGTTAATTTCAAACCGTAAATTTATATGTGCATTTAAGTGTATGCATAGATTCACAAATTGCAGGGAAGGAATATTCTCTTCAAGAATATAAAATTAAAGTATTTATAAAGAGGTCGTGCGATACTATTAGTCAAACCATTTTTTTAGTTTCACAAGCGCAATGTCTCAGGTGTATTTTATCCCATTTCTCGGGAGTCTCATTACGTTGGTGTCGACGTTGAATATAATTGCATTGCTGCAGATTACGATAATGCAGAGAATGAAGACGATGTTGATAATGGAAGAGGCACAATGATGAATGTCGGAAAAAGCGTGTCAAGACAGGTAAAGTATAAAACATTAGCGAAAGGTTTGTTTGAAAATATGTTCACGTAATCGGACGGGTAATACATTTTGTACGGTATTAGTTAATTTAGCGATTGGCATTAGTATGCACATATGTGGATGTTTAATTGTTCTTTCGTCCGCCTTGGTCATGGTTTCTTCTTTAAGGATTGCCGCATATTCTGCACACCACTGACGTGTAAAAAGAGGTCCACCCGCATGTTATTGCCTTCTCTGCAAAATGTGCACGTCCAGCCATTTAATGAGAATTTTCGATTGGGTTTGTATTAGTTCATTCGTGTATTTTTACTGCGCTCAAATGAAATATAAAACAATACATGCAATGGCAAAAAGATAGCGAACAAATGAAACATGAAAAAGAAAGAAGTAAAATATGTGTCTAAAAATAAAGAACATGCCTAAGCATGAAAAGAGAAAATAATAGAAAATCACGAATAAAACGCAGACAAAACGACTGATGGAGGCGTTTATTCAAACCTTTAAATTTCTCAAGGAAAAACACAAAATTAAGTAAATAATAAAATGCTCCTTAGAAATGAATAAAAATGGAAAGAAGGAGATAAAGCTAAAGAAACAAGAGTGCCATAGTAAATATGAAAGCGTAAAAAATATAGAGGGGGATGATAGAAAGAAAGTACGAGGAGCAGAAAAATATAAAGATTACAAATAAAACTATAACAATACATAACACGAATAAATAAAGCAAGACAAATTGACAATGAACTAAAACGTATGAAAAAGGTAGTAAAGGAAATTCACTCGATCAAAAAGACATTGCAAAATAACGAATAAACTATAAAAATTAACGCAGAAGGAACTAATACAAAAACTTAAGTAAAAAAAGTGGAATAAAAGAAGAGAATGAAGATATTACATAAAATAAACGGGATTAAGAGAATATTCTAGATTATATAAGAGAACGCGAAATGACCTAATAATTATAGAAGGTAATTACTAAGTTAATTAATTAAGTAAAAGTGAGTGTGAGAAGGAAATTTCTAGTGATATACAGAATAAAGAATGACAGAACGAAAGACGGACAGACAGATTATAGGAAATATTAAATTGAAGACTAGCGAACAACGGTCGTCAATTTTTGCTATGCGGCCGCGTTTTTAGATGGCGAGACATTTTTAGTTAAAAAAAATAAAATAAAAATTTGTCTCCGAATATTTTTTGTTTAAAAACGAAAACAATTTTTTTTGGGGGGGAGGGGGGGGGGATTTTATTCCCGCAAAAAAAAAATTGAGCGCGAACGCAGACCCCCAACTATATCGTAGAACCAGTTTTGATACGACCATTCATTGCTAACTAAAACAATAAAAACAACAACATTTCTTTAAGTAATTAAATCAACATGGTGTTTATCACTGCTCATATGGCAGAGTATCGGACAAATTCGTCCACATTCCTCTGTGACGTTAAGGTTGCGAGTTCGAATCACGCCGATATTATTTATTGTTTATATAGTCGTTACTATGTGTTCTAAAGTATTTGTTATGTTTCTGACTTTGAAATTAATTAAATAGTAATTACCTCCCCTCTCTCACTTAAGTTTACAAAAATTCTCCAAAACAGACAGAAATAGAAAGTGCTCGTTATATTATGAAGTAGATACACTCAATTGTATAAGAAAAGATTGAAAGAAAAAGACAATGCCAGAATAACACAAATTATTGTAAACGTAAACAGAATGAAATAGATTAAAGGTAACAGTGACCAATATGGAAGACAGAATACAGAGGATATCAGAGAATTAATGCAAATTAGAACAATGATTGTGTCACAAACTGAAAGAGAACATTAAAGAAAATCGAACGATTTGAAATAAAGAACAAATTGAATAATAAGTAAATAAATACATACGTACCGCGTGAGATAAGGAGAGTATATATATATATATATATATATATATATATATATATATATATATATATATATATATATATATATGAGAGAGAGAGAGAGTGTGTGTATAGACAAAGACAAAGAGTCAAAGTGAACAGCTCATCTTGAAGTGGAAGTTTATACGTTCTATGTTTTGGAAATATGAATAAACAATACATAAATAATAAGGCAGCGAAATTAACCATTTAAAACTGCTTATTTATTTTTATTACACATATTTTGCAGGAATTAATATGCACACTGATAAATAAACCCGCACGATGGACTGACTGATCTTTATGTCACCTTTAATTATATTCTGAGACTTAACAACTTGAATTCTTCTTTTCTCGGTTATCGACTATGAACGGACCCTGTGATCGGCTTGCAAGAATCTAAGATATTACATGATAGGATTTGTACACATAGCAGTTACTGCCAATAGTAAATCGGATTGTTTCATTGGAACATCTTAAATAATCTTACAGCGCATCTTTCATTGACTAGAAAGCAAGATACGAACGTCAAGTTTTCTTGTTGTATAGATAATTATTGTCAATATATTTTCTTGTGAGTTACTAGATAAGCAAATCAACATAATTAGTCCTATATGTTTCTATATATATTTAATAATCCTAATACTTCAAGAAACTAGAAACTTACATGCAAAACCATATGCTCCATTTGGTGACATCATTTCCGGTCTGCCTTTTTAACTCACAGAATGCAACAAAATATAGTCATATCACTAAGTACAATACGATAATGAAAACTATCAAAGATCCTCATCTTCCAGAACACATGTAAAAATGTCTGTAGAATATGAAGAAAAAAAGGAGGAGAGACATTGAAATAATCAGAATTAAAGTATGTAATATTTACTAACAAGAGAATATTAGATGAAAATATAAGTTATGAATTGGGCAATTACGAAAATATACTAGACTAACTAAAAGCAAGAACATTAATAAGTGGCATACTATATGTTAGCGAACGCATAAAATACAAACACATTGAACATGAGTAAAACTATAGACATAATAGACGAACACTAGCATATGTTTACAGCAGTGTTACGAGTAAATAGACACATAGCTAACACTATATAAAATGTCAACATATGACATTTTAAAACGAACACAACATAACGTACATTAAGTTTATTAATAAAATATTTCATAAAATTATTTTTAAATGAAAAGTGTAATGACACTTGAATAAACCAATAGATTTCAGGAGACGAAAGAAAATTAATAATACATTGAATAATGTTTAGAAAACGAAACCAAACACATATGATAACATATGAAAGATCAAAGATTATATGCTGAAAATAAACGAACATACAGAAACAGTAAGAAAAACATAATATATAGTAACTGTTCGTAATAATAAAGATAACAGCAGTAAATAAAGAGTGTACGAAAAACAAACAATTTCTAGACAACAAAATAAAATATATTAATAGCAATCACGACGAGAGTTCGCACTAAACATGAGAGGGGAATTGTCAAGATCATTCTCTTGTAATTTCCTTCTCTTTTTCCCATGGAACGTTGTTACCAAAGAAGATATAAATTAAACAGTGACTAGAAATCAGTTAAGATACTAAAAATATATTTAAATGGAAAAGAAAAACAGACATAAATAAAACATGATAATAATTGCGAAAATCAGCAAGAAAGAGAAAGTAATCGAACTATGAGAAACACAAATGGCATGTATGTAATATTGCGCTGAGGCATTTCGTCTTTGTAATACATTATCACAATTCACACACATTATAGAAATGAGATCTACCGATAGTGATTGGTTATTAATCTAACATGAAAATATATATTTACTCAATAAACTTCTGATTAATCTAATTTAAAATTAATTGTTCCAAAATTAAGTTATGCACTCTCTTCGACTAAAAGAGTATGATTTCATGTGAATACATTTCGAGATGTTATATACGTTTCATTGATTGAAAACATATTTAGCTGAATTTTTTTCACGTTTTCAAGACAGATAATTGTAATTGCTCTAAAATTAATAAAACTGCTACATATTTTAATAAACAACTTATAAAGACAAACATTTTTAAATCTATTTAAATAATATTTAGCTGGCATTCGATTATTTTTTTAGTAAAGAAGTTAGTTCTGTTTGAATGAGATTCACACTGATGGACATTCATTATTTCAAAAGCGATATTTTATTTACGGTGCATTTTACAGATTAAGGTAGAAAGAACCGGGGAAGTTCTACGTAATCCCGTTAGGTACAGATACACATAAAAGAGAATTTGATCTTAATGAATGAGCAATAGGTGTATATAAGAAAGAACAATAGATGAAAAGAGCGATAGATGTAATAATTCACAGAAAAACTGAAGGTTACAGAGAGAAAGATGGTGCAAAGCGAGTAGAGATGTATACAATGTCAGATGTCAAATGTGACGATTAAATAGTGTGTAAGAACCAGAACACACCAGATAAAGAGGGAACATCAGAGAAAATATAGAAATACATTTAGAAAGTAATCAAGAAAGGCGTAGCAAACGAAAAGGGAGTGCATCGGATACACATTTGAATTGAATGACGACATATTGAAAAGGCAGGAATACAGACAGAACGATGTAAATATAGGTTTATTTTAAACAGTCAAACTAAATGAAAATACATGCGAGCAGTTAAAATACATAACTTATATGTATCGAATTATTACACAATCAAACTAATAAATACAACTATAATCATCAACCGAAGAAAGAAAAGAAAACAGTAAATAGATAACAAGTGAAATATAACGTATAACATATATTAAATTAACGCTAGGATCAGAAACTAATTGAAGCAGAAGTAACTAAGAACAGAAGACGAATAGGATAAATCCATATTATAAGCGAATAGATAGGAATAACTTACTACGTCTAAAAAAATATATATAAATTCAGTATACTTATACAATAGCAGAGTACAGATTGGTACGTTCTGTTTGTCATGGCGGTAGGTCTAGAAATCTCGACTGGAACAGAGCGGACACATTTTCGTCACCTAAAGATATATGACCGAAATGTGTCAAATAGTGTTGTATCGTCATTGTCTGATATCTTACGTTGATAGGAGTATTGGCATATTCTCTATTTATGGAGTAGTTAGCAAGGTGTTGAAGTCTACACCATATACACAATATAGTGCTGTTATTTTCGGTTTATTTTTTGTATAGTGTATTTCTTCCTTGCCGCATTTCTGTGTAAAGTTATATAGACACCGGTAAATTACGAATCTTTCTTGAGCAGGCATTCGAAAATGGCGGTAGAAACTATGAAAAAAACGCGAATGCCTTATGTCGCAGATCTAACCTAAGAGAAAGTGACTAGACCTTCTATTGGGCATATCTCACAGTTCCACATTTTTCTCCGGAAAGTGACTTACTCTTCAGTATATTACCACTCATTTCTTAGTCAGCTAACTTGTTCAGGTGTTAAGATTTCCTATCACAATTCAAATGAAGTGTCTTGGAAATAAGCAGAAGATAGAAGGCCAAATGTAAGAACAAGGTTTTGTAAGAACACCAATCGGGGATGAAATAAAGTAGACACGGAATGCAAAACCATATCGAAACTATTAAGTTTTAACTGCATAAACTGAACTGATGACAAGAAACCCGACAGTAAAAAAGAACTAAAAACAGATGAATACAAAATACTTGACTCGTAATGGTAGAACAATTGATGCACTTAAACTCTTTTCATTTCTGCTAGGTCACATAAAGTATTTTCTTTCAGTGTTGCTGTCCCCACTGCAAAGTAAAAAAAAATAGAGGAACAAATACTAAAACAATAAAAACAAATACCGTGTATTCAGTTTCTTAAATTTATAAAATAAAACGCTAATGTTAAATCAATAGAGTAAATACATAATATACAAAACATCCGTAACTTTTTTTCGTTTATATACATTTATTAATACTGTCAGACATCGTAAATGTTTCTATGAAAATACTGATTTTTGTGACACCAAATATGTGCACGTCATAAATAGTGTGATATGTGATTTATCTATGTTGGGTGATCTTTTCTGTCTTATTACTATATTTTCTCATCAGCAACGCGACTTTCACTCTACACTCTAAACGTCTTCTAGAAGTCTACAAATCATTGAATATTGTTATGTCTTTATAAATACTGCATCAAAGATATGAAAAAAAACATATATTCCTTTTCTGAAAGGAGACTTATTATTACAGAAAGTTATTCGACGCTCGTATCGAGAGAATAGTCTAGGAGCAGCAAGGTTAATAACGTTTAAAAATGGAGATTTAGGTTCGACATGATGGCATCAAACAAAAACACAGGCTAATACACTTTTGCTATTTGACATGTATATTTTATAAAAGAATGCGTGCTAGAATTTCGCTATCATCATATAGAAGAGGTTCGCGAAGTCTAATACATGAATACATTGACATGTGTGATGTCTGAACAAAACAATTATTGTTTATTTTTATTTTTGGCTTTGTTTTGCTGTATTTTTATTTTTCATTTTTCAGATGGGTTATATGTTATCGTCATGTGATGATGATGTTCTTTTGGTATCGCTCTTATATTTAACCACTTACAATATATATATATATATCTCGTGTGTTTTAATGTGGTGAGTTTGTATGTATAATAGGTATACTCTAAATAAAATCATACAAGAGTGTGTCTTTAAAGTATCCTACTCCATTAAATATAACAAGAGTAGAAGTACACATAATACAAGTAATACTCAAAGATTAATTTTTCCTTACTTTGAGTACAATGAAATTAGTTACGGACATATGGAAACAAGAATAACAAGTGTTACAGTCAAATAAAGGAGCATTTAGTGAATACGGTTTATTCACTTTTGTTTTACACTGGCACTCTTTGTAAAAGTTTGCATGAAACCCATCATATTCGCGAGAATAAATTATATTATGTCATGCCTTTAACAAAGATGTTTTTTTCGATTGATGTATTTTTTCTATCATTACATCTTTTTGGTAAACACACATTCTGACCACCCTTTGTCGTGTCTATTAATTTTATGTATCATCAAACCAGTGCTACCATTTTGCAATACAATTGTTGACGATCATTTATGTTACATCAACTTAAACTCAATTAATATTAAAAGTAGCGGGCTAATGCCTATACTAAAAAAGTTTATTTATTTACGAACTGATTTTTTTTATCCTATTAAGTGCTAAATCAGAATAAGCTAAATACACAATGCAATTGTGTACGTTTTTATTTGGGTATATTAAGCGCTCTAATATTCCAAAACGACGTTAAACGTGTGTTTAGATACGTTTTATCCATTGAATTTACTGCTATATTTATCTGATAAAATAGTAAAGTATAAGTGAGTGTATTTAACGTGTGTATTCATGAAAAATAAAATCTTTAATAGACGAGTGTATGTAATGTAACGCGTCTACATTTTAAGTACTTAACACACTTACATGAAAAGTAATTGTTTCATAAAAGTATATACAACTTATTTTGTATTTGTATTAGTAATACAGAAAATTAACGTAACACATAACATTATAGCAATATATAAATCAATACAAACCACTAAATACGCGGCTATTTTAGTAATATAGATGAATGAGGCATTCTGAAATCTGTAATGTTTGTTCACTTTAGATGCCAACAACAACGTTTACGTAGAATGAGACAATTAGAACATGTTGATTACAATGCTTCTCTGGTAGTGTTTCATTTATGCATTTAATAATGTATTTTTGTAATTAAACATTACTCTTTTCTAAAATCTCTATTTTGATATGGGTGCGCATAACCGATTTTCTAGTTTACGTAGCGTCTATGAAAACCCTCACTTGTATGTTATTCCTTAATCTATGTCGTGTGTATGAGTCGAAATGTAAATCTTACGAGTGGAAAATTGGGATCTGACTGGACTGCGAAAATGCCGGAGGCGAAAGAGAAGTGAGCTATTCCTCCCTTCATGTGCCTAACATCAAACGAAATTTCCATGGAGCGATAGGCACTCCTAGATATTCTACGTAGGAAACCTTGTTACAATATTGTTTTCTTGGTGGCTATATGATCGCTATATTAACATCTAATTACAATTTCATGATAAATGCCAGTATACTGAAATCACATTCCCTTAATAGGGTTAAGATGAACATTCATATACACTAAATGTACAAAAGCAAGAAAATTCCAAAAGTTTTACACTTTATCGTCATTAATTGGCTATATATCAACCAAACCATTTAATTATCACATCACTGCAGTATACATCTCTATGCATGAGTGGATGAAGTGTGTGAGGTGCGCTGAAGAAAACATCCTGCCAGTAAAATGCATAGCCCTGTTGTGCTCGCATACCCTTAATGACAATAAAAGTGTAAAACTTTTTGAATTTTTTTTGCTTTTGTACATTTAGTGTATATGAATTTTCATCTCAACCATATTAAGGGTGTATGATTTGAGTATACTAGCATTTATCATGGAATGTCACTACTTTTGTGCAAACTATGTCTCAATACAATGGTCATTTTAAAGGGGTTTTGGAATTTTCTGAAAAACCAAGGTATATGGTAAAATGAAATTAAACTGCCATCAACTAGACCCTAGCACCTCTATCTCTGCCAAAGTTCAGCTGAATCCATCAATTAGCTGATGAGATACAGGGTGGCACATACGTACGTACACGCAGATAACACAACATCATGCCTGACCTTTCTGGATCTCTAGGTTGCCTTGACAAATGATGCTGAAATTTTACACACTTATAGAACCAATCAAAAAATGTGTGCAAAGTTTTAACTAATTTGGTTAATTGTTTTTTTTAGTTATGATTGATCAAAGAAATGAGATTTCTAGCATAGGCCGTTTTTGAAGTCTATTAAGGGATAAACACTTCCTAAAATCGTTCTCACAAAATATCAACTTTGTATTTATTTTATTAAATATCTGGAATTTTAACGCACTTTATATATCATTCACATGCATTTAAATCCATCTAATTAAGCATTATTATATAGTAACGCTAAGCCATCTCATTATTTACAATAGATGAGAATCGGCTTAAAACGAAAAGACACCATACTAATATACAATGCACCTAATATTATCTGCCGGAGATTTGTTCCGTCTCTTGGGAAAGTATAATGCTGATTTAAAAAAAAAATGTCCCCTCTTGCTCGCCTTGTTAGAAATCATTGAACATCAATTCCATTTTTATTACAATTAATACAACATATGTGCCGGTTTAATAGAAGACAGAAAGCGATGAAAAAAATAGTATAAAGCAACATATCAGAAATTAGTTGGAGGATAATCCTTCAATTTTTTAATATTTAGAAACAACGCTTGTAAAACCGACTGTATTGAGATATATCCTCAATTAGTGGTAAGCCTACTCGATAAAACCAGACAGGTCACACCCTTTGAAAGACGTAACATCAACATGTTGAATGTGACACCTCTGGAGACATCAAGAATTCACGATTTCCCATGAAGGTGCCATTCAAGAATGTGTTTTCCATAGTCACAAGGGGAATACATCTTTGCCAATTTTATTACAGCCAGCAAAACACACAAGTAAGATAAAGTATCAGATCATATATTAGACTGCGTTAAACCGAGAATACGTCATGAGTTGCATGACATTTAGCTCTAAATGTGTATATGTTAAGAAAGTATTATTTGATGTTTCATGTTAAATTAGGCGAAATATTTTCCTTACTACATATACTTATATACATAACTAGTTATACATATCTATGTTATTACCTATGTACACATGTTTCATCGTTTAAAACTCATCAGCGTTCCAATACCATAGCGGGATTTTTAATAAGGACTCCGTGACTTACGTTTGACGGTCTACCAGTGTGCTAAGAATACCGTTTAGTAGTAGTTAGACATAGATATCCGAATTGTTTATGTTCTAATTGTTTATGTTATGTATATGCGATGCTGATAACTGAAACTATACAATGATGTTTACGAAAAAAAACATTCGCTTCAATGCAAGGTGAGAATCATTGTTGTTTACGTAAGTGGGATATATATATATATATATATATATATATATATATATATGTGTATCGAGGCAGCATTTTTTCTTTAAGGCACGTATTATTAAAAATAACCGACAATTTTTGTCTGGCTATTTTAGTGTTGATCCCTTCAATTTTCCGGATTAAAATCTTAATCTCGGAAGGAAATTGGCTGATGAAACTGCCATAGTGTAAATGTTGATCCAGAGTACTTTCTGACCCGTCTGGGTCCATCGTCAGTGGAATAATGACAAACAGGTAAAGACCTGGAGTGAGATTTATAATTAATTATGGCGGGAAAATTTAACTATGTTTGTTAGGTGTTATAAGCATTTAAGTATATTAGTGCTAGTGTTAAAATTAATCTTGTTAATAGCAGGTTTTTTTAAGAAGCTTTACTCATTAAAACTAAAAAACCTGCTATTAACAAGATTAATTTTAACACTAGCACTAATATACTTAAATGCTTATAACACCTAACAAACATAGTTAAATTTTCCCGCCATAATTAATTATAAATCTCACTCCAGGTCTTTACCTGTTTGTCATTATTCCACTGACGATGGACCCAGACGGGTCAGAAAGTACTCTGGATCAACATTTACACTATGGCAGTTTCATCAGCCAATTTCCTTCCGAGATTAAGATTTTAATCCGGAAAATTGAAGGGATCAACACTAAAATAGCCAGACAAAAATTGTCGGTTATTTTTAATAATATATATATATATATACGCAAACTTTGCAAGCTAGTGCTCTAACCCCACAGCTACAAGAAATTATCACGTAAAGAAAGGAAATTAAGTGTTGTTTGTGTGTTAGACAGTCTAGAGGGGTTAACGGAAGATACACTATAGCAAGATACCAGTCTATTTCTAACTCCATGAACATAGTTCAGCTTTTATTTCTAAAAGGGGTTAATTAGAAAAGTTTGTTAAATTAATATTACATCATCTTAACCTACAGACGCCGACGTTTGAAGCGTGTGGCTATGATTAGTGTAAAAGTTGACAATTTCAGATGGTGGTAAGGAATGAACCTTGTAAAGAATCAGTCTCATTTCTGAACGCCAGCGTTCTAAACCGATGGCTACGGGGAATTATCACGTACAGAATGCAAGGTCCGTGTCCGGGCAGAGCTCGGGATAAATTAAAATAATGATTTAACTTGTAAAATATAAATATTAGAGTAATCAATATTAGAGTAATAATTCTTATAAAAAGCAGAACATAATCTATGTAAGTACTGTATATGATTAGCATATCATTTGTTATATTAGTGTTAATTGTGATAAATAAACACAATTAAGTAATGTGTTTTACCGCTTAATGGCAAAGAGGTGAGTGCTCTTTTTCCGTAAAATATATATATATATAAGAAAATAATCCCCATTAAATTCATTTTTCAATTTAATATTTTCGGATATGTTTACACGTTATCGACCCAAATAAGTAGAATCTGTTTCTTAAAGCTGGGAGAAGGGGTGATGTAAAAAAGTTGTTAAAAAATCTAATATACTTGTAAACAAAAATATCATTTTTAGAAACACACTTGTTTTCGCTCCTTCCTAACTGATATTTACTAATGTCTCACCTGTGGGTGTTAGTAACACAAATGTATGTATTTGTAAATAAAAATATTTTTTACAAACCGATTTCTTGTCGCAATCTCGTAACCTCATACGTACGTATGTGCGACCTATTTGTACGAATAAAAACAAATTATTTCATAAAAGAATTATTTAAAACCAACTGTTATCGCTTTGTCATTGTAGAGTATAGAGTATGTTAATTTCAAACGGCTGTAACCTTTTACTACTAAAACGCAAGTTGGTCGCCTCCACAGACAGACAGATATATATATATATATATATATATATATATATATATATATATATATATATATATAAGGAGGAGATAACCCCCGTTTACTCTTTCAACACAGGAATAGATAACTCATTTACCTATACATGCCCATCGTCGCCGTGACCACGGTATGAATTGGCGTGGTCATTTTCGTATGCACCAGAGAACCCGTGCCATTTTCCACGACTTTGTGGCGACAAGTTTCGTGGGGCACTTCTTCTGTGATATGACGGCTGTCTCAATGGTGCCGGACTAACCGGGTGTGTATCTCTTCGTGTGTCGCTCTCCAACACCCCTGCGGTATCATCCATTTCTATTTCTTCCTCCTCATGCTAACTAGGTGGTCTGGTGTTGAAGTTGTGTTCGACATCCATCGCTTCCTCAGTGGCTCGTTCCTGTAGGGCTTCAGGATTTCTGGACGGATTGGATCTGAAATAACGCAATCGTGTTGCATGTGCGGCACTGGGATCTGGTTTGTCGGATGCAATCATCGTTGTGTTGCGTTCGCCAGCATAACGTTTACGCCCTGATGCGCAGCATTAAGGGATTCCAGTACCTCTGCACGAAGTTGTCGAAGTATTAGGATGTTGTTGCCTTTTATAATGACTCATTCTATGCAGTATATTTCTTGCTGCATAGGCCGGACAACTCGAGCTGTCTGCGAGAGTTCATTGCGTGATTGGGGGAAACCATTTTGGATCATATATCTGTAGGTCCTGCGTTCTTCATATGTGGCTGCCCCGGCGACAATGCTTTCCCATGTACAAGCTTTCAACTTAGAATCGCTTTCTTTCATCGACGTGAAGGCGATTTTGACTACAGTGTCGATCATTTTGTCAGGGTTTCTTGATAGGGTACCTGCTGGGTATCAAAATGCGCAATTCTGGGCTAAATTAAGTTTTCCAGTGCAATCTTTTACTTGGAAGCGGTACATCAGTGTCATTTCCTTGAAGTTCAACATGTGTTTTTTTTTAATATTTTCTAGGGCCTGGTTAGAATTTTTTTTATTAGTGGCAGGTGATCCACTGTTACCAGGAAATTCGGACATCCAAGAATGAATATTCGGATGATTCTAATCCGTAGACAAGGGCTTACGCCTCTCCTTCCACTGGTGCATATCGCGATTCTGCGTCGTTTGTAAAACGGGACACAGCCAGAATGAATTCCCAGTGACAATTCTCACAACTTATGTTTACTTCGCCGCCACATCTACAGTGTTTTCTGAAATAGGAAATACGATTTTCATGTGTTGTTACAATCTGTGTCCAGCCCTATCACTCTGTTCATTTCGAATGTTTGGATCTCTTCTTAAATCTTCTTCACTATCACTCTCTTCGATTCTTGGAATATGCTCTCTAGTGTCTTTTCCCAATAGACATTTCTGTTCTTTGTTCTCAATAGTTCTCGGAAGGCGGCAATAACTCCTGCTTGTGAAAAGGCACACGACACCTGATTCACAAGTTCAAACCAGGATAAAACTCCAGTGATATTTATGAGAATTATGGAATTAAACGAAGGTGTCTGTCATATTTTTGTGGGTCAAACACCATTTACAGTGACCAGAAATCCTGCGAATTTTATCTCCATTTCAGCAAAATTAAACTTATCAAGATGAAATACAACCCCTTGTCTGCGCAGCGACAGATATAGTAAACCGTGTGCCAGAACGATGACTCTATTGAATCGCCCCATAAGAGTATGTCGTCTATGCATCGGGTTTTACCAGCTATATTCACTGTAATCTCATCAAACCGACGGGTGTATCCTTGAGAGGGCCGACAGTACCTATATCGGCCCCACTCGGTGAGTTATGTAGTGTATCCCGTGCGGCTGGGTATAGCGGTAGACTGTGGTATCCATTGCATGCGTCAAGGATCGTTTTCCTGGTGTATCCCGGTATAATAGAGACCTGATTTAATGCTGATGAAGTGTGATGTGTTTCTCTTATAGTAGCATCATTCAACTTTTGCAGGTCAACTGTGCGCCTTGGAGATACCTCCTCATTTCGGCGTGACCACCGTCCTTTAACACCAGGAAGTAGGTGTGCCTACCGGTTCTATAATCCCCAGTGCGTCGTCTATGTCCAGGTCTTCATTCACCTTCTTCTTCCAGCTATGAAAATCGGGTATTGTTGTGGGAATTGCTGTTGGTGTTACTCCCGGGACGAATTTTATCGCTATAGGTTTACTTTCCATTGTTTGCAGTAGTTTATGTGGGCATGTGTTAAAGGCGCTTGCCTTAAAACGTTCCACAAAACATTGTTCGAGTTCGTGTCTGTCGGCTTATATTGGTTTGAATGGAATAGTTTCTGATTTCATCGGCTCAAGGTTTCTGCGCGGGTATACACATGGGGCAATTTACTTTATGTTTCTAAACGAGATATTCTGCGACAATGAAGTTGAGAAATTGTAAGGCAACACACCCAGATTCTTCAAAGCAGTTTGTGACAAATAACATCCCGATGTATTGTCTGATACATATACTGCGTGTTGTGTCCTTTTTGCCCCCCCCCCCTCTTTAGGCATGAGCACAACACACCTCTGATCTATAATAGGTTGTCTGTTATGCCCTGTATCCGATGGGTAGTTGACACAAGTTCCACATCTGGGTATCTAAGGAGTTTCTGAATCTCAGGTCCATCTGAACAAGTCTGCGCCTCCGTGTCTGCAAAGGCTGAGATGCGATGACCATGCTTGCTTACAAGTTTCTTTGGTATTCGTCCAAATTCTCATTTGTTCGAGGCATCATGGTGACTTCTACTGTCACCGAATGGGGATAGCTGTGGGACGCTCATCTGAAATTGTTCATCATCCACTTGAGGTGAAGCACGTTTACCGATTGTGTTTTGTTGTACATGCTGTCCTTGCGAACAGAACAATAATCCAAGGCACTGTTGGTTAATATGAACGATTTGCGACTCCTTGACCTGTTACTCCTGGCTTCCGTTTTGGGCCCCACAAGTTTACAGCATACGTTTTTTCATGTGGCCCATCACTCCACACAGGTAGCATTTCAGTCCAACTGCCGGGCAATCCTTCCGGTTCATTGACCCTCTGGGGTGTGAAGTCCTTCCTCATCCATTGCAAGGTTTAGTTTATCGTAAATTTGGGAGGCCCCTAGTCCCCTGGTATTGCTGTTCTGGGTTCGACCTTTGTACATTGGACAACGTAAGAGAGGGGGTGGTATTGTAGAAGGGACATGTTTACTTGTCTGTTGCCTCTAGACAGACCAACCGTGTGAACTCCTGGACCAAAGCGTCAAGTAAGCGTACCTCCGCCAATAATTTTCTTTTGTGTTCTGCGTTGCTAAGTCATGATACCATTTCTTTGGCGACCATGTCATCTGAGTAGTTTACTTGCTGTCTGCAAGTTTGGTCATTTGCACATCAAACCATGAATTCGCAGAATTTAGCATGGCTACGTAATCTCGATAAAAACGTGTTATCAACTCACCCTTTTTCTGCTTCATGGAGTAGAATTTCTGTCGGTGAACTTCTTTGTGTAATCCTCTTACTGCCACCAGTGGTATCTGACGTAATAGGTACTCCACGGTGGCAGAGTTGAGCGTGTCTTGCCTTACTAGTTTGAGTAGCTTGTTTGTTTCCGGTGTGCATGTCTTTTGTAGCTTCAGATTGCGGTTGGGTGTTCCAATACACATACATCCTTGTATCGGGCCCATGCATTCAAAAACAATGCCCATTCTACATCTGTGGTATCCAATCTTATTGAGGGTCGTTCTGGTATTTTAAATCGCAACGTCTTAAACTGACAGCGAAGCATTACATTTCGGAGCTTGATATTTTCTATTTGCAGCTCGATGAATTGTTTCATTAATAGTACACTGTTATGCTCTATGGTGGCTCATGGCAAGTAAGTTCAATGCCCGACGTAGTGGCTGGAAAAAAATTCTACGTTTACAGTATTTACAATCCTGTTCATAGCGCCATATAGAGTATGGAAGGTGTCCCTTTTAACGTTCGTCACTGTTTATTACTAAAAAGCAAGATGGCCGCTTCCACAGAGGGGGATAACTCTCGTTTACTCTTTCAACACAGGAGTAGATAACTCATTTACCTATACAGTCATAACCGAATACCTACTGATATTTTACGTATTTTCGTCGTAACGTTATTCTTACGCATTTGTAAGCTATTTGTCTAAAGGAAACACATGTTTAAAAAAAAATGTTAGTAACAAATATATTTCTAAACAACGGAATAATACTTAGAAACCAACATTTTTTTCTTCGAGTATTAATTCTGAAAAAAAAGCACGTATTTCACTGCAAGTAACTTAGTAAGAAAAATAGGATTTGTCAAAAAAGTAGTTATTGTATTAATCTAAGAACATTATTTTTCTCTACGTTACATGTGACTCTTTTTCACCTCTATAGTTTTAAGTACTAACTATCAGTGATAAATCCTAGTCCAATAACCTTAATTACTTGACGTGAAATAAGTTCGTCTTTTAAATAGCACAATAACTCATTTCATCATGAATTGAAAAATACACTGCACAATAAAATTAAAATAAATAATATGATCAATAATGTATTAGGTGAAGCTTACCTTAACGGTTTTCATGAAATCCGCCCCAAATAGGGGGAATACGGGAAGCCAAACTGCGATGGTCATAATAGCAAAAATGTAACATAACAAAACGCTTACAAGTAAGTATAGTCCGACAAAAAAGTTTAAATAAAAACAGCGTGTGACATATTTCAAACGCTTATATAGAAATAGGTTTCTGGCAATCTAACTAATTTTTGTAAAAGAAAACAAGTGCAGTTTGTCTTCTAAAAAAGTATACATTCGTAATAATGCCATGTTTTGAAGCTCGCCGTTTGTTGGTATATATCGCTCTATTCTGGAATGTGAAAAATGTTTCGGGAATATACTGACAGAATGGCGGGCCGAATTGAGTGTTTCAATCTGAATAACTAGTAAAGGTGATTCGTTCAGCATGAACAATACGAGAGAGAAAAAACTACCTGTAATTAAAACACTAATTTGAATAGTTACCCACGCAAACTTCTAAAACTTAGCGAACAACTGTTGTATTTCAGAAATTTGAAGCGTTCCTTAAGTTGTATGTAATAACCGGTGTTCGTTATGTTATTAAGTAAAAAAAAATAGCACAGTGTCATTCTAGTGCCGGTGAGAGTGTATACATTGTAGCGGGTAAACATGGATGACACCTTTTCTTTTAAAGGTTTATTTGGGAGAAACCGGTAATCCTGATGAAATATAATAAATATTGAATAAGAATAATGAGTGCATAATTGCTAGAACGCATAAAACAATCGCTCAATTTTATTGCGAAACAGATTAACATATTACGGTTTTACTTACTCATACGTATTGAAGTGTTGTAATGTGAACATGCGTACAGTGATTCTAAAGTGAGTTCTATCTTCCAATGTGACATGGCTAAATCAATAATAATCGATACATTATCTTTCGAAAGGGCTCAAATAAATATGAACGTATTACTCATCTATATATATATATATATATATATATATATATATATATATATATATATATATATGAGACAGAGAGACTTTAAATTCAATTCATGCAACATTTCAGAAATAATAGTTTATATAAATTATTTACAATATGGTGCGTTTATATTTCTTTCCAGCATAAATGAATTTGAATAGCTCTACTGTTAACGTTAAATAAATAACATAATTTAGTATATGTGTGTGTGTGGGTGGTGGTGTGTGTGTGTCTATGTGTCTGGTCGTATATTTACATGATTATTGCTCCGGTTGAATGTTTTTGCTTGTCGTTTTATTGAATTCCTCAGTAATGTGTTTGTTTGTTTCTTTTTTTTACAAAAAAAGAAGAAAATCACCGCATTCTTTATTTCTATATATATAAAACACGAAATAATAAAAACAGTTTTTAAACAAAATTAACCCTATACGGCGAAAACGTAAAACAAAAAACCCTGAATTAATTTAGATTCGTAAAATATTAATAATATTTAAAGTTATACCTTAACTAAAATCAAAATGAAAAATAGAATACAGTGAACACGATTCTAAATGCAGTTATTTAATTACTCAGTAACATGTGTTTGTGTTTTACAAAAAATAAGAAATAAAATTACCGCATTCTGTATTTATATAAATAAAACACGAAATAATAAAACAGTTTTGAAACAAAAATTTCCCTATACGGCGAAAATGTAAAATAAAAAAATCCTACATTTATTTAAATTCGTAAAATACTAATAATATTTAAAAGTATACCTTAACTAAAATCAACATAAATAAATAGAATACAGTGCACACGATTCTGGATTCAGTTATTTAATTACTCAGTTAAATGTTGTTGTTTTGCTTTTTTTTAAATAGTGATGTTTCAATCAATTACTTTATTTAATTAAACAAGTTGATTCAATACATATGGGCTCTAAAACATAATCTCTAATAATATTTTTTAAAACCCCACCAAAACGTTATAATAAAAATCAAATGAAATACATAATTTTGAGCGACTCGTACGATAAATGTCAGAAATTGTGTTGTTTACATGGTTTTAATAAAATAACGCCCCAGTCCTGTACCCATCTCTTCCTTTCTCTTTCTGTCTCTCTCTCTCTCCCTATTACTCTGTCTCAATTTCTCTCTTTTTTCTCTCTCAATTTAACTTCTCCCCACGCAAAATAATTAAAGGAGAAATACATTCCTTGGAGTGTAGTATAATGACCACAGAACAAATGCTACATGCCCTCCGGAAAATAAGAGGAGGGTATCATGACAAAAGATCAGATACTACACTACCTCAACACCTCTCAAAAAGGAGGAGGTAAAGGACTAGGAGGATGGTGTCATGACAACAGAACAAATGCTACATTACCTCTCCAAACAAGGCCTCGGAGGATGGTATCATGATGACAGAACAGATACTACACTACCTCCACACCACGCAAAAAGGAGTAGGTAATGCCGGGAGAATGGTAACATGACTACAGAACATATAATACACTACCGCCACATCCCTCAAAAAGGGAGAACGTAATACCAGGGAGGACGGAACAGATACTACTTTACATCTTCACCTCTCAAAAATAGAAGTGGTAATGCCTGGGAAAATGATATGACAGCAGAGCAGATACTACACTACCTTATTGGTCTTGAGCGTTTGTCTCATGATTGTAGCTTGAATTTATTAACTGCGTTCGAGCGTATGCGACCGTCTGCAACCGCCACTATTATACGGATGAGGGTAAGAGAGCCGAGACGACGTCTTCTGTGGGTAAAAACACATTTATATTTTTAAAATGTTCATATTATATATATATATATATATATATATATATATATATATATATATATATGTATATATATATTAACACGAGTGTAATATGCAGGTTCATAGACTTGCATGTACATTAATACACCATGATAGAAATGTGAATTTGTTTTCTTTCGCTAGTATAGACGGTACTTTTTGTAGCAACCCCTAACATGGTAAAATCTACAAACAAATAAATAATGTTACCAGCTTACAGACATCGTTGTGAATAATGCCAATATATCAGTAGTAATTATGTCAATACTTGAGCATTTTACCAAATCATTAGGTGTCACACTAATTCACCGATACTTTAAAAAATAATTACTTTATATGACTCAAAGTTGTATGTCGAGACATTAGTTTTATATGCAACTTATATTTAGAGATATTAGTGAGCAGGTGGTTGCATTACTAAAAAATATATATCAATGTTACTCACCTTATTGCCGATGATATATATTCCAAAATAGATAATGATCTGTTCATCATTTATGAGTTTATAACAAAATATTTTACTTCAGTATATATATATATATATATATATATATATATATATATATATATATATATATATATATAACATGAATGTAAAAATTACACCAAGAAGAGGGGTCTATGTAAATCAGCGTGTGTCCAACAATTAATAATCCAAAATGTACGATAATTCGTTAATGATGTTTGTGCACTACCCATTAACATTTTTAATTTATATCATATGTACTGCTGTATACTTGTATATATATATATATATGTGCGTGTGTCCGTGTATCTGGCTTGTGATGGTAAGTTTACATTTATTTACCACGAAACGGAAGATTTAGTATAATATTCAAGCACTTTAACTGCTTTCGAATGTCAGTAATGGTTTTCCAAACATTTGTGACGTTTTGTCACTCGAGATGCTAAGTACTATTTAAGAATCCATTAAAATATAACCAACATTTAAGCGGATTTCTGTTACTGCAAATGCTTACTAAGAATGTAGACCAATTAGGATGACAAAAACACGTTTACTTCTAGAAAAGCACTGAGTTATGCAAAATTATATTCCAATATATTATATCTAGCTATATATATAAACTAGTTGTACCTATTATGAAGCATTCTTGCTAAACATATTGTTGTAAATAACATATTAACATTTGAATCAAAGTATTACCTATTGTTTTCTCATTCAGTAATT
>OY744515.1:196444859-196459859 GCA_963556195.1 Sepiola atlantica
ATAAAACTGGCACAAGGATACAACTCTGCGGCAAATCGACACAAGCTGGAAATGACATTCAATGCGTGCCCTATAAGGTTACAATTATTTTTAGTATCTTAGCAAAGAGACAGGAAGGCACGTGGTTTGTGCACCAGCATATAAGTGGTAACAGTGCTCCATGCAAAAGCGAATAGTGGCTTTCTAGTTTTATGAGATATGTTATTATGTAGTATTGCTACTGGCATATAACTAATCATTTAATTAGCTGTGTCTTCGTAATCTCCCCTGCAAAAACATCAAACATTCCGCTGTCTAATTTGACGTTATAATTATCAATGTTTTACAATAATTTAAATTTATATTTCTACTGATACAAGTAAGTTGCGTTTGAGGATAGTAAACATGATGCGTTATTGCATTTAGTTGTCATGATTTCGACTGGGAGTCGTGATTAGGATTTTATAACTTGTGTAACATAGTATTTTTTAGCTCCGTGCCGAACCGGACAACCTTCTCACACATCTAAATAATATCGCTATCTTAATTCACATAGGCGTGTGCATTCATTAATTTATATAATAGTCTATTTGCATGCAATTTTGTTTAGCTGATGTTTATTTAATAATTATTTGCGTAAACGTTTATCTGATTTCAAAAACACTTTTGCCGCAAATATAAAGCCATCGTTTTTGAAAATGGTGTTAAAATTTAAAAATTACGTATTATTTTCGAAATATGTGTAATGCTCAATTAAGATATATGTGTGATAAAATGCGAGAATATATCCGTATTAAAAACAACTTTTCAGACGCCAAAATTGGTAATGAACAGAAAAAATACTTACCTATCTCTAAATGTCTGTCTAGTGCATTTCAAATCTCAGTGTTGTCTTGCCCTCACAATAAAATTATAGTCGCTCATTCAACTCTCTTTCTCTCTCTCTCTCTCTCTCTCTCTCTCTCTTTCTCTCCATTAATAGAAGTCTATCTACATCTCTAGCCATTTAATTTCAGCGGAAATCTCGAAGGAAAGAAGAAACTAGATCAGAATAGCTCATTCCAATGAAAATTGTTACATATATGTATGTTTACATATATATAGGTGTGTACATACATGTATGTTTACATATATATATATATATATATATATATATATATATATATATATATATATATATATATGTTTATATATATATATATATATATATATAGTTGGTATAAATGTTTTAACTTTTTTTATTGACTAAAGTTTTTTATAAATACAAATTCAATCCCAAATGACTACCTACATTTTAGGATTCAACTGTGCATTTGAAGGATTTGTTGATCTCTGCTGACTAATATTTTAGCAATGATATTCATAAATATATAATTACGTTAACTTTCAATTGTGGATAATTTAAAATGCTCTAAAGCGCAATATGACAAAATGGCCACATGAATTCGATCTGAGTCATTCGCTGACCTAAGCATCTAGACAATAATAGAGAAACACATCGCATGAGATTACACAACTGTATTTGTTTAACAATACACAACATTAAATATACAAGATTGAAATTTCTGATAGGCTGCCTTAATTTCTTTCGCGCGTACAAGTATGGTAATTATTTCATCGCAGTCGACCCAGAGAAATTAAGAATAAAATTATCTTAATGTAAAAGGCAATAAAAGAATTTGGCCCGGGAACAGAGGAAACTTGGCATCACGTCCATTCTGTTCACGGTCATTTGCCAAAGCAATTGAAGTTTTAGCTTTAATAGTTATTAAACAAATGAGCGATGAAGAGTCGTTGTTCAAATAATGAATACAATCAAATGTACACACATTGTAACTATATTATATGCGGAATTTTCGGTGTAAATTGGATTAAGTATCTACATTTTTTTGCAATCTCAAAGGGTGAATAAATATGGGGTCTTTGAACTTCAGTTTCTCAAATTTAAACGGTGGTCACTTTTGCTGTGAGTTGTATACGTTCGCATATATAAACTGGGAGCACTACTGAAGTAAATATCTGTATACTAAAATAAAAGTCGATGTTCCCGTCTGCAGTCAGACATAATATGATATTCTACAAAACTTTCGAAATATCTCATGGCCTGCAATTAAATAAGCTCAGACTCTCTTCCGTGTTTCCAGAAAGTATGCATTAATTTATACTTTTACCTATATTGCTTATATTTTCTCCGACTTACCTGGTTCTCCTAATAATGTCTAAAGAGAAAGGTAACAGCGTGTTTAACTTACATTTTATTTGTTACTTCCACTCCAACCCAAAACACAGGGTATGTTCTTAATACAAGGCTAATCTGGCAATATCACCTACATAATTTCAGTTTATACTTCTTAATATATTCTACATGATGTACAATATTTCAAACATTAATATTACAGGTATACCGGAATGCATTCGGTTTGCTGGTTTAGATTACTGTTTTTTATAGGCTCTGTAAATATTCTGGTTCAGCGGGATGAAAATAAAATTCGTGAATAATCATAACGTGTCCTGGCGTAATGCATTTTTTAAGGTACCGATTCAGATAGATATGTTTTCCACACAGGAAAAAGCGGGCTTTTATGTTATGCATTTAATTAGAAAGCAAGAAGCAAAAACACTGGGAAAAAATTAAACGCGAAAAAAAAATTAAAAAGAAATCGAAACTTGGGAGAAAATGCTTGTATATTTGTAAATAATGTAATGTTCCCCAAAACACCTCATTTCGCTTCGTGGTAAACTTGTGACGATGTTATTTTTTTATTTCAAACGCAAGGAAAACAAACATCTTAATGTTCTAGACTTGAATAATTTTATCATGAGATAAATAAAACATAAATTTTAAAAAAGCATATTTCGAACGTCTAAAATGTACTTACTATATTGTTGTGCCTATTTAATAGATATGTGTTTTTACACATTAAACACGGACAGTGCATATGACGGTGCAAAAAAAGCGATATTATATGTAATGTATTGAATGTCAAAAGGAAGAAAAAAAACTGTACAAAGTGTAAACGCCATAAGCAAGAAAACATTAGGCATAGTTTAAACTTTAAAAAAAGTTAAAAGAAATAGAAACTTAAGAGAAACACTGGTATTTGTAAATAACGTAATTCTAAAAAACCAAGGTCATTCCGTTTTGTCGAAAACTTTTACCTACAAACTTGTGACAATGTTATTTATTAGATTATAAAATCAAGAAAAAACATCCCGATTTGTTCTGTTGTCGGTCGGGGAAGACGAAATACATCAAGGCTTGGCCAATTTTTATCATGAAATAAATTTACAAAACAATTCAGAAAGTAGTCATTGTTCAAACGTCTAACATGCACTTACTTGTGAAGGCTTCACCCAGATGTCGGCTTTTTCGTTTGTGGAAAAATACATATCTCACTGGATCAGTACCTCTATATATGCCTAAAGCCGGGACACGTTATGACTATTCGCGAATCTTCAAAAATATTTTTTTAACTTTCCTTACAAACTTTACGAATTGCATTAGTTTAGTATTTATTATCTTTTCTTAACTGCGAACACTAGAAATGGTATATTTAGACTTGTGTGCATCCACGAAATAAGCCGATAACACTAGCATATTTACTCATTTCAAAAGTGTTTTTTTCTTAAGATTACATACGTAAAACTAACTTTATTTTAAACGACCATACTCTTCATGCCCGACACTGCCGGCCTGTTACTCTGTTCTCGATTTAAATATTTGCAAAATTTATATTATTATTTATTCACATTGTATATTTATTTATAAAGTATTCATCCCTACCTTTTATACTAGTTTGTGTGATTAACGTGTATTCTCTCTGTTTACCGAGATGTACGGTATAATGACGTTGGCATGCCGGTTGCTTTGATCAACGAAGTTAACCGACGTTGAGCTTGGTCGGTACAAAATACGTGATCATTTGAGAATACCAGGTTCTATATATGGTGATGCTCTCTGCTTATCCCGGCATTGTTACAAGTCTTCCTTTACGTTGGCATTCTACTAGACTTATGTAATGCAGGTTCAGCAGAGTTTTTGTTAGAATTGCGCAACATTTACTTCACAATAGACTGCACAGGTATCAACTGTCTCTCAAAATTGAACGGAAGCTTCCTCAACACAGATACTCAGATAATAACAGGCCGTCTCTTACAATACCGTTTTATTTTATTTTATATTCCGACTTCTCTTATTTCTCCCCACTTCTTCGTTGATGACTTTTTTTTTTGGTTTCCATTCTCTATATATATAATATGTATTTTTATTTTTATTTTCATTTTCTCATCAGTACTTATTTTCTATTATCTCTATTCATCTATTATTTATCTGATCTTTTTTAAACTCCTTTTCCTTTCCATTTTAAACCAATTCTACAGTTTCTTTTTTTTCTGTTTTTTTATTTTTTGTTTTTTATTATTCGATTTATTGCCTATCGTTTACGATGATTGTACCTTTCGTCTGTGTTATTTCTCCAATTATTTCCTCTTTGTTAGCCCTTCTTGTCCTTTATTTTATATGAATTTTCATTTCTTATCTTTCTTCATGTTCTGTATTTACTAGCGCATCCCCTTTTAAATCATTTTCTATTTCACTCCTAGATTATTTTTTGTCATCGGCATCTATTAAAACTACGGCTCTTACTTTGCGTTCAAATGCTGTTGTCCTCTCCATTATTTTCTTTATTTTCGTTTCATTTCACCTTCTTTGTTCCTTCTGCTTCTCGTTTACACTACTACTTGGCTAGAACTTGATATGTTTCTTCTGTATTGTATCCTTTTAGCTAACATAACTATACCATTTCCTCTTCTATTCTTCCCCACTTTTTGTCTACCTTATATGTATCTCTATCTCTATTACTCTTTTATTCTCGCTGTTTCCGTCTGTACTCATTTTACTATGTTTCTCTTTTATTCTTTTTTGTTCTTAGTCTTATATCCCCTCGTTTTCAAATAAACAGTGTTTGTTTACTAATACCATTACTCATATTTTATTCTTTCCGATCGTCTCGCGTATTTTCTCTGTAAAGTTGAGAGAAAAAAAATCCTGACTTCCCAACTGTATTAACAATTCTCGAAAACACGACGACGCCAACCCTAAACAATCTGACTTTCCAATTGTAATCAACAATTCTCTAAAACACGACACTCGTTAATCGAGTAACTTGACACAAAACGCCCATTCAATGTTATTTCTGTGTTTTCTCTCGCTGAACAGTGCTCCAACCTCGTCACGTCAATTTTATCGTCACGCTGGTAGAAGCATTTCTACTCTTTTTCTTTCAACGATAATTCGGCCATGCAAAATAATACTGATTTGTATTAGTTGGCTTTTGTCCTCGCACAAAAATAAAACGATGTTATCGTGTAATCTCTAAACGGTCTTGGTGCAATCCCCGATGAACTAGACAGTGTACGACCCTCATTATTTTACCTCGTAGGCGCGCATGACGGCTGCTACAGATTATCCTTCGTCTTTCTAATAATTACTCATACTTTTCTCTGTAAGTCTACCGAAGACGGAAAAAAGTCAATACCGTATCTGAACAGATACTGTCCTTTGACTCTAGCAAAAAGGGCAACGACATACGTATTGCCAATTTCTCCCAGGTGTAGATGCTTCTGAGCATCTTACTTAGTGCCACATGTTCTTTACGCAGAGTTGTTGAACATCTCATCGTTAGTATGAATCATATCAAATAATGACATGATTCGATACATGACGGACTATAAAAAACATGTAACATGGCATACACTCTCTATTTTGAATGTTACATACGCCTGTTACGTAAGAAGAATTTAAACAATTGGTGCAAGTTTACTATTTTTAAATGAATATCTTGATAAAATAATTTTACAATACCTATTTTTTCTGTTTGTATATCAGAAAAATAAAATCTATTTTCTTACTGGATGTTCGCAAATTAACGACGCTCTCAAAACGCGTTTCTGTCTCGTGACAATTCATAACGAAACTTAAAAAGTATGATTTACATATGAAAATGAAGGGAAGAACGAACGAAAAGAATAAGAAAAAAAGTGAATTCAGCCATCCTGAGTGAATCAATATGAACACTTCGTTACTGGGTGTCAGCTTGCAGGTTTCTAGTACTTAGCCTTCACTTACCGTATGGATTGGAATACATTCAAAACAAGGCTGACGCTTCAACACGAACATGTGAGAGTTCAGATCGTTCTGATTGGCAGTTTACTATCACCGAAATGGAGGGGAACGTTTAAATTGGGAATAAGACGATTTGTTTCACATTGAGAAAATCGTGCTATTTCTTCCAACTCCAAGATTAGTTCAACGCCTTGCAAAAAATGAAGCACCCCTTACTGTCTCGTGCCGCCCACACCCATACACATACACATATATATATATATATACACTACGAAAATATATGTATGCAAGTAAACAATAAAAACACGTGTATATTTCATTCCTAGGGGAAATCATCAGGCTAATTGCTTGAGTAAGTTTTACTTACGTATTGAACCTTGCCAGTGTTCGAATAATGTTGATATATTTTTTTTTCCTTTTTTAAAAACTTTCCAGTTTGAGATGTTTTATCCTTTTTTTTATATTTTTGACCGATTAAAATGTTATTCCTTATGAATCATAGTGCGAATATTGGCTGCACACTTGGTTAAAATAATATTTCAATTCACGCAACGCGTTGTCCAACTCTCTCAATCTTAATACATTTTTTAATAACATACATTTTAAACAAATAAAATAATTTCAGAAAAATAACTCTTTATTCCTTATTTCCTCGCGCACCGCTGGCCAGTGTGTGGTCGGCGCAGATCAAAACGAAAGACCCGTTGCATTTTGTATTGTTTCTGGGCTTTTGCCGGTCTTCGGCATACACGATCACTATGACAAAATCTAATAAATAGCAATGTTAAAAGTCCTATGTTCTTTAAAAAAAACCCTGTGAAACAAAACTCATTCAATTTATACACACATTAAGCTTTTATGACGAATGTAAAAACCAAACAGTAAACATTCCGTTTTAGAAACCCATCCAAACCAACTTCGCCTTCCACATTTTAACAAACGTGAGATTAACATTTCAATCTAATTGTTCCAGACTTACGTTTATATTATTTCGCCTTACACCGTTGTTCGGGATATCACATTAAAAGACTTCTCTGTCCTCGGAAAATCCTTGTTTTAGATATTCGCCATTTTTTAATATTCAGCATTTAAGGAACACTTTTTGTCAAATATATTCATTAAGCTCTTGAGTCCAGCTTCTTGTTCAGACTTTTCTTAACATTTCAAGACTTTAACTTTTCCTTTAGGTAATGGTTATTTACGAGCCGCCCAATTTTCCTCATAATCACTCTAATCTATACACTTCTATTTTCATCCACGTAATATTTTTAGACTAGTATATCTTCTACACACATTCCATGTTTCAATTTTTCTACGCCCTTTTTATTTCATACTGCGACTTTGGTTTTCTTTGAATTTCAGGTTTTCTAGAATTCGTATTTCCTCATCTATTCTTTTAAGTCAGTCTATATGTTTAGAATGTTTTTGTTTTTCTAAATTTCCTCTATTGTATCGATCTGAAAATTAGTTTATCATGTGCGTTCTCTTTCGAAAGTCTTCTAATTATTCGTCGTTGTCATCTTCTGTAAATCATCATCATCATAATAATAATTATGATAAGGATGATAATCAGCAGCATCAGCATGATATGCTGCATCGTACGCATCATTATCATCATAATCCATTTATTTCTCTTAGCATTAGAGACAGAATGAAATACAACATTTTTATTATGGCATGCCCATTAAAAATGTGTTATTCATATGTATGAGATTGCGTCTGCAGTGAAATATTAATTATTATAGGTTGGATGTTTTATTTAAGGTTCCTTTCACTTAACAATTGCCAGATGGTTTCTTTGATACAGTTTTATACATATACATGTATATATGTGCATATTTCTGTAAATATAATTACTATTATGTTCATTAGTACAAATCAAGAAGGGTGATGTGAAACTTATTACCAAAATAGCATCACCACCAGTTATACAAAACATTTTGCCGCGTCCATGTTAGTTATTTTAATACATTAATACACTACCGGTGAACACACTCATCCAATGTGTTTTATTATTTTCGTATAACTAATGGCTATTCTTTTCTATCCTTGTTTGATGTAGAATGATGTCACTGCACGTACACATATAGTATATATATATATATATATATATATATATATATATATATATATATAAACTGTGTTACCTGAAACTAGGTTGATAAAAACACTTCTCATAGTAAGCCTACTTTTATTTCATTAGAGTATTCACAAGCTGTGTCAACTATTTAAGTCGCTCTTTCTGAATAACATGCACTCCTATTATTTTACTCTACAACATTATTATTATTTTCATTATTAATATTATGAGTTTCCCACTATGTATTTTTACTCCTGTAGGCAAATGATAATGATATAGATTTTTATCATGTTATCCTTACTTGCTGGCTGCCATAATAGAGAATAACGGAATTGGAATAACAGATTGAAGACGATGCTATTTACGCATGCGCAACCGGATGTTGAAAACCGGAAAGCTGAAAGCTGATTGCAAACATACAAGAACAATAGAGTTTTAGTATTATATAGATTATTGCACCCGGAAGACTGTCAGGTATTCTTGTTTGACATATGATGTGTGATTTCAAATTCTGTAGAGTTTAGTGTGTATTAACGTTTGAGCGAATCCTATTAGTTATTACATAACACCTAAACAAAATTAGTTATATCTTTATAAAAATGTTATTTTTAAATGTATGATTTTATTAATAAACAAAACTAATAATGACATTAAATTTTGAAATTCTTATGTAAGAAAATAATTTAGTAAAAAAATATAAACGATATTGTTTAGGAAACAAAGTTAAACAACAATTAAAGTAAGAACACATCCGGGCAACGTCGGGATAGTAAAGCGCTTGTACTCTGATTTAATTGCTTTCATGAATAAACTTTGTGTATGAATTGATCAACTTTCGTTTAAATGTATTTAAACGTGTTTAACTTTAGCTGTAGATGTGTTCAACCCAGAATTGCGAGCGAATTGTATGATGCTTCACTTTATCAAGCAAATAAGCATCTATAACTTAACGCATGAAACGTGTTATTGGTAGTGCAAGAAGATATATCAGCAGCGTAAATATAAAACGCCGCTTTGATCATCACCGTAAACGGCTATAAATGTCTCACGAAAGATTGTCTATTTGAACAGACCACTGGTCGGTAATATATCAAGAAACTACAAAAAAGGTTGCATTATAAACATTGTCAAACACCAGATACATAAGTTATCCATAGAAAACCTAATTCACCTAGCGTGCGAACATCATAGACTAAATGTGATGTTACACTTTTGAAGCGTACTCAAGCTGAAAAGTAAAATTTGCACTATTTGCAAGAGATCTTTTTTCTTATTCTGAAGACAGTGTATAAGGAAAGTCAGTTTATCTACATCATTCTGTTCGGGTTCATAACAGTCATAAGGTCAATAAATAACGAATGTACGCACATATATAACCAAAATTCAGCTTACTAAGTGCAGATTGACTTAGTAAAATTGTAGACATAGTAAGATAAATTTACAGGGGCTTGTGCACCGAATTCGCGAATGTTTTTATTTACCATCCCCCACAAGAATTCGAATTTGAACCCTACACTCAGTTCATTTCATTTAGTTATCCGCGAGTTGCATCTGGTCTTTTTACGGTGTTAACATTTGGTAAAAAAACAATCTAGTTTGATCGAGACAAACCCACCAAAAATATTTTAAAAATGAAATGTGTCTATCTGTTTTGTTTGTGGTTGTATGCCATTATTTACTTGTTGCAAAACTTCTACAGAAATGTAGGTTAAGCCACATCTTCGAGTGGTGAAAATGCAACTCTTCAGTGTCAGATGATTGTTGAATGACATCGATTAATTGCATCTGCATCTGTGTTTTTAATGTTTTCTTGTATACTTTGTTTGCTCTTTTATTAATACAGTAAAGCGACGTCTAGCCTCATTATGGAGCGTTTCGCCTTACGTTATACATGCACGTGTCATTTAACCTCAATTATAACATTCAAAATTCAGACAGTCCTGAAACGAGATGTTATTTGCAAGAGGGCGTAGTATACAACACTATTATAACAATCTATGAAAAGCGTGAATATAAAGTACAGAAAATATAAACAAAAGTACGATTATAAGGTCTTGGAAACCGAACGATACAGTTAGAAAAACAATACACATAATTACCTAAAAACGCACGCGTAAAAAAAAACACTGCTGAAAGATAAGGATTTGTCTAAAGTTCATACCCAGTCTGTTAGTAGTATGCAATTAATTTTTATATGAAAGAAGTTGTATAGTGAATTATTTGTTAAAGTACATTGATGTATAAATGTAACTGAGCTAGTTTGCCAAATAGTGTAATACAGTTTTTTAACCTTAAACGTAACTGTTAGCATTTTTAAAAAATAAAATATATCATGGGTGTGAATATTTGAAGCATAAACATGTTACTATTAAGATGAAATGTAAAAAATTAAAATAAGAATAAATTAATATGCAAGTTTCTTTTCGGTTACAGTAAAAAATTAGACTCTCCTAGTATGTCAAACTTTTGACAATATTTTCTATCATCTAGTAGAGTATGTATGTTTTATTCTTTATCAATTTTCACGAAAAGTATGAAATTAATCAAGGCAAATATGACATTTTTAAACTCTTATAAAATAATGATATCAAAAATGCCAGTCGTACTCGTCCTTAACAAAGAAATCAAACAGAACTAGGTCGAATTTCAATGTTAAATTCACAGTCAAAAATCAATTTTAACAGGTGCTGTAGCCAGTACATATAGCAATATATTAAAAGAATATATATTTCTAACGTTTGTGAATACTTCTTTCGGGAACAGGTTACATAAATGTCCGCGTGTATAACAACAATGTACTACGCATTATCGAACACACTAAAAAGGGAGAGTGTTTAACGAATACATTAAACGGCCATTACAGATGCCGGTGTTATATTTGTCACACCAACTTTACAGAAACACGTTAAGAGCAAAATAAGAATGAAACAAAATTGATAAAGAATATAATATAAGATTATGAATGCTAAATACGAATTGCATTAAAGCCAGCCTATATTGAATGAAAGTACTTTCCTTTTCAATTATGAAATGCATATGTGTCTCACACAATATAAATAATTGCTATTAACGTTTATATCTTTCACGTAGAGAGTAGATACGCCATATACTGTCAACGTTGGGAGAAGGTGACAGGTTCTGATTTTTCGTGGTGAGTCTATATTACCAAACCATATTATCTATACGACTCCTGGTGTCAGTGAAAATTATCTCCACGTATAGAAGCATGCTTATCCGCCTGAAAGCTTGTTATTAGATGAATTAAGAAACGGAGACTGTACAATCATAGGTTGTTGGTTTGTGTTACTTTTCTTTCGGACGCAAATCAATTGAACAACACATTGCACAAACGAGTAATGTTTTTATGTCGGAGAAACATAAAAAAGATCATACATAATGTTGTGTATGTGTTGACTAGGCGAAATAACCTTTTCTCTGTAGTTCGTAGATTCTCCGCTGGCCGACAGCAGGGAATTGCAGGATCACATCTCGTCCGCTTGTGAATAATCTCGAACTTAGGGTGTTCTGCTGATCACGTAATGCGACCCTAGCGATCACGCGTGAATCTCGTTACACGCAGAAGCGCACATGTTGAAGAGGCGAGTATAACAATGATCGTCAAAGTGAATCACACCTTACGTAGATTGACAGAAAACAGTTCATTCATTTAAACTGCCACACATGATTTTTTTTAAATATCGAGAAACCTATTCATTAAAATAGAAATATTAACACATTTACATACGTGACTCATCGTTCTCTATTTCCAAGAGCGTTAATGTTGTAGAACTCTACTGTTTAAACATCGTAGCCGTGAACTCCAGCGACATTGATCTGTCATATTCTTTCATGACGTCTAAAAAGTAAGTAAAATATAAAAATAAAACTGTACATATGTAGTCAATGTATGTAAATCATTCTATATGCGTCTTAATTAAATTATTTCTATGCCCATGTGTATGTATACTTTTTCTTACCTGCTTAAATATATTAAAAACATTGCTAAACATAACACAATTAATTTGCTTGAATATACCTTTTTTCATCGATTCTCCTAATAATCTATTTTGTGTCAGAATAAAAAAAATGAATGTATGTTCCATAATTACAACAGGCACTTTACGGTGACAAGACACAAATGAACAACAAAAACACTGCAGAAGAAGAGAATTCTAAAAATACACGAACACGTCATATGGAAAGTCGTAAAGACGTAAAAAAACGATGGAGTTTCAGGAGTACGTCTACAATTTCAATTCTGAAACGCCAGAATTATAAATTTATATATATATATATATATATATAATGTGTCAACATTGTTAAAAATAACAGAATTCGTCTGTTAAATTATACCTATTTCATTATTGCAATTTTTATAATGGCATTGTGTGTATTAAACTCACGAAAATGAATAAATGTCGCATAGTTATCACGAGCGTTTTGGATTATTCGTCGAATTATCATCAGGTGGCAAAGGCAAATAAACAATCATTTTGGAGAAAGAAGAGACGGCGGGGAAACGCGCAGAGAACGTGCTCGCCTTTTTCTGGAAAAGACGTTGACGATTTAAATTCACGACGCCGAAGTGACATCAAAGACTAAACTCGCATTGCGTTATTTTTGTTTGATTTTTATAGAAAAATACTATCAGAAGAATTTAAAAAATTAAAAAATAAATAATTAAACAGATGAATTCTGCTATTTTTAACAATGGTTGCATTAATAAGAAAATGCTAACTAAAGATACACACACTATGTATCTCTATCTCTCTCTCTTTATATATATATATATGTATATGAGAGAGAGCTAGATAAAAATCTATACACACCCACACACACACACACACACATATATATATATATATATATATATATATAATTGTCTATGTCTCTTATGATATGGATTATCTAGAAACAATTTATCTTCCTTGGTCAGTTACTTTCTAGTGAGCTTGTTTATGAACTAAATTGTGACGTGGTGGTATCATGAACTCGTGAATTAGGATAACATATATGTTAATTACATTTTGTTTAAAACAGTACAGGGTAAAAAAAACGCGAGTTTCCCTAGCTTACTGTGGCCAGAGCCAATGACAGCGTGCTAAGCTGACTTCCCTTTTCCCCATACCTTGTTGTGTACGTGTGCGTATAAAAGGGTTAGAGAGAGTGATGAAGCGTAACGAGGTGGGCATAAGCAACTGAACATATACGGATGTTTCTTTTTTTCTTCCGTACTTACGCCGAACATGACAAAGGTAGGCGAGGGGAGAGTTTGCTTTTCACAGAAAAAGAAAAATGAAGAAGAGCAAGAACAAAAAAGATGGAGGATTAACAGACAACATTTTTATTTCGAGAAAGATACCTTTTTGTTTTATGGAGTTTTAAACTGCAGTTACGGATAGATCGACGGAAAAGGATGAATAGTCCAAGCAGTGGGATCTGGACACTCGAACAGTGAAGTTAGAGTTTAATTCGCGGGTATGTTTATAAAATTGCTTTAATGAAAAACAGGGCAATTAAGAAAAACACATGGCTGCTTGCACAGCTAAGTGCACTTTTAAATGATTGCCATGTATTTTTTTCGAACGATGTTTGAATTCACTGTAAAACACACATTTTGCATTGAATTGCATGCTTGTTTTGGTTCTTAATAATATTCGTTCTGATATAAAATTTGATTGTTCAGTTGTTAATCGTTATCCATGTATGTTACTCCAAATACCGCATCTTGTGTAATCTGCAGTTCACAATATCGCAAAACATAGGTAGTTTCGTTAAACTGTCCGGTAAAATATAAATAGAAATGTGCACTAACGTGATAATAATGCGAACATAACATTATTCTGATCTGTGTTGTAACACAATAAATAACTGTGTAAAACAGTCTTATTACCCCTGCCAATCATTGTAAACGTAAGTGTATTTATTAATAACATCAGTAAAAAAAAGTCATCACTTTTGATTTTCCAAACACCTGGGTAATTATTAAGTAAAAACACACATTTACGTTATCAACCGATACATTATATGGATGAATTTATCAAGAAATATTGTTTTGTCTTATATCCCCAAAACTATTTCATGTTAACTGCCCTAGTATAATAAATATTCATTAATACAGTTGTGCTTTTAAAAGCATAGACTGATTGTTCGTCTTTTTTAATATTTTCAAACAAAAGTTCGAGTTCATTGTTTTCTTTATTTTCTATTTGCCATTTTTGTATGGTTAATGGTAAATATAGCTGACATTATTATGTGTAAAGACACAATACTGATTACATCACCATTGCTGATGTTTGACATTAAGAAAATATATTTTTGAACTAAATCTCTATTCTTTTGCAAAAAGTTATATTTTAAGTATTCTTGATTATTTATTTAGATACCATGATATACACTGGAAGGGAATAAAAGTTGTAATGCGCTGATTAGGAGACTTCTTTATTCATTGAAAACCATAGAGAGATGTAATTTTTATTATTAATAACGCTGTGATCTCTGACACGTGCGTAACTATGAATGGTATTTCCAGAACTTGATTTTTATATTTTCTCATACTTATTAATGTTTTCAATGTGAATAATTGTTTCCTATAAATATATAAAAGCTCTAATTAAGCAAGGCTGTCAATTATTGAGCTTATAATGACTGCGTTAATGAGACAATTGATAACTATGAATAGATATTTTAATTTCTTTTCAGAAATTCACATAAATTAGTCCGACACATGTTAATTCAATAATTATTTTAGTTTTCCAACTAACATAATTCAAACCACTCCCAAACAAACACACACACACACACATATATATATATA
>OY744515.1:196464859-196479859 GCA_963556195.1 Sepiola atlantica
ACAAAGGCTAAAAGTACCGGTGCCATCAAAGTATGAATATAATAAACTTTAATATTGATTATTGATCCCAGAACATGTTGAGTAGGACAAATAGTCCCGGTCAATTCTTTATTTCTCGTCCTCCTCTCAATTGCATAATAATATGAAGACACATGATGTTAATAGATGCAATAGCCCGAAAAGATTTAACATATACCTGTTACCAAAAGTAATACTATAACATTACAGTTATGTATCACGGACAACACCGAGTACAACAAATGGTGTTGATCAATTGCTAATTCATTGGTCCCCCCCTTATGTCAACATTAAGAAGATAATTAATGTTTATTAAGTCGATAGTTGAAAGAAAGTAAATATATAACAGTTAATAAAAGTATGTACAAATGACTAAATAATAGATGAAAAAAAAAACAATGACTAAAATAAATTTTAAAAAATGAATGAAGAAAAGAATGAATGAAAAAACGACTGAAAAGATAAACAATGACAAAACAGAAGTAAAATAATGAATGCAATAAAATTAAGGCAGCACTGATAAAATGAATAAAAAATAATTAATACAAGTAATAAAAGAATCAAAATATGATTTTAGATGAATTCAAAATTAATGAAAAAATGACAAGATGTATAAAAAAAGTGAATAAAAAATGAATGCAATAGTGAATTTAAAAATAGAATAACAAAGTGTGTATGACACCAAACATTAGAATTGAATACAAAATAATAAATAAAAAATGTAATTAGACCACAAATAAAAGTACGTGAATGAAAAAAAATAAGAAGAAAGTGAATGAAAAAATTAATGAAAAATATATGAAAAAAATGAATTACAAAATGAGTGTAAAAAAGAGAATGAAACATGAATGAAGATAACTAACTGAACATTGAATTTACAAAATGAGTTTTCATTATCAAAATCAATTAAATAAAAGCAAATGAATGAAATAAACGAATGAAATAAGGACCGAAACAAACAAATACAAAAATAATGAAAAAAAATGTTAAAAACGAATGATACCAAAAAGAAATGAAAAATAATGAATGCAACAATGAATGAAAATTGACTGAACAAAATAAACGAATAGAATATGCATAAAAAATGAATGAACAAATGAATAAAAATAAAACTGAGCCAAAAATTATTTGAATTAAAACATAGGAAAATTAGGCTAAATTCCGACTGCAATCTCCCCTTGCCTCTTAATGAATATTTTCCAGATATCCGATTCTCACTTTTTCTACAAATCTCCAGTACACAATCATTTTTCGAAGAAGTGCGGGTGAATTAAACAACCTTTACTCCACTAAATACACATGTTCAGAAGAGGTGCGGTTATTGGCCAATATATGCTTTGTTGCTTAACTTCGATTGAACTGCCCATCGTCGTATGTGTTGCTTAACTAAGATTGTACATCATATGGTCTTCCTAAATCGTGACCACATTCTGCTTGCCATAGTATTTGTTGTTATAAACTTTGATTGACATGCATCTGCTATTCCCAAATCGCCATCCATTTAGTACTGGCCCGGATATGAATTGCTTAACTTTTATTGTACTGCGCCTGGTCTTCCTATATTTTCCCCTATTTAGTACTGGCCAGGGTAGGCGTTGCTAACTTTAATTGTACAGCACCTGGTCTTTCCAAATCTTCACCGATTTCGTACTGCCAAGAATAGTCGTTACTTAACTATTATTGTACTGCACTTGCCCTTCCTAAATCGTCACCTATTTAATACTGGCCTAGATAGGCGTCGCTAAACTTAGAATGAACAGCACTTGCTTTTCCCAAATTGTCAAGCATTTAGTATTTTCCAATATATACGTTGCTTAACTTTTATTTTACTGCACTTCGTTTTCCAAAATAGTAACCCAGTTAGTAGTGGCCAGGATAGGTGTTGCTTAAATTCTCTTGTACTCACCTGGTTTTCCCAAATCGTCATCAATTAAGTACTGGCCGGGATAGACGTCGTTTAACTTTGATTGTACAGCACCTTGTATTCCTGCTGGCATAAAAATAATATCAAAACCTATCACTATGTTGCCAGGTACCTATCAATATGACGTAATGGTCACACGATAACATTAAAAATCGTAATCACATTAAACGAAAAAATGGCTATTTGACCCCTAAAAAGGAATCTTTTTGTTACATTTTCAATAGTATGTTCCCGGGTTTATGCTGTAAAAATTATACCTACTTTGAGGGTGTTTGTTGTGTATATTTTTAGTTTTAGCTAGACATACATGCACACATCATTTTTAAATACAAATGCTTTCTCCTTTTTTGTCCAGTAATGCGCTCATTTATGCATTGCACATGTCATAAAAGAACGCATACTATTTTTAGTTCGTACTCCTAAAACGAAAAACAGCCATTTACTAATGTGCACTGTTGTATCAAACAACGTATACGGTTCATTTATGCCCCTGAACCGAAACCATTGGTTTATGTAGCGCCCCTGTCATATGAAATAACTCATACAGCATCTGCATTTATGAAGCGCCCCTATAATATAAAAGAACTCATATAAATGTGCCCCTGTCGTATTAAATAACACATATGGTTTATTTGGGCTCCTGGACCAAAATCATGTTCATTTGTGTATGTCATATAAAAGAACTCATGATACATGTTCTATTATGTAGCGCCCTTATTATGAAAACTAACCCATCAATGTGTCATTGTCGTATCATAAAACCGAAGTAGTTCATATATGCCCCTGCCCAAAATATGTTAATATATGTAGCGGCCTTGTAATATTGGTAACCTATGAAGCATGTGCATTTATGTAGTGCCCTATTATATATAATAACTGATATTAATGAATCCCTGTCGTATTAAAGAACGCATATGGTTAAATTGTGCGGCTTTACCAAAATCAAGTTCATTTATGTAGCGCCCCTAGTCATATGAAATATTCCATGAATGATGTGAATTTATGTAGCGCCTCTATTATATAAAATAAACACTCACATAAACAGTGCCATTTAAAAAAATGTACAATTTTAAAAATGCTGACTAACTTCCTTTTATGAACTAATATGTTGGTGATTACTTTATATGGCGGACAATGGCAGATATTGGATTTAAGTAGCGGATATTAGCTAGTAGTGGCGGACAACATCTACTAAAATGTAACATTAAAAAAAAAATTCTGACTCATGGTTGGCATTCGCGGAAAGTGTCAGAAAGTCGTGTATATTAGCATGTTGTGGCGAGGATCATGTACTAGAATGTACAATTTTAAAATGCTGACTCATTTCCTTTTTTTTAATTATTAGTTGACGAATTATTTTCATGGCAGACAATTGCGGACATTTGCGCAAAGTAGCAAAAGTGCGGGTATAAGCACATGCTGGCGGGCATCATCTACTAAAAGGTAAATTTTCTTTCATGACAATGGCGAGCATCATCTACTAAAATGTAAATGTTCTTTTCATGAAAGCCCTTGACGAGCTTTGACGGAAAGTGGCGAATATTAGCATGTAATGGCGTCTATCATCGACCGAATCTAAGACAGTATTACTATTTTCCCAGAATTAGCGTTTACTCAGATTTAATTGCTCCCTCCGCATATTTTAGGAAATGAATTGCATTTTTCCTTACAAATTACTACAAATTAGTACATACATACTATGGAAACTTCGATAAATATAAAATCAAAGAGGTCTGCAGATGTCTATTGATGTCAATTTTACTGATCCATTCCTCCATTTTTATAAATGCAATAGCCCGGAAAACGTAATAAAAACAATAATAACGTGACGATGGCGTAGACATATTACCCAAACATATCACTATGCCGTCATGTACCTATAAATATTATGGCATATGCGAATGATAACATTAGACACTGTGATCACATTAAATAGAATAATGGCTATTTGGCCACCTAAAAATGATTTATTTTAGTAATATTTCGATATTATTTTGCTGGGGTTATGTTGGTTAAAATAATACCTACTTTGTGGGTGTTTGTTGCGTATTTTTATAGTTTTAGCGAGTCATACATACACCCAAATTGTTGCCTTATATATATTGAGATAAGATATTCAGATATAAGATCAATCAAAAAATTGAAGTTCTACATGGAATTCAATTTTACATCGATTTCTTATCTGTTTATCTTTCATTGTTTTTACTCCTACTGCAACCCATATTTACATATCTCCTACAACATTATAATTTACCTCAATTCTCTCTCTTCTACATATAAACGACTACGTCACACTGAAACTGTCAGCCTCGTTATGTTCATATTTTTTAGCTTGTGATTAAGTGATATACACACCTATGCCACGCTTTATTTACTTCTCCGTTGTACATTTTTGAAGCAATCCTTGCCGACTTCCAAAGTCGCAGGCACATATACTATTCATGTAATATATCTATTTGACTATTTATATTGTTGAGTGTGTTAACACGTTAACCTCTATCTCTCTGCTCGGTCTTTATGCTGATTGTTATCGTTAGGCGTTTCATTATGACATACGTAGTAATAAGTGAAACCTGAAATGATAGCATTTAAAAGGTGCTTAACTGAGGTTAAAATAAAAACACCTGAACAAAAAACCGATACTGGTAAACACACACCTCGATTATTGGAGTATCGGAACGAATAGAATTCGTCAAACTAACTTGTAACCTGAGTAATTACTTTGATGGGATTTAAGACACGCCATTTTACTCTGCAGAATGAAAATCATACGTCGTACGTCGTGTCCACTCCTTATTATAATTTGTTAAACTAGTTTAACATGCATTCATATATTTAACAATGTTGAAGTAAATACGATAATATATATATATAGGCAATATGTTATATCATATTATATGATGCATACTTACTTGTTTTACACATATAACTGCAATAATAACAACAAATAATGTGTCAAGACACACGTAGGGTTAGCGTTTTTACAAATGAGCTGCGATTTACACATCATCTTATAATCTAAAATTAAGATTTGGTTGAAATCAAGTATCAAATATTTCGTATTATTTTGATTATTCGGACTTTTCTTCTTATTAAAGATGTTTGTCTCAAAACATTTCGGCCGATATAAATTACGACGTTTTTCTTGTGTGACTCGTCGACCTCGAGAATCTTTGTGTCGAACTTGGGTATGTGTACTGAATTTAGAACGGAACCTTTTATTTTATTTATGAGGTATCTTGTCCTCTTTATCCCAGACATGACAGGGTATACGTCTTAAGTGATAGGTAATTTTATTCTTAGTATCACCTGTACTGATTATTAAACCTTTAACCTCAAGAAATATGACACTTAAAACTGCTTATTAATAAGCACTTTCATCCGTTTCACTAGGGGGCCTTATTGATTCGAAGGTTCACCGTTCAGATTCTGTGTTTCGACCAGGGACATTTGAACAATGTCGGAGTTTATATTGAAAAATACGCATCATCAATCTTTATTCTAACAATTTCGGCACATAATATCAGACGTTCCCTTTCCCTGACTCTGTTGTAATTCAAAATTGGGCAAGGAATATCCAACTCGTACCCCTGTCAATTTACGTAGTGGTCTAGCCAAATAAATCTTAATTTAACACATCATAATGTTTTTACCTAACCGAACACGTACTAGTATATCCAGCATGACACGACATCGCAAAAAATGTTATCAACTTGCTAACATCAATTCTCACACACTTTTCTCAGTATTGATAACTCGATGTATTTAGACTACACTTTGTTGGGAACATTGAATAAAACCTTGGAATGAAGCTTTCTTGATTTGACGAAACGCGACTGACAAATCCAATTAACGTGAACAAAAATATCATTTTTACTTTCATTTTAGCGACATCTTTTAACATTATCTAGTTGTTTAGGACTTAGGTATGCTTTAATCGTGAAGAGGCAAACTTGATTGCACCAAATCGTTAAACGTTCTCAAATTTCAAGTTTTACGGGCAATTTAGATGGACTTTATTTCATCTTGAGGTAATTGTTATGACTTAATTGCCTAGTTGCATTGCAGTAGAAAGTGTTGAAGACAACGTCGTTTATGCGGTTATTCAATGGAGCATTTTGTTTGTTCGTTTGCAAATATTTTACCTGTTTTTACATAAATAATTAAACTTGAATATGCACAAAGCTCAAAATAATTTAGCTAACTCAAATGTTAGAAGGAAGCATACATTAAAATACGTTCTGGTAAAGGGCCAGTGAACGTCGAATAGGGTGTATGTGTTTAGACTCCTATAGTCTTTGTTCTTCATGATTAGTTAAGAAATGGTATCAAGAGATTCTTAAAGATCACCTCTACGATGAATCTCCAGGCCGGATGAATTCATATTTCGATTAATACATTGGAATGTCTATTTATTATGTAAATGTATACCTAAGACTTATTTATTCTAAAAGGCTGGTTATCTCACGTGCTTTATGTTAGAAAACTATATACAATCGTGTGTTACAGACGGAATTTGTTCAACATATATTATATATCATTAATCTAAATGGATTTATGCAATATTGATGTGTTCCTGTACTTTAACTTTTTTAAATTTTAATAAATGTTATACAATTGATTTTCTCTCTTCATAAAACGTGTGATTACACGTAATGTATCCTGCATTCATCAGCGTTGAACCAGAGATCTAAAGACTGATTCGATAGTTATAACGTACTTCCACGCTTGACGCACTTGATAACTTTGGTCACCTGATGTGATTTTTTTTCGTTTTTCGTCACGGTTTTAATAGTGATTATTTTGATAGCGTTTAATGATGATTGTCTATTTTTGTGTTTCGTCATTTTAAACCAAAAGCGTTTGCGACATTTGATAATATTTTTTTTTGATTTGATCGGAATTTATTTGGCTATATGCAAAATATAAAGTAAGAGACTGAATCTGTTTGATGGCCCCATGTAGGGGCCGAGTGGTTATACTTATTCTGCTTAGCAATAAGTGATTCATATACTATTTATAATATTCTAACATATAATAAATATTATGAAGATTATATTTAGTATGACGCTTTACATGTTGAATATATCTTATTCTTGTCAACGGACGGTATATCGTTGCTAAGCTGTTACTTCATAGATTATTTTAAACATACTCACAATTGTAAATACATGTGATCATATTTACTTAAGCAAATGTAATTATCATTTTATCTCTTTCTATTTCTACCTCTCTCTCCCATTCACACTGTATTTTTCTTCCTGATATGGAAACAACCCTCCGACTATCTCACTACCTCCACGATGTCGTCTTACATTCTGAAACGACCTCCATTCACTCATGCGAATTTTGGAATAATACCCCTTTATTGTTCATTGCGGTATGAATAAATATATTATGTTTTTATATAATTATCTTGAAAAAGTAGTTTAAAGAGTAATATATAGCGATACATGTTTCTTTGTTTATATGCACATTACATCAACGATTTCTTAATGACTTATATCTTGTGGAAGATTAACTCCGACTAAATAGATTTTAGGAATCACTTTTCTGAATTCAAAACTGAAATTTATAAATATTAGTTACCCTACGCTTTAATGTTTTAGGCAATGTATCGCAATGAGAACATTGGATATTACGAAATATTTTTAATAAATTGATTATGAAATATTTCCTCTGAAACCAACTGCTATCTCACTGTGTTCTCATTGCAAATCTGATCTACCTAAAATTAGGTTATTAATCATCAGTAACTCATCAGTAACAGGTGTGCGTAGTATGTAATACACCAGGTGTGTAGACGGTTAGTCTATGAGTTGATCCGTGATGATTTCAAGCTTACCTCATGTCTGCCTGGTTTAATCGATGTAGTGGAGTCGTACTTGAGGACGAAATTGGTTGGTGACGTTATCAACTGTGCACGGTTATATTCTATATCTGTCCTAATTCATTGCGCCATCTTTTGTGACGTGCTCCTTTATGTTATGCTTTATGAAGCCATTCATTGTGACAAGCCACAAGTAAAAATACACAAAAAATTTAAAAAAATAAAAAGAAGGTAATAATATAATAAAACGACAAGCGTTTCATTATTTACAAAAATACGTTGGAAATGAGAATAAAAAATAGTTTACATTGAAGATGATGGTAGATATTGAAAGGGTACATTAAATGGAAGTCAAGAAAAAGAAAGTTTACAAATACCTACCTTAAGTAGCCCAATGTCTCGTAAGTCACAATAAAACAAAATACTTGTTTATTTTTAACGGAAATCACAATTATAAAATGTAATCTTACCTCGTGTTTAACGCTCCTATCGTGACTTTGACATTTCATCCACAATCACCCCCATGGTCAGTGCGTTCACGCATTTAATCAAACTCTCACAGCAACAACAACACGAATAATATTCTCAAATTTGAAGAAAATACACTTTTTTTACATGTTACCGTTGCTTCTCCTACGACGGTGGAAGATGTGCCCGCATACATTGATCGACAGACCTTTTTAACCTAAATTAACCACTCACCTGGGCATATTTTCTTCACTTGGAGTTGCTCCGAGACTTTGAAGGCAGTGCCTAACTATCTTACTCTATGTCTCTCCGCGAGCCCTGTGACTTCACGTATTCTTATTGCTACGCAGGTTTAGGTCACATCTTGACTGCATATTCGCTGATCATATGGTCCAGTTTCCTGTGTATGTGTCAATGTCGGTTCGCGAATGAAAATTACCAGATAAATACTAGGAAACATATCCTGTACTGTTTAACACTATAATGGTAATCCGCATTTAAAGTCTAATTTTTAAAGTAGATGAACACATATTGAGCTCAAAAACGAAACTGAACAGTGTACTGAGTAAAGAGAAGCGGTTGTTATGTAAGTGAAAACTTGAAGCGTATTTAAAAAAATTATTTACATTTTACTAATAATTATTTGTGTTAGTCACTGTTAGTAGTATCATTATTTTAACCTTGCTATTTTTTTCATTTAATATCCCCCATTGAGAATTGTGAGATGTAAGTTGTCCATTGCTTTTTACTAAACTGTATCTGCAAGACACAAATCACCTATATCGCAGTACCGATGCCACTTAGGCAACCTTTTTTATTGATTCTTCACGTTACGTACATGGTAGTTATTATGCTTGCATTATTACCAGAAAACGAAGTAATGACAAACTGATAACTTCTCCGACTTCATCGCTCCCAACATATGTCATCCCAACTCGACTACTTTGCAACCTATGTGCTATTATGAGAGGGTTGCAGTCCAGAACAACACACACTGTACCGCTTGCAACACAAAAAGAGAGCTGATTCAACGGATCAAACTTGTTTTCATATGCTTCCGAAAAATACAACCAGTCGCTTGTTGAAGGTTCAGGTTCCGAATGGTGCCCTATGTAGAGGCGCAATCAGCTGTATTAGGTAAATGATCTTCTAAGATATGAACGTTGCATCATGAGAAAACATCAATTATTACTCAAGTTTGTGCGTTTTCTTTTCGAATTTATATTTACTTAATGTATATTTATCACCTTTTTTTCTTTATAAGTGTTTATTGTCGTGTATTCTAATCACTACAATAAATGTTAACTATTCTATAATGTGTTGCACTAACTGTTACGGTTCGGAGTTCGTTGGTATTATAATAATCGAGTCGACAGTCTTTAACTACGTTTATGTCTGTCAATTTCATCGTATCTAAGTGGATGTTGTTTGCGCCCTGCTCTCATTTTAGAAAATGGCTATTACCTTCGTTTTTTTTCTCTCTCTCTTCTTCACTCTATATCTATTAGCGTTCGAATGTGATAATTATGAAAGTGAAACTCATAATAAAATAATAAAACTAATAGGAAATGCCATTAGGAAAAATATTTTTAAAAAGTTATAACACACGTCAAAAATACGGAGGGAAATATATAGTCGACAGAAGGACTCACTTTATATTTTGGTTTATTTTTTTTAATTATCTGACGTCACAAACCCAATTCACCAAACCTCAAAGTATGTAATCCCAGCTTAATACATCAGCTTACTTGTCATGTTTACTCTAATATATATATATATATATATATATATATATATATATATATATATATATATATATATATAGTAACTCTACCATCCACCACACCTGCTAGGTCTTCATAAATGCATTGTGCGTCTTCTGTTAATTGTTTCATATAGGTGTTGTGCGGTCTAGCCACTGTGTCATATCCCTGTTTTGACATTCAGACAACAACGTCGCTGATGAGTTCATCCTTATCCCTCCCGCAATTTCAAGAATATCTCGTTATTCTCTCTCTCCAAGGCTCAACTTTGATGGAAGTGCTCATAGTTACTTTCTCGTTTGGTGATGTCTCCAGGAGATGTTAAGAAGAGCTTTTTGTATTCCGGTGTATACATTATCAGTTTTCTTCTCCAATCTGTTAGTGACGGTCCAAGTGCTAATTTCATATACGATTACCGAGGCAACAATGTCTTCAAAGAATTCACGTTTAATCTTGGTAGGAAGACAGAGTTTCCAGATCACGTTCATCTTGCCCACTTCTGCCTTCACGATTGCTTATTCGCACCTTCCGTTTAGAGTCTCTGGATGTTTATTCTTGGCAACTATACTACCATGATAGGTAAACTCGTTTATATTTTTAGACAAATGCCACTTAGGTAAGATATATTTCTATGTTGGTTCAAGGAATGCGCTCTGTTTTGCTTGTGTTGATGAATAGCCTATTTCAAGTGGCCGTTTCTTCAAGACAATGTAGTAGCGCTTCCGCCTGTCTAATTGTGTCAGCAAACATTGCAATGCAATCGGCATAGACTGCCTCTGCGATGTCCAATGCGTAACACCTTCTGCTTTTTGCAGGTATCAATGTAAAGCTATTTTATTTTAATTTGTCAACTGGCATACGAAAAATTTAGTTAAGACAACTTATAAATAGGGAGCTACATTATCATCATGAAGAACACCCACAGTGACTTAAAAAAATCCACTATATCTATCACCCGATCGCAGCATTGAGTGAGTTGTGATGTACAAGATCATTATTGCATAAACAGTCTATTCTAGAATGTTGCAGGCCAAAACAATTTTCGTTGTTTCCCCTCTGTGTTCCGAACAGAAAGCCTTCGATAAATTCACTAACAACAAGATTGCCTTAATATGTATTTATCGTACGCCCTCCATAATCCTCTGAACCGTTAAGTTATATATATATATATACGAACACGTATATATATATATATATACATATATATATATATATATATGAACACGTATATATATATACATATATATATGAACACGTATATATATATATACATGTATACATATGTATGTGTATATATATGAACACGTATATATATATATCTATATGTATATATATATGCACACGTATATATATATCTATATATACATGTGTATATATACATGTATATATATATACATCTATATATACATGTGTATATATATACATGAATATATATATATAGTCATATAATATGCATTCACACACATTCACATATATATATGTGTGTATATATATATATATATATATATATATATATATATATATGTATATATATATATATGTGTGTGTGTTTGTGTGTGTGTGCGTATATATTCTGATCTCTATTTGTATTGCTTGTGTGTGTTCGTTTTAGTAATCTCTGGGAGTGTTTGTCTTAGATGTATGCTTTTACTTATCCAACGTATTTATCTTTTACACAAGGTTCTTTTGTTATCAATTAGTTCTTTTCATGGTGTTTATTTTATTGCCAATGTTTGCCACTGTTATTGGCCTTAGCGAGATTTTTCTCTGTATAATTGCTTCATAATAGTAATTGGTGTGTCCAATTTATCATCCATCAATAGTTGCATCAATATTAATTAATTAGTATTTTAAACTAAGTAGACTATTCAGTAAGTATTGCTTGTCCCATAAATGAAATACGCGATGAACTCAATATAATATATTATTTTGTCATTTTAATATTTATATTCATACATGAGGATATATATATATATATATATATATATATATATATATATATATATATATATATATATATATATATATATATCATAGTCTACCCCAAACAAGGAAGGGCGCCACTATAGACGTAAGGGGCTACTGAGAAAAAAAGGGTGAAGGGTTTTTTTTAGGGGGAGGGTCAACCTTAATATTAGAAGCTGCGCAACGAGATGTATGTTTACATTAGTTTTACAGTTCTGCATGTCAGTAAGGCCAGGGAGCATGGAGGTAGTTCCAGATTCCAGCACCACGAGGAAGTAAGGTTTTGCAGTAGAAAGCTCTTCGGCATCTGGGGACCTCCACAGTGTATGGATGGGACAAATTTTCGGGTTGGTCTAGGGAATTTACGTCGTGGGTAGTACCAAAGCAGCAAGCTTATCAGAACACAATCCATTGAAGTACTAGTAAAACAGGCACACTGGTGCAACATTGAGGCGATGGGACAGAGGCTGGAGCTTGCTGGATAGTGAGAGACCTATCAAGTTGGCAACTCTTTTTTGTACGACGTCTAAGAAGGAGAGACAAGCGGATGATGCACACGCCCAGCTGTGGCAACAATACTGTATGCAGAAGCGGATGGTGGCTTTTTAGAGATATAGGATCATATCAGATGTGAGAATTTTATTAGCATGGTGGAGAGATCCTACCTTCTTTGCAGCAGCTATGGCAATGCGTTCAATGTATTTATTCTAATTTATGTCATTTGTGAAAGTTATGCCGAGGAGTTTGAATGATGAACTCTCAGGCAGGGTGATATTTGCCATGACAATCTGTGGTTGAAGAGGTTTCTTGTAGTTATTGAAGGAAAGGAGCTTTATCTTTGCGGCATTAAAAGTTACCATCCATTTTTGACTTCATTCACTACAGACTGGAGGCCGTTTTCTAAGGATTTTGCCATTGGCTTAGATATGTGCGCGTCAGGGTTGCCTAAATGACGAGAGTAGAGCGTGGTGTCGTCAGCAAATATCACTGCAATGGCACCAGGGTTCATATTTAGGAAACTAAGGGACAGAAGAGGTCCAATGATAGATCACTGGGGTACACTAGAATGTATTCCATGTTCCTTAGAATAACAGCAATCGAGTACAACCTGGATCTTTCGTTTTGATAGAAAGGAGTTAATTATATTAAATGTGTGCCAAGTAATACCATACGAGTTAAGTTTTATGAGAAGCCCTTTATGCCAGACCGTGACAAATACTTTGGATATATTAAGCGCTACTGCCCTAGTTTCAGTGTATGGTATATGCGTTTAGAGATGACCGTTAGGATATCTGCAGTAGATCGTGCTTGTCTGAATCCGTATTGATGATCGGAAATAAGTTTAGCATTAACTAGGTGTCTGACTATCGCTAGAATGATTAGTAATGCAAAGATGTTCGCAACGATCAGGAGTAGACTGATTGGGCGATAGTTTAGAGGATCAGTTCCATCTCCAGAATTATTTGAAGACTCGTACCACAGATGCAATTTTCCAACTATCAGGGAAACAAGATTCAGCAAGGCATTTGTTGTATAGTTTTGAGAGGGTAGGTGCCAGCTCAGCAGATCTTTTTTTATTACTAATATCGGTATAAGATGAGGCCCACAGGCTTTGGAGATGTAGATGTGGTTTATGATGACTTTGACCTAGGATGGAGTGATGACCAGGTTCTCAAGTGTGGCTTCAGTGCGCAATCGGAATTTAGGGAGGGGTGGTTTGCCGAGTCCAAAGTGGAGTTTAAGGCAAAACGCTTGCCTAGTAGTCCATCCTTATGAGTTGCCGTGCATACAACATCGTTGTGATTTTATAGTAGGGGTAATTGTCGATTGTCCATTGTTCATCACACTGTTGTAGATTTTCCAGAAATCACGAGTACCTAGTTTCTGTGACTGAATGCGCGTTTTGATTATCTCTGTATACCTTCTCTTAGCTTAATCTATAACTACTTTGCAATCATTGATTGCTTCTACAAATGTGTGTCTGTTCGCAGTTGACTTATGGCGGCCGAATATTCGGAATGCCTTTTGCCTCTCAGCAATAGCAGCTTCACATTCTTAGGTGGACCATTGACGAGACTTGTGTTTGCTGAAAAATTTTCGCGTGGGTACATACGCATCAATGCCTGCTTTGACCACTTCGGTAAGCTCATTTGCACACTGATCAGCAGGGAGTGAGAAGGTTTCACCTCATAGTGCGTCGCTTATGTTGCCCCTGAGGGATTAAAAATCAGCCTCCTCATAGTTTCTCCTTGTTTAAAGCAACGGCTCTTCAGCTTTTGGACGAGTTTTTTAAAGTGATAAGTATCACAACCTGATCATAGTTTCCGACCGGGCTATAGGCATTTGCATACACGCATCGGATAGTGAGGTCAAGAAAGAGTCGAAAATTAAAGCGTTCTGATCCGCAAGATCAGAAACGCGGGTCAAAAAGTGACAGTCTGTGAGAGGTCGTGACTGAGGCGAAATTAATTGTTGAGTTCTCAGCGGCATCAGTAACGTTTCCAAATCCCAACCAGTCACGGTGATGTGCATTAAAATCCCCACATACATGTATTTGGGCATTCGAGTCGCGTGAGACGACTCTCTCTAAGCTTTCAGAGACACAGTCCACTTTATATATATATATATATATATATATATATATATATATATATATATATATATATATATATATATTTCATTCATTTATACAATCTGTTAAACTTCAAGAAAATAGGCATACCATTGCTACATGTGTAATTTTGAGGCAAGGTTGCACACTTTCCATTACACATCTTCTGAGTCGACATTGCATATTCCAGTAGCAAGAATATGTCCACGACGGCCAAAATAATGCTGAGATAAAGGAGAACCTGATATGTATTATTGTCACACATTTAAATACTAACCACGTTCCACGTCGTTTAACTTCAAGATGTATCGTGAATCTATGTGTCAGCTAGTGTATGACGTATGCTTGCACATTAATATATATATATATACATATATGTATATACATATATACATATGTCTGTATGTGTATATGTGTATAT
>OY744515.1:196482359-196487359 GCA_963556195.1 Sepiola atlantica
TGATAAATCAGCTTTGACTGCTTGGGTTGAAAATAATTCCCGCCGGTTTTCTCATAGCTTCATGCAAGTAAATCTCCTAGCGTTTATGCTGGAATATCTCTCAATCGTTCGGTAAGTCTGGTTTTCTTCTCCATCGCAAATAAAAAAAAGAAATAAACGTACAAAACATGATTTGTATTAAAGCGTAGAATATTACCAAATATAAAACAGAAAAAAATGTTTTTTCCAAAAGAAAGCCAAAGAAATATTAGAAACTGACGCAGAAGCATGAAACTTAAAGTTAAGGTTTGTTTCAGAAGTAAACGCGTGTACAGGTTTGTCTATTAGTGACTGACACATTTTTAAATTTATCAACTTTGCAAGGCAGATGTTCTAATATTTGGAGAATATTATGGAGAGCAGTCACAAAGTAAAAGTGTAAGGTTACAATCTGAACAAACGTATTCATTTTCTTTCCGGTTCCAGACGATGCACCGTGGATCAGGCTGCCAGAATCCGTAGTCTACCTAGAGACGACGCAACAGTTTAAGCTTGCACTTATCCGGCAAAAGATACCACCCAGAATTTGGATGTATTTTTCGAAGGCGTGGTCAAGCTGGTAACCAGGTAGTGGTCTTCACAGATCCCAGCGGAGGATGTACCAGGGCTGTTTTTTTATCTCATTTGCGAATGTGTAGTGTTCTTGCATAGTAAGGAACCCAACCAAAGGTTGTAATGCTGTATCGTGTTCCAGGATTGAGGTTGCCCTGGACAAAACATTCAGGCTCTTTTTAAATCTCTATATCGTATAACTCTCAATGTACATGGCTTACTGTACTTTACTATTCTTTTTTTCAAAACATTTACTTCGAATTGATTTTAAATATGAGGAAACCATTCAATTGAGAGCTTCATCCTTATCCTTAAATATAATATATATTTTAATGTGAGGTTATTCCAATTACGGATGGAATACAACTTGTCATTTGAGATACGCGACATAGCAAGAAAGTACTACCCTGTCTGGTGTTGCAGTAGTTTTCATAGTTGATTCGAAACAATCACGTGCATTTAGTAAGATCTGGTAAAAATATCCAATAGTTCGTCCCATTAACTTTGAAATGTGACGGGTTATATATGCCTTGCAATAATGCTTATACATTGAACATTCTGCAGTATGATGCATATTTCGTGGTATTATGTGTTTCTTAAAGTGGATTTGGTTTGCTAGTCGGATTGCAATTTACATACTCAGACCCGCTCCATCAGCAAAACAAAAGAAAAATGCATCCAATCTATATTCAGATACTTATTCACAAAACCGTCCCATATAGGTGTTTATGGGTGTCATTATAACAGTTTTCTAATTGACAGTGTGTATGTAGAACAGTAGCTCCGGGCATGGAAATGTAAAGAGGAGATACCAAGAGTGTGTGTGTAGTTATGTTAAGTAGTGTACGCAGTCACAAACAATCGTTTTCTTCAACATGTAAACTAAAATAAATATATATTATTTTCTCATAAGACTTTATATACGAAGGTAATTAAATATTAAAATAAGTAGACATCTACGTGTGTGTGTGCGTATTCCATTGAGACTTCGATTTGCATATTAACGCAAGTTGTAATTGTTTTTAAATTTACAAATGGTCATCTACATAAATGCAAGTGTAAACGATGTATTTATCATTTAAAATAAAGTAACAGCGAACAAAAAAGCCGGGTAACTCGTATTTATCTACATTAGTATCTAATAATTCATTAATAGAAACCAACAGTTTACTATTAAATAATAAACGTAATCATCATATTGCATTATTATTCGGATGGTTATATTATTAATTACATCATCATTATCTATATGAATGCGTAAGTTTTGTTAATCTATCCCAACAATGTTAACACCAAAACATATTAGGCTTTTCTAATTCTAGTAAAACAGAATGTTATTGATATACCGTATATATATATATATATATATATATATATATATATATATATATATGGTTATTCATAAGTCACTTAGCTATTTAATTTTTAAATTCTAAAAATAAAAAATACGGTAATACAAAACAGAAAGTGTATTCAACAAATTCATTAAAGGGAGTTTTAAATTACCGCAAATTATTAAAATTTCCACCTTTGTTCTGCATGCATAGCTCCATTTTTTTTGCAAGGGATTTACGACTCTGTGTAGCATATTTGATTGATCATGGTGTTGTGCGAAGGAGGCTTTCTGTTCACATCACGTTTCCATTTCCTAACAAAAACAGTAATTAGAGAGTAAGATAACAATTATCAAAAGTTTATAGTATGTGTGTGCTTCATATGGTAATCATTTTTAATAGCTAAGTGAAGTGACTTAGTGAGCACCTTATATATGTATATATATATATATATATATATATATATATATTAATCTCCAAACACCCTCAGACATATTTCGATATTACTCATTGGCATATTTATGTTTTTGAAATTATCCAATACATTAATATTGGGTGATATACATTTCTAATTTGCTTTGGCCAATTTTATTCTATATACGCATACATTATGTCGATAGTAATATTATTATGATAATTCATGAAATAAAGTAAAATATTTAATAAACAATATAGCGTTTTAAAAACTTATTAGAATGTCATTTTTAAGAGTCATGTCTTACATGAAACTTCAGGAAGTTTGCTGCTATGTGGAGAGCAGATACTACACTTAATAGTTTATTTGCATAAATAAAAGAAACTAAGTTTACAACAAAGTAGGTCCAAACGCATCAAAAGTGTTGGGGAAATGTGTGTCGTTTGTCATCTTTGGATAGGCGACGGGTAGTATAGTATATTTTCATTCCTCATCACACTATCCTTCTCGGGGAAGATGTGTAGTATTTCCTTTTCCTTTCAAAACGTACCTCCTTTATTTGGTGGGTAGTATGGTACATTTTAATTTATCATGATACATTCTTCTCAGGCATTACAACCTTTTTTTAAAGAGCAGCATAGTATATGTTTGCTCATTACAATAGCCTACTACTAATAGTACTTTCTCTTTGGGGTGGTGTGCTGTATCTGTTTCGGTATCATGATATCACCCTCTCAGGCATTAAGTCCTCCTTGTTGAGAGATGGGCGTGTTTGTTTACCATAATACCATCCTCTCAGACTAGCAAGAATATGCGACTAACCGAAGAGAGTTATTATCGCAGCATACGGTTTAATTGACAAGATAAAGAGCAAATATTTAGAGCTCAACATTTTTTACCTAAAAAATTATAAATATGTATAGTCTAAAATAAAACGTATTTCACTCAAAATACAAATTAATAAAATTGAATTGTCTGTTTAAATCGTAGTTTTTATTCAATGTTTTCTTCAGTTATTAATAAACCTTGTCAGCATAATTTCTCCCCCTCACCTCAATAAATAAATAAATTAAACACTCATGCTGGACTCTTTTCTCTTATTTAATTTTCGTTCAATTTATATGACTAAATTGGAAAAAAAAAGTGATAGTTATAGGTTCTGCATGAATTAAGACCGGTGGTCAAATTACATACATTGGGATAATGTAAACAAATATAGATATCAATTTATTAAGAGATGGGGTATTTGAGTCGAATGTAAATTATGCCTTATTTGAGAAAAATAAAATGTAGGCTCTTTTCAACCATAACGTAAGATTTCAACTGGCTATTATTTAAAAATGTATTTTGTGTGATTAATATGTATGAGAATATCAGCCTTAGCGGAATACCCGTTCATTAACACAGTTGGAGTATAACAATAGATTCCATGTCGCGTCTGTTTCAAATAGCATTCTGTATTATATCTCATTCGACGAATCATATTCTTTATGCATTTACGCATAAGAGAAATAGATTCCTTCCGGATATTGATCGATCACGATTAAGTTTGAAGTAGCATTTCCCTCACTCTCCGATGCTTATGTTGGAAATAGAATGTTGAGATGCGTCTATTACTCAGTAGAATAAGCTATGCCAATCAGTGTACTGGCCTGTCACTCTATATATTTGAGATTTTAAAGATAAATATTTATCGCTAAATGCACTAGACGAATGTACGCGTCTTGAGAACACGCGGTCTTGTTCTCTTACTTATCGTTGTTGTTAATGTCTTCCTCTGCTTCCCTCTCTCCTCGTTTACTTCATTTTCCCTTTTTGTAAAAAGTCTGTGGTTCCTTCTTTTAAATAGTCGATCCCTGCCAACGGCTGATTCACCCGAGCTATTTCTCGATCAATGTCCAGGATCACGATCTGCCGACCCCTAACATTTAGTTACAAGGTCGGCCAACGCTCGGTCTAATGAATACTTCCCGTATTTCCTCAATGGAGCTACTTCAGAATGATAATATCTGTGTGCGTTTATATCTAGATATTTTCTTGCCAGTTGGTGGACGAGGTCTAACATTTCGAAGCATAACTAACGATAGAATGGGATGTAGTCACTGCTTCTGAATGTCTCTTTTGAAAGGAAAACTTAACTGTAGACGAACAGTCATTGCCAACTTTAGCGCCATGATGTCTATGTGTTATTCTTAGAGTAGCAATTAACGCTTCAGTGTATCATGTTTTTTCCTAACATGATTTTGCTACATGTACACATATTAGATATTTACAACGTTCACCCAACTTTGGGTTTTATCTTGTTCACATATTTTAGTCTTTATATATTCGACATTCCTCAGGCGTGTGTATCTTCGTCTGCAAAACTTACATGGACAATACATTTCTAGTTGAGAGATATTTGCCCGGGATAAATGTAAAATAATGAAATAAAATGTGTAAACAGACAACCGAACGCAAATAGGTCACAACGGATAGTTTTAATATGAAGAAACAAATGTCGCTTTTGAATTGTGGAAGATTTATGTGCTCAAGAAAAAGTTTACCTCGAAGTGTAACAACAATAAAAATGTGCCCAGGATATCTCCTTCGTTGGTGTATTTTAACGATTATTTTGTTTTACCCCGAAGTAAAAAATGTAAGTGCTTCTTCAGAATTTG
>OY744515.1:196492359-196504859 GCA_963556195.1 Sepiola atlantica
GTTAATAACGCAATAAGGGCATATGATCTGTAACACACGAACACCGGAAGTCTGCAACCGTATTTCTATTAGGCAAGCTTTTCGGGAGTCAAGTGATATAGGACGACTGGAAATAGTGCCGGCATAAGTAGAGGAAGGTATGTGTTTTTTCGTAGTTTTCTTGCTCCGAAACTAGTTCCCCAACTAAGGCTAAAGAATGAAGTCTACTCTACTATGTAGACAATATATTTGAGTTTATACCTATAGAAGAGAAATTATTTTCGTAGCATTGATAGAATTCAAATACGAACATAGTCCGCACCGCTAACCATTAAACAACATTACTTAAATGTACCCTGATTAATGTCAAGCTAGTACTTAAATAATTGAAAATTATACCAAAAAAAATGCAAAGTGTAAACGGAATATAATTGGAAACTCAGATGATAGTCTTGTAATGAGTACTATTTTAAGATGTTAAGATGTATAGCTTTCAAAATATAAAACAATATTAGAATGTAATTGTTTAATTAGAACTAATCACTAACAAAAGTTAGATCAAATAATTAATTTCAATTAACGGATATGTTAAGTGGAAAAAGAAAATACACAGAAAAAAGAAAGCAGATCAATCAAATTAAGACACTGACGGTAATAAAGTAAGACGGATATAGACGGTTACGCATATATATATATATATATATATATATATATATTTAAATATGTTGTAGATACGTTGAATAATACTGATAAATTAATGGGCCAACGACATTTTTCGCACGTATTATATGTATTCATAGGAAATGTAGTAATAGCATTTATATATCTACACCTATTTTATTCTCCTTCTCTCTCTCTCTCTCTCTATCTCTCTCTCTCTCTCTGTCTGTCCGTCTCTCTCTCTCTCTCTCTCTCTCTCTCTCTCTCTGTATATATATATATATATATACATATGTATATACTATATGGAGATTTTATAAAGCATGGATCATTTTCTGTTCTTATAAGTTTAATAATCAACTAAATGATATTTTTAACTACATATCTCTGAGACTTTCAGTGTAAAATACCTTTTACGAAGAGTACTTCATATTTAATTTGTTTTTGGTATACACTCCCAGAAGGGGATATAAGTAAATTGCCGTCCGATCTGTTTGGTGTGTGCTAATTTTTATGTAAGGAGTGGAAAAACCTTGTAGAAACAATTTTTGAAATATAATATCGAGTATTTAGAAGCCAAGGAATGTTATTGTTTCCGTACATATTTAATAATAGATGACACAAAGTTCTAAATACATATCTTTGAGGCTTTCGGTGTTCACCCTCTACGAATATTTTATCCTTATTTCGTGTGTTACCTCGTAGATATAATCAAAGTTCCGGCCGATCTTGTTGACGCTTCTTGGAAAGTGAAATACAGTGTATTAAGGGCATAGCGGACGCTAAGTTGAATATCCAAAGTGAAACATCTTTGAAACCCAATTTTTTTGTTAAGATCACATGGAGCATTTTGAAACAAAGAAATGTCATTTTTGTATATATTTATCAATGACTATGATAATTTTATTACAAAATATTAGATATCAAATTTTAATCAAAAACACATACATAATATTTATTTATAAATAATATATATATATATATATATATATATATATATATATATATATATATATATACCGACTCTCTTTGATATAGAAAACAAAACAATTATGTTTATATATAAAGAACACAAAAGAAAAATAAAGTAACATTCCAGAAAGCAATTAGAAGATAACGCCAAAACAGAGGAAATTTGTTTCTGATTAAAATCGTTCATAAGGGTACATAAAACAAACAAATATCAAGCGGGTAGCTCTTAACATTATCCGAGAATGTTATTACGAGATTACGCTCTTAGCTCAAAATATTCTCATCATATCAGTGTCAACATCATTAAGAAGGTCATGTCACAATTCAGCATATTACGTAAATGTTTAATTCCAGGGTAAGGGATGTTTAATCACTTCAAAATAAGTCAACATGTAAGTGTCTATAAGTATTCGAACAAACGCTTATTTCTGAGAAGCATGTTTATAATTGTAACGGATAATTGGCAAAGGGAGGTACAATAAATCAATCAAATTAAATTCAAATTATTGAAGCTGGATAAGCGATACCCCTAATTGAATCTAACGTACACACAGCCAGATAGACTGAATTCAATTTCCGTAGACATGGAGGATCACATATATACAAAAAGTTTGAATTACATAGTAGAAACTTTCCCTGAGTGTAGTCGGTCTCTCTGTAAGGACAACCTGACATGAGGATATTTCACCGTACAAGTAAACACTGATAAACAATTGAAAATAGCATAGTATTCGCAGCACAAATAAGAATGTTATACATCATGTACATGAAAACATACACACACACCCACTTATATTAATCATATTGATGATATTATATGAAAAAATAAAAACAAAATTGAAATAATGTGACTAGCAGGTGTGTTCTCTTCCTATACTGATACGTACAAGTTTAGCAAGAAACACGCGTGTATACGAGTTAATTTTAAAATGTGATGTATACATAATTCGAAGCTCTCGCTAAGGTGTGCACTTCAGTAAGTTTACAACAATCCGTAATTCATAGCGTATTGCAATACTCTATGGATACTCCTATTGGGTTCTCTCGACGGTTTGCTTATATGGACGCTGAATTTGAAATGTACACGTTTGTTTTCTCTTCATTTCCACTGCAATGCGTGGTGGACACGTCGGTACGCGCTGCGACTACTGAGTCAAATACGACGTTCGAATTGGGGCTCGAAACCCATTCCCAGCAAGGGCTGTCGCACGCCATACATATGATTGCAGCCGTGGCACGAAACACCTGTTTATAGTAGTACATTTGAAAATAGTATTAATGCATAATTATCCATAGCTCTCGCTGGCTTGAGCACTTACAGTAAGTTAACAACAACTCACCATCCATAGCGTAATGCAATACTCTATGGCCCCACATATTGACTTCGCTTTTCGGCTTGCTGATACGGACGCTGAATTTGCAATTTAGACGTCATTTTTTACTTCAATGCGTAGTGGACACATCAGTACACTTTCCGACTACTAAATCAAATATGAATTTCGTATTGGGATTCGGACCGTGAAATGCATGGAGTGTCTATTCCTATACCGATGATTGCACAGTTTCTATTGAAACACGTGGGTATATGGGTGTATTTGAATATATTATTTATAAAGATTGTTAAAAAAATATATAATATATATATATATAATGTGTATACGTGTGAACGTTTAGCGTCTACAGAGATAATGTGTTTCTATATCACATCAGTTCACTGCCGCGAGACAGACAAGTGCATCGAGATAAGATTCAAAATCTACTCTTTTTTGTCGACGGTTCGGAATTCTAACCGCTACGCCATCAGTTCAAGTTACGTGGAAGTTAAATATTTATGTTTATATAAACACCATCCGTCAGCGAGTGAAATTTATTAATTTACGAAGTGTTTTTATTATCACTTATTGTAGGTGAATATTTAACTTTCCAAGTGCCCAAACCTCAAATTGTGTGATTGTATAGTGGTACATGTTTTTCAGTCCTACATATTCATTAACGAACTGCATGTGCTAAAACAGGCCACACCCCTAAAAATCAATCAGATGGTTCGTTCAAACACAAGCTCCAGAGGAAATACTGAACAGAAAGCAAACAAAAAGTATCATGTAATGTGTATACAGATACGTCTACACGCAATAATAATTACTGCGCTCGATATAATTTTGGACCCCAAAAAATGCAACATCACTTTTTTTTATACTTTGGCTTTGTTTAAAACCCGGACACATCATTACGTGTTTCTCTCCACTTAATATCGGGTAAAGCAAGAGGAAATTACTGTTCTAAACGTACTCACACACTAACAAAATCCCATACACTCTCACACACATACACAAAAAAACAGAAGACAAGCATACCCATTTCTTACTCTAGTGCTTCTTCTCACCCAACACATTATTGAAACGAGCACGTTCAACATTTTAAAATAATATACACGAACACTTCTCTCGCACAAACCATTGTTTTAAATGTGTGAATAAAGAAATAGATGTGCTTCCATTATCATGTCTGTATTCGTCAATTCATACTATACATTGATTTCTATTTTAAAGTTATCATATTTAATTGCCATCAAAGTGTTGGTACATTTTAATGATACTACCATCAATTAAAACTTATCTAATAAAAAATAGCTGCTACAAAAGTAAATGTTGTCATCAACGCACAGACGGTTCGCTGTATATCAAGAAGTCAACCATTGCATTTTAATTCAATTTTGATTGACAAGAAGTAAATATAATTGTATTTGAATTTGGAAATATTTATATTTTAATATACTGAAATTAATAATCATGGAATTGAATGCAATTGATTGGTTGTTTTTCGGATTGATTCTTGTAATCTCTGCAGGATGACAAATTTAGTCTATTATTTTAGGACCAGTTATTAACGAAACTGATAAGGAAATAAGTTCAATAAGTATTGTCATGAAAGCCAGACGAACTAAAGTAAAAATAAAAATCGAGGATTTGATTTAGCGGATATATCACTATTTATATTTTTAAAATCAAAAATGTTTTTATTTGTTAATGGATGTGATAATATGAAAATATATAAAAACAATAATGGTACATATAACACTTCTGCAAAGTTGAACATGGGAAATATTATTTATTATCCATACTTCATCAATTAGTAATTGAGACTATAGGAGTACTTAGATTTTGTGAAACAGAATACGTTCGATTTAAAGGGAAATTATGAATATGCTTGATCTGTGAATTATACATATTTACACATTTTGATAAGTTTACATTTATGTAAGTATGTAGTAGCTTTTCGTCAGACAATGCTTTCAATTTACTTTTTTTAAAACTACGCTGTTTGTCTTATTAACCAAATTATTATATTCATAAGATGGGGGAATTTATATTCATTAAAGAATAGTTACATTAAATTAATAATTGAACAAAATCATCATAAAATTATGGTAAGTTTTCTTAATGGGATATGTGTGTTACTTTCTGATAATTTATTGCATGCAAATACATTTTGAAGGTTCTAATTTCATAATATACGAAGATTCCCTAAGAATTATAGCCAAAGATGGCTTTCTAGTCGATAGCTAAATGCTTTGTAATGTATCTCCAATTTCGAACGGTTACAAAGTAATTCATTTTCTTCATCTTTTAACAAATTATTGAAATTGACGACTTACTTTCACATATGCATAATGCATGCTGGTGGATTAAACTTCGTGTTACATTGACTATAAGATGAGTTATTTATTCATTTTTATGTAAAGCCATCCCACTTTTTATTTCAATCATCATGCGATTAATAACAAATGAATAATTACAATTATAGAGTATTATTGATGTCACGTAGTCGTGAAACAAAAACACACGGAAACATATGAAGTTGTCTCATATTTTTTTGATATAAAATTATATCAAACTTTAGAGGTAATCAAATTATGTCGCAAAAAATTAAATGAAAATACTCCCAACAAGGGGTCCGTTGTGCTGCAAATATGTTGCCTTATACTGTTGCATAACTATTCGTTTTAGACTCACTTAAATGTCGAAATAACACACATTTGAAACAAGTTTCAGATAGTAAAAACTTATACAGACGTAAGGAATTAGCGTAAACAAACCAATTGTAAACCCTAAATCAAAACACTATGTAATAAAACAACAATTTTCAAATAGCATAAGGAACATCATAGCATAAGTAACATCATAGCATAAGGATACATTATATTAATAAGTAATAATCAATAATAGATACTATTAATAATTGATTTATCATGCCTGATATTATTTTCTGAAAACGAATAGAATGTAAATTAAAGGCACACGTCATGCAAGATTCAGAATTTGATCAATGCACCAATTGGCAGTATTCTTCAGCTTCATCGGATTACTCACATCTACGGAATTGATAAGAATAAAAGGTACTCAGATCGGCTAACGTCTTGACTATATTCTGAATGCAGCAGAACGGCATCACCGTCGTAATATTCTGACTTGTTGCCGGTCGTTCGGGAGGTTCGTGGTCCTGAACTGCCTTGTTGAAACAGAGCGCGTTTTTCACTAACAAGACTAGGGTGCATGAGCAATCTTATCGTAGACTAGAATAACTATTCAGCTTTATTTTTATATCATGTGATTCGAATTCGAAATTAAAAAAACAAAAACATTGTTGTGTTCTACCAACGGAAATCCTCATATTCTTGGCAACTTATTTTAAGACGGTGCACGTTTCCTTAGATCAGTAGGTGTTCTTTTATGTAGTATGCCTCTGGCTAATCACTACTCAAGGCAGAATGCCACTCAAGGTTAAGCGTTAATTGGATTTTCAGTTGAATAGTGGAACACTACTATTAAACAACTGAGAACTTTGATTAATTCACAGGAATGATTCGATATTCATTTGTTGACATTGGCCTTGAAAATAGTCATCTTATATGAACGAGGGTGAGATTAGTGCGGTAACGTGTTTGACAGGTGGGCAGTTCTTTGGAAGGTACCCTTTTCATGGACGTTTTGTTTGATTTTAGGTAGAAAAAAGTAAGGAAAAAGACTGTCTTAGCAGTGTGAGAAGTAATACACGTGTGTGTTGTTACTGGCGTATAGGGGGTGAGACGTGCTGTAAACTCGGTCGAGCACCTACCATGTAAATACATAGAGTAGCGTAAAAAACAAGAAACGTATCTTCAAGGAGAATGGGGTAGTAAATATATATATGAATATGTTTTCAAGATCCACACTATTTACATTTATGTTTAAAAATATCGAAATATATTTTATTACTTCTTGGAATAGTACAGTCAATAACAATCTATTATGACGTTATTTCAACGGTGTGGTTATTTTAAATATTAATATATGTTGCTATAAAATTCTGCCAACGTTGAGGATACACTCTCTTTTGCGGCAATTATATAATTGAAACAATATTACATTGCTGTTACTGCAACGTCTCATATTCCCCAACCGAAATACAAAGTGTTTTCCACGTAGCTAGGGTATGTTGTGTGAGTTGGGTTATTTATTCGATGCACATAGATACAACGTACTACGTTGACACACCAGTTGTTGTAAAACAACCAGTTGTAAGCGACGTTGAGATTGCCCAATACAGAATATGTGATCAATTGGAAACACAAGGAAACTGTACGTGGTTAGATGGCAAAAACACCTACAAATCAGTCTTTAAGATACGTTCATCAAGTACTTAAGTATAACCTGCTTATCCGCATAAAGGTCAACACAACAGAGCAACCCCAGACCGTTCTCCTCTTAATTGTGTGTCGAAAGAAAGAGTGTGAAGTTATTTTTTTCTCGATTTTTTAATACATTTAATGTTTTTCTAAATTACCAGTGGATATAAACTAAAAATCAGTTTTTTTTGCCCGGTGGAATGTATAGCATTTTAGACACAGAATAATTTCATAATACAACTTTATATAGTAAATGTTGTTTCCTTCAAGATGCTCGGATGACGCATATATTTGCGCGTAATAAATTATTCTCAATATCTAGAATATCAAAATATGTAAAAATAAAAAAAATATGTTTATGAACTGTCAATGATCTTTACATATATATATAATAACAGAATTATTATGTTTCTTATTCATTTTAATATTTTTCTCATCGTGCATGTATTTATGTAGTTAGAGCACCCTATGTGTACATTTGTTGACAGTGAGGTCAAAATAAGATATCTTACTATCTCTAAACTGTAAAATATATTCTTGTACATAATCTAACGGGAAGAATATTACCTTGCAATGTATGCACTTTATTTACTCTAGTAACTAGCTATGCATATCGACAAATATACACATTATTTTAATTAATCAAATTGACAGAAACTGGTTAAATTGATATTATCTTGGGTTGGGTTTGTTTTATTTTCTATTTTAACTTTTTTCTCATTATTTTACTAACCAATCAGTAAGAACAGTTTATTTCGGCATGGCTATCTGACGTCATTTCCTTTTTAACGTCTAAGATGGTCGGTAAAACGTAAGCTGGATAATTGATTAAAATTATTCATGAAAAGCACATAATTTCATTAGAAAAAAAAACTAATGAATAATCGCAAGAATGTTGATGATTGTTTAATTTAAAGTAGGGAATTTAGATATAGAAAAGAAAAATACCCCCATATATATCAAGAAAGGAGTAATGTTATATATCCACATATATACACACACACACACACACATATATATATATATATATATATATATATATATATATAAACATTTTATCTCATCTATCTGAATATGTATATATATATACATATATATATATATATATATATATATATATACATATTTACACACACACACACACACACACATATATATATATATATATATATATATATATATATATATATATATATATTAGTGAATAGAAACCCTTGCTTCGAATAATAGATGGCAGTGTTAGGTGAAGGGTAGTTTGTGATATAAAATATGCAGTAAACACTCACACACCCATATATATATATATATATATATATATATATATGCATATATATATATATATACATATATATACATATATATACATATATATATATATACACATATACATATATATACATATATATGCATATATATACATATATATGCATATATATACATATATATATATACATATATGCATATATATGCATATATATACATATATATATATACATATATATATATGCATATATATACACACATATATATATACATATATACATAATATGAACGTCATGAAGGTGTATACACACACCCACATATATACACACATATATATATATACATATATATATATATATATATATATATATATATATATATATATACATAATATGAACGTCATGAAGGTGTATACACACACCCACATATATATATATATATATATATATATATATACATATACATGTGTGTGCATTGCATTTTTTTATATTATAAACTACACTTCACCTCACACTGCCTATCTATTTTTCTAATCAATTCTGTGTATTCACTAAAAAAATACTTATTTGTATCAGAAACATACGTTTTTAAAGTAAAAAAATAATAATTACTCCCATTTTATCAAGATTCATAGTAACTCGAAAATGCAGGTGAATAGAATGGATATATTGACACTTGATTATGACTATCATAAGAGGATTTAAAATATGGTATAGAATGGAATTGATACAATTTTATGATCAATAAATAAGACAGTTGATGACAGTTGTTTATTAATATTAAATTTGGAGATGGCCATGCTGTTGTCGTCATGGAAGCAATTGTGTAGTACCTTGTTTCACAGATAAGAAGTCCATAGGAAATAACGCTTTCTATCGAATACATGAAATATCTGTTGTACAAAGAAGTGCTGAAAATTCTCATAGACGTCATTGAACATTTCACTAAGATAGATAGAGGAAACAGTCCCGAACAACTTTTGAGGGAAAATTTGATCAAATTAAACAACATTGACCCGGATAATGAGTGAGCAAAAGCTGTGCACTGATCATATAGAGGGCTACTTCATATCTTTTAAATTCGATTTGTCTTTAAAACAAGTTTTTCACCGTATGAATGGTAACTCGGGGAGATGCATGTATGACAATATTTCCATCATTTGTTTAAGTATTATAAGACTCAGATTATGGGAACTCATTGAATTGTGTGCATTATTAAGGTGAAACAAAATAAATATATATGCGTCATTCCAGGGGGTATGCTAATGTTTTATAGCGCTTTACTGACGATTATGTGGTGTCTATGATCTGGTATTTGGGGGAACGTTCTTTCCTTTCATTTTTAGGCTAAATGTCAATATAAATATTATGAAAATGTTCACTTTATTTTATTAACATGTACACTGCTAATTTTTTTTTTAATTATTTGAATTGGTTAACATTCAAATAAAAGGTTATAAGTCGCGACAAGGAAACAACTTTCAGCTGTAAGCCTGTGGTTCAGTAAATGAGTCTCATTTGTAAGCCCTACGAAAATAAATCTCGCTTAATTGTTTTTACACAATATCGAGAAATCCTGATTCCTTACATATAATTTCATCAGAGTCCATAATTTTCCTCAAATGTCCGGCTAGCTTGGCAGGCCAAGAGCACGAATAATTGCGATAGAGAGGCGCTCGTAAAGCCAAAACAATTCGCGATTTTCTCCGGTTTTGCGCGTCATTAATAGACCAAGGTTGCCGAGCGAGTCGCGTGTGGCAGAGCCAACCACTTCTATCGTCTCCACAGCGATCGTTTAAAATATAACTCTGTCTGGAAAATTGCCATATTTTGACCGCTTGCAGCTCTCTGCTGACGTTGTTGCATGGCCAGGGTTTGTTGCCGAATCAATCAGTGACGAGTGCGGAATAGTGTCGACACAAGCCGCATCCTATATCAGTGACTTAGCGTGTGTAAAGGGAAACACCGTCAGATCATCAGATCGTTTTTCATGCCATCTGTAAAGGCCAACTGGTTCGAGGATCGACGAGAAGCAAGCGATGTCTAGTGCTCGTCGAACGACATGATTGAGGGTGCTGTGCATCAGTAATCTGCCGGCACTCCTTCTAGATGAAAGCGTATGGAGTACATATATGTCGACCGATTTGCAACAACGGCACCTGTGATCGCTGCAACCTTAAGAACATGTGCGCAGAACTACAGCGACTCTCAGGAAATCGTAATCAACCAGGTTACCAGCAGTCGAAGATGATAAGGCTGTTAGTCATGCACCGTTGTGTGTCGAACTTCTAGCTTGAAGGCCAGCCAGACGGTCTTGGTCGAACTATGATGTTAGGCGTTCGACATTGGTCTTCATCCTGATTGTATCCCAGCTCTTCTGTATTCCTGTCTTCTCCGGACGGATGAGACCAGCTATATATATATATATATATATATATATATATATATATATATATATATATATATATATATAGTAATCCAGGTAGGGTAAAAATCCACAGGGTAGAAATTCAAAGGGAATCAAAAGTGGATCAAACCAAATCAAAGGGAATCAAACCCTGAATTAGATAACAATAAAACAACTAAAGTAAAGTCCTGTAACTGCATGAATAAAAATGAATGCCCCTTGCAACAAAAGTGTTTAATAACAAAAACAATTTACCAAGCAACAATCTCAACTAAGGAAACTCCAGATATAAAAAAAATACTACATAGGTATGGCAGGTAATACTTTCAAAGAAAGATACACCGGCCATAAATGTTCATTCAACAACCCAAACTACCAAAACAGAACATCACTCTCAAATTACCACTGGGAACTAACTAATAAAAATAAATCACCAACTGTAATCTGGAACACTATCAGAAAAACTAGCACCTGTAGCTCATTAAACTCAACATGCTATTTATGCCTCGGCGAAAAACTTGAAATAATTACATTTACTGACAGAGGAAAACTTTAAAACAAAAAACAGGAAACATCGATCAACTGTAAGCATAACAGATCACATCTCCTTAGTAATTTGTACAACCCCCTTTAAATAATACCATTAGAGGAAAAGAACCCAATACCCAACAACCCCGCTCAAATTAACACTTATAAGCACCTCCAAATCAAATAACTTTAACCCTCAACTACAAATACAGTACAATCACCCCCTTTTGAATAAATACTATAACACGTACAAGTAGAACTTTTATATATATATATATATATATATATATATATATATATATATATATATATATATATAGGTGATTTTGTGGACATATTAATATGCATATGTATGAAGATATACAATTTATAACTATTTATGTGTGTATGTGTACGCCTATGTACATGTATGTATACGTATACATATGTGCACATACATGTGTATCTGTGTGTTCGTGTATATGTGTATGGGTTTGGGTGCATATATGAATGTTTGTGTACACATGTGCATATATATATTTATGTGTGTGCACGGGTGCGTGTATGCGCTCAACATCCAGCTCACAAAATCCAACAAAAGTAAACCACATATTACCAAAATCAATTTTTAAATATTTAAATAATTATATACTGATCACTTTAATCAAAATTACTGGCCCCCACCATTTCTAATCCCCCCCTTCATAGACCATCACTTGCATTAACAACTTTAACTAGAACACCTTATCACTAATATTATAACAGGTGTTAACCCCACAATTAGTAATAGGATTACAACGAATAATAAAATTCATCTATACCACTGAAATTAATCCATATATAAATTCCATTAAAAATAAAAGCAATTACCAATATGTTTTATTAATCCATCACTAACTATTACTTATAATCGAAATACATTTATTTATACTCCAAAATAATTAAAACTAAATATAATAGTATAATTCATCAATATCAATGTCATAAACTTATATACGATCCTTACCAACAATAATTCCCAATATATTTTAACTCATTATTATCTAGA
>OY744515.1:196509859-196527359 GCA_963556195.1 Sepiola atlantica
AATTTATATATATATATATATTTATAATTTATATATATATATATAATTTATATATATATATATATATATATATAATATTTATGAATAAATATTAAATTATTTATACCTACAGACGCTAGCGTTTCAAGCTTATTGCTCTCATCAGTGCAGGGAAGTAACAATTTCAGACGGTCGGGAGGCACGAACCCAGTACACAGAGTCAGCCATATCCACTCGGCCCACGGAAACTGTCACGTAATTTAGGGAAATTAAGATCTATATGTACCTAGAAGCGGGCACAGATAGAAGACTAGTCGAGAGTGTTCGACGAACGTATTCGGAACTTTGCATTAGAGCTTTTTGACAGTCTATTTTTAACTTCCCCGAGAGTGCTCTCCTTTAATTTCTTAAAGGGGCTTAGTATAATATTTATGAATAAATATTTAATTATTTATACCTACAGACGCGAGCGTTTCAAGCTTATTGCTCTCATCAGTGCAGGGAAGTAACAATTTCAGACGGTCGGGAGGCACGAACCCAGTACACAGAGTCAGCCATATCCACTCGGCCCACGGAAACTGTCACGTAATTTAGGGAAATTAAGATCTATATGTACCTAGAAGCGGGCACAGATAGAAGACTAGTCGAGAGTGTTCGACGAACGTATTCGGAACTTTGCATTAGAGCTTTTTGACAGTCTATTTTTAACTTCCCCGAGAGTGCTCAACTTTAATTTCTTAAAGGGGCTTAGTATAATATTTATGAATAAATATTAAATTATTTATACCTACAGACGCTAGCGTTTCAAGCTTATTGCTCTCATCAGTGCAGGGAAGTAACAATTTCAGACGGTCGGGAGGCACGAACCCAGTACACAGAGTCAGCCATATCCACTCGGCCCACGGAAACTGTCACATAATTTAGGGAAATTAAGATCTATATGTACCTAGAAGCGGGCACAGATAGAAGACTAGTCGAGAGTGTTCGACGAACGTATTCGGAACTTTGCATTAGAGCTTTTTGACAGTCTATTTGTAACTTCCCCGAGAGTGCTCAACTTTAATTTCTTAAAGGGGCTTAGTATAATATTTATGAATAAATATTAAATTATTTATACCTACAGACGCTAGCGTTTCAAGCTTATTGCTCTCATCAGTGCAGGGAAGTAACAATTTCAGACGGTCGGGAGGCACGAACCCAGTACACAGAGTCAGCCATATCCACTCGGCCCACGGAAACTGTCACGTAATTTAGGGAAATTAAGATCTATATGTACCTAGAAGCGGGCACAGATAGAAGACTTGTCGAGAGTGTTCGACGAACGTATTCGGAACTTTGCATTAGAGCTTTTTGACAGTCTATTTTTAACTTCCCCGAGAGTGCTCAACTTTAATTTCTTAAAGGGGCTTAGTATAATATTTATGAATAAATATTAAATTATTTATACCTACAGACGCTAGCGTTTCAAGCTTATTGCTCTCATCAGTGCAGGGAAGTAACAATTTCAGACGGTCGGGAGGCACGAACCCAGTACACAGAGTCAGCCATATCCACTCGGCCCACGGAAACTGTCACGTAATTTAGGGAAATTAAGATCTATATGTACCTAGAAGCGGGCACAGATAGAAGACTAGTCGAGAGTGTTCGACGAACGTATTCGGAACTTTGCATTAGAGCTTTTTGACAGTCTATTTTTAACTTCCCCGAGAGTGCTCAACTTTAATTTCTTAAAGGGGCTTAGTATAATATTTATGAATAAATATTAAATTATTTATACCTACAGACGCTAGCGTTTCAAGCTTATTGCTCTCATCAGTGCAGGGAAGTAACAATTTCAGACGGTCGGGAGGCACGAACCCAGTACACAGAGTCAGCCATATCCACTCGGCCCACGGAAACTGTCACGTAATTTAGGGAAATTAAGATCTATATGTACCTAGAAGCGGGCACAGATAGAAGACTAGTCGAGAGTGTTCGACGAACGTATTCGGAACTTTGCATTAGAGCTTTTTGACAGTCTATTTTTACATTCCCCGAGAGTGCTCAACTTTAATTTCTTAAAGGGGCTTAGTATAATATTTATGAATAAATATTAAATTATTTATACCTACAGACGCTAGCGTTTCAAGCTTATTGCTCTCATCAGTGCAGGGAAGTAACAATTTCAGACGGTCGGGAGGCACGAACCCAGTACACAGAGTCAGCCATATCCACTCGGCCCACGGAAACTGTCACGTAATTTATATATATATATATATATATATATATATATATATTTATACGTGGTTGAAAAAATGGCTATTGACTCACAATTCATGGAGATTTTTATCCAACAAGCAGTGCTAGCAATGGGCGAAATTCTTCGAATTGTGTATCGTATCCCTAATAAGCGGACTAAATCTTTCGCGTCTGAGTATTATTGATCCTATCTTGGATCGGTCTAAACTTAATTATTCCTATAGTAAAAGACTACAGCTGTACTTCGCATGTCCACCGGTGCTTTTTCAAGAAAATGAAAGGAAATACAAGAAGCTCATGACCCGAAACAATTTAATACGCGGTTCTCAAGCGACTGCCTCAGTTGCCGTTAAATTGCACGAGTTTTGTAAACAATGATAGTGGACGTGATACATCCGATATCTTTCTCTCGTTTCTCTTTTCAGACACACACACACACACGAATGTATATGTGTGCTCACTTGGGTGTGTGTGTGGGTGTATGGTACAATATCTGTCGAATGTGCTTGTTTGTCTGTTTCTCAATTTTCTAATAGTAGAGATGATCAATGCGCTGCTTTACAGAACATACCATTTTATAGTTATGTTCATAGAAGTTGCATGACATAGCTACACTCTATGCACCTAACACCAAACTGAACTACCATGAGCAAAGTCTATTTCCTTGCACTAACCATCAGTGAAATACAATACAACGGGGCAGCTGTCTTTGTATACTACAACATACTCTTCTTCAAGTACTATGTCGTCATATACTTGTAAAGCCGCGCACTTAAGTAATGAATCGCTGCCCTTTTAACCTTTCTTTTCTGTCCTCTCTTAGTAATGTTATCATGAAATTGAGAATTCAATCAACCCTTACAAAATTTAGGAATTGACCAGTTGTTAGTCATAATATTTCAATTTTATTAATAAATAAACAAGATGCATATCAGTTTTATATATTTAAACTTACATTTCACATTCAATGACAATTATTTTCATTGGAGAAGTAGAAAATACTGGCATACACTCACTATTAAAAAAAGATTGACATACACGATAAAATATCTAGAAATATGTAGAAAACACCGATGAAATATCCACAAGTAACTCTATAATATATTGTCAGAATTTATTGTTAATAAACTTGCCTGCTCGTTATTTGCAGTAACATTTGAGAGAACTTTTGTTTTGGTTTACTGATTTACGACACACATTCATGACATACATTTACAGTTACTCTGTTATTTTATAAAACTATATATATCTAAAAAATACTTTACTTTTAAACAGTATACAACATCTATTTGTGAGTTGGTCTGAGTACATCAAGAATTGAGTACGATTCCCCCACTATCTTACCACAATGCTGTCGTTTGCACGGCCACTGAAAATGCTGAACTACTTGCCAACCGCTTCGTTCTAACTCTACTTTGGACTCAGATAACCACCCCCTCCCCAAATTCCCTTTGCTGACCGAAGCCACACTTGATAACCTGGTCATCACCCCATCCCAGCTCAGAGACATCATAAAAAACCTTGACACCTCCGAAGCTTGTAAGCCTGATCTTATACCTGTAATAGTAATAAAGAAATGCTCTGCTGAACTGGCCCCTATCCTCTGCAAACTCTACAATAAATGTCTAGCTGAATATTGCTTCCCCGATAGCTGGAAAATTGCCTCTGTGGTACCAGTCTACAAGAGTTCTGGGAATAGAACCGATCCTCACAACTATCGACCAGTCAGTCTACTGTCGATCTTTGCTAACATCTTTGAATCCATAATCCATCTAGCGATAGTACGGCACTTAGTTGATGCTAAACTTCTTTTTGACTACAAGTATGGATTTAGACAAGCACTATCTACTGCAGACATCCTAACGGTCATCTCGGAACGCATGTATCATACACTTGACAAGGCAGGAGAAGCTAGGGCAGTAGTGCTTGATATATCCAAGGCCTTTGACAAGGTATGGCATAAAGGGCTTCTCCTGAAAATACGCTCATACGGTATTAATGGGCAATTACTAAATATAATTAGATCCTTCTTAGACAAAAGAAAAAATCAGGTTGAACTCGATGACCGTTCATCTAAGCAACATGAAATAAATGCTGGTGTACCCCAGGTATATATCCTTGGGCCCTTGTTGTTCCTGATCTATATAAACGATCTCCCTGATGACATAGAGTCTGAGATTGGTTGATTTGCTGATGACACCACCCTTTACTCTCGCCATGTTGGCAAAACCGACGTGATAATATCCGAGGCAATGGCTGGATCTTTAGAAAATGACCTGCAGGCTGTGGTGGATTGGGTGCATAAATAGTTGGTAACTTTTAATGCCGCAAGGACAAAGCTCCTTTCCTTCAATAACTACAGGGAACCTTTTCATCCACCGATTGTCATGGCAAATAGCACCCTACCTGAGAGTTCATCATTGAAACTCCTCCGCCTGACCTTCACAGGTAACATGAGTTGGAACAAATACATTGAAGACATTGCCAAGGCTGCCGCAAAAAAAAGGTTGGCTCCATCTACCGTGCTAGTAAACTCCTCACACCTGACATAATCCTGTATCTTTCCAAAGCAACCCATGCATGGAGTATTGTTGTCACATCTGGCTGGTGCCTCATCTACTAGTCTCTCTCTTCTTGGCAAGGTCCAAAAAAGAATCGCCAACCTAATAGGACCCTCACTGTCAACCAAGCTTCAGCCTCTGTCCCATCACCGCAATGTAGCATCCTTATGCTTGTTTTAGAAATACTTCAATGTATTATGCTCCGATGAGTTGGCTACTCTGGTGCCCCCTCGACGTAAACTCACTAGACCAACTCGACAATCAACAAAATCTCATTCATTAACTGTGGAGGCCCACAGATGTCGAGGAGCCTTCTACTCAAGTAGCTTCTTTCCTCGTACTGCTGGCCTTTGGAACTCTCTCCCTGCCCCCTGTTTCCCCGACAGAACAGACATGCCGAAATTTAAAACTAATGTAAACAAACATCTCGCTGCGCAGATCCCAAGTTAGGTTGATCCCCCTTCCTTCACACCTTTTCCTTTCTCAGTAGCCCCTTACGTCTACAGTGGCGGTCTGCCTTGTTTGGGGTGAACTATGTTAAAAAAACAACAAAAAAACTAGTAAGTTCATGTAGTTTCCAGATATGTAATATTTTCGGAAGTCTTTAAAATCACATATGTTATATATGGTGTGTAAATGTGCATATACATTATTAATAAAGGCATTGCCTATAAACACAAAATAACACATAAACAATTATAAAATAAGCACATACAACGCTAACAGTTTCCTATACATGATATGTACTAATTAATATTGGTATATATAGTAATTGCTTCAACTTAAGAGCGTGTCCCATGAGGTTCCCTTACAGTTAGTATATCCATTATTGCATATAATTGGAGTAGACACATATTTTTACATTATTATGGGCGTCCTAACTTGTGAAAGCATGCTGGACGTATTTAGTTGTGTGTTTTGTCGGGAACACATCCTAAACACCAACAATACTCTCCTAATCTCCAACAATAAAAAAAATACAACATATCAAAGAAGTTTAGCGACTTGTATCAATAGGTATACTTCTCTTTTAATAAAATTACTCCGACTCTGTTCATGTAAAATTTAGTATCTATTCTTATGCCGATGTTAATCTTTCATCATCAGCGAACCAAAACATCCTTTTAGACTAAACAAGTTTTGATGTTATTCACACTCGTGAGTGCCCCGGTTTGAGGAGATATATATTACTGTATTTATAAAACTACCTTTTGTCTTACAATGCCTTCATGGGTGCATGTAAATAGGGGCATAACGATTGGAAACAATAACTGTTAGTGTGGATGTGTAAGATTATATATCAGAAAGAAACTTCGGATATAAATAATCCATTGTTTTAATTAAATACATGTGTTGTATATAATAATGTTACATATTCTCAATCATTTACTGATATTGATCTAATAAATTTACATTTCTCTTTGTCATTTTTGACAGATAACTTCCTCTACTTAAAAATATAACAACACACTTAAGAACAAATATAAGATGTTTAGAATTAGAGTTCTACCTCACCCATCCTATTTTCAACAATATATTACCAAGATGGGCTCATTACTTGAAGACATTGTCCGGGATATGACATTTATTTGCATCAAATGGGGATGTCGTAACTTTGGAGTTTTGAGAGAAGAGGAATTGACCCAAGCTTTAAGTACTACTACTACTACTACTACTACTACTACTACTACTACTACTCAATACACTCTCTCTGGGAGGTGTAGTAACTCTAAATACACATGAATAAGTTGAATATATTCTATTGTTTACAAAATATACACCTACACACCAATCAATTTACTTCTATTCTTTGAATTATTCGCACTCCTGTTCTCATCTTGGATGCTAAGTTCACAAACGTTCATTCGATGCTAGTTCAGACTATTATCAAGTGAGTCTTGTCAAACTTGCTGATACTTCTGTCGAACTGCGGAATGTGTACATAAATATTAACTTCGACAATTCGTGGATTTAATAAATACTTCTTTCAGAAAAGCCTAGCAAATTCCAAAATTCGACATTAACATTGTCGAGTTCTAAAATTCACACCTAAAGAAGGTTAGAGCGTACATTGACTGAACTGGTGTGAGAATAACATCCGAGATGAGTACAAATAATACAAATTATCAATCTTCAACTAAAAAAATACGTAACACACATCATCATCATCATCACCATCCCCATCATCGCCGTCGCCGTCGTCGTCGTCGTCGTCGTCGTCGTCATCGTCATCGTCATCGTCATCATCATCATCATCATCATCATCATCATCATCATCATCATCATCACCCAAGCAATCAAACCTATTTCGGCTGTGACATAAAATAATGCAACACCGGAAGACAATCCGTGAAACCCACCTATCACCCAGCCATTAAGAAATGGCCATGTGTCACGATTCCTATCAATTGTAAATTAAAGATAAATAACCAGAAACGAAATAAAAAAAAAGTGTGCTCGCTTTCATTGGGGATGCTTACACTAAAAATAGAACTCATTTCAGCATTACTAATGCCCTTTTTTTCTTCCTTCAACAAACCCCATTCCCTCTCTATCCCACGCACACATACCAGAGTGAATCAGCAGCCGAATGCATGACCGACACACAGCTCACCGTGGTCATCACTTTTTGGTGGGGAGGGGAAGGGTGGACTACTTTACAAACCCTTTATCTAATCTGATAATATCCTCCCACAATCTGGCGAGCGGCCACGTTTTCTCTCCCCAACGTTAGCTGCCATTAGCCGTCCCGCCCAGCTACACAATTTACTCTATTAACCTAGTGATATGCTCTCTCCTAACGATGCAGCTGTTTTTAAAGGGTTTACATCGAAATCCATTAATGCTAAGAATTCCCTCGATAAAATGGTTTCCTTAAATCTAAACTATACACGTTCTTTTTTCCTTGCTTCAATGTGTGTAGTCAGAAAGACGTTAACAATTATTCAAAACTTAGATGTTTATTTATACAGCGTTATCCAAAGTTTTTTTTGTTTTTTTTAATTCTTTCACTTTTTTAAGTATGCTATTTGTTTTACTAAATTATGATCATCTTAACAACAGTTATTTGAACTTTAAATTAACTAATTTTATTATTAAATTGAACCAACACCTTATAAAGTTATATCCGTTTCAAAAAAATTATTCACCACGAACTAATCATGTTACTGCTTAGACATAGCAAGCTAATATGTATATAGGGCAAGATTTATACAATGCCTCTGTTGAGGGGAATTGTTAAGATAGATGTTTGTTACAATTCCATTTAAATGGCTGCATGTTAATACAGTAAGGAAACAGGGAACAAAGGAAATTCTAAAACAGTTCGAGGAAAAAACCTTTTAAAGTATTAAGTTGTCCGGCATCTGCGATGTCTATAGTGAAGGCGTAAGATTTTTCTGCGTGTCGGGTTTGTTGAGGATATTGACGTTGAGAGGTTATACGTGCAGGACAAAGGTTGGAACTCAGTAGAAAGTGCGGTAGCACATATAAAAGTATTATTGTTTTAATATCTATGAACGTAATTATTGGATCAAAATAGCTACCTAAACTTCACTGTTTTAATACATGAGAGTTTGCTGAATATTCTACACCATGAAAATACTTTCAATTCGACATATTTAAAATGATTCCACATTATAGTTCCATTTAACTTGTAACAAAGTAGTTCGTCCCTTTTTATAAATTATGATTCAAAATGTAAAACTGCTACTTTTTCACGAATGAATGGGAAATGTATTCTGGTTGTCTTTATTTGTTATTTATTCCTTTGATTGTCCAATTTCGTTTGATTTTACGCTATTCCGAGTTTAGTTTCAATAAATATTCAATTAATAGCAAATAATAAAATATATTAATTCCACGCGAAATTATCAAACTAAAGTTGTCTGCAGACACAGCACTCTGATTTATCTAATTATTGCATTAATACTATAAATAAGCTATTGCTTACTTATGATGCGACTCTTTCTCAAAGATGAGAAAACATACTTTTTTGTATAACCCCCATTCTAAAGATATGATCCGATCTTTTTTCATCGATGAAATTGCTTTAAGTTCTTTCGAGTTCATAAGAGTGAAGCGTGGATCCTAGATTGGATAAGATATACACGATGTTCCCGTAGCAAAAATGTAAAAAGAAACGAGTGTTAGCTCTTAAAACATATTCGAATGCTGTGCGTTGTTTTACAAATGTTGTCTCATGTGTGAAATTTTCGTATTTTGTAGTTTTTATTTTAAGACGTTTACATATATCCGGAAAAAAATAAAATAAAAACTACAAAATACAGAAACTTGCACACATGAGACATTTGTAAAACTACGCACACAATTCCTGATATATTTAACGTCTTAAATTACGTGTCCAAAATGGTATATATTGGATTTAAAATAGGCGATAATATATATATATATATATATATATATATATATATATATAATATTTATAAATAAATATTTATTAAATATTTTATTACCTACAGACCAACGCTATCTTCAGTGTAGGAACTAATTCCCACTGATTCGTAGTCGAGAGTCTTATCCCATCGGCCATAGCCAATTAGTTAGTAAATAGAGAGGAATTTAAATGTAAATAGCTAGTTGGCGGCTAGATATTCCCAAGCAGTTTAGAGTAATCTACGAACGGCGTTCGGATCGAGCATGTAGCTATTTGCATATATATATATATATATATATATATATATATATATATATATATATATTAGTACAGACGAAAATCCCCAAAACAGATATTTAAATGTCTAATGTGTATGTGACTTTTTAAATAGTTCATAACTAATTTATTTTTAACTGCTCATTTGTAATTTCATTGTCTTTTTTGACTACATGTGTGCTATAGTTTCGCCAATATTAAGATTCCATGATTCAAGTTATTTAATAAAATAAAGGATACATTACTAATCTCTTCATCAAAAGTGAGCTAAGTTAAATTAAAATCAAATCGCACCGGATAGGACCCTTACTGAGAAGGCAAGAACGTTTGATAGAAAAAATGGGGAGGATTAATGTGTGCTTTCTCTGTCCTTCACTAAATTTCTCTTGCTAGTTAAAAGTGCTACGTTTTCTTTATTTTTTTCAAATTCAATGACTGTTTTAATCACGGGCTTAAATGTTTCGCATTTATGCTCATTTGTGCGTTTCCGGCTGCTTCTAACTTGTAAGTTAATAAAGAGTTCACTCATGACAACACATACTATCAATAAAACAAATTGATATCTAGTGTATTTACTATTCTTTAGGCTCTTATTGAATAATGTTGTATAAACATTACTAAAACAGAAATATCTATTTGTATGAATAAATATTAATGTTCATATATTTATATGAATACATATTAATGTGTACATATTTATATGAATAACTATTAATGTTTATATATTTATATGAATAAATATTATTGTTTATATATTTATATGAATAAATGCAAACATTTGTGTATGTTATCATTTAAAAGTGTGTTTGAGTCGATAAGGTGCCTACTAGCCTAACTATATTCCCATCACAATGTAGGTCTTAGAAGTAGAGTCAATTGATTGGGAGAAAGGCGATTAGACAATGGTATTCATGTAACAAAAATAAATAGCTGACTAGAGACAATACATGTTTATAATACCTTTAACCCTATTGCAAAATAAACGTAACATAATATAGATTTAACCTAGTCCAATGTCAGCAAAATGTGAACATCTTTGTTAAACAGAGAAAACGGATAATATATATTGAAAATAAGAATGTTTTGTAAATCGTAGACGAATTTCTGCAAATATAATACATGTTCCACAAAGAAACACGTAAACATTATGCTTTGGATTTTTTAGATGAAGATTGATAATTAGTATTATTTGGATTATTCGGACTACAGTTGTTGTCTTGGATGCTAAACCCACAACGTTTTCGCACATGTACCCTCCAACCTTCTAAAACTATATTTTTCAAACTCAGGAATCTTTATGTTGATATCGGGTATCCCTTCATAATTCCGAACGGCACTCTTTATTAAATACACGGCTGTCGCTTGCTCTCGATCCGATAGGACCAATCGCGCAATAGATATACGTGCTAAGTAATAACGAGTTCTAAGTGACGGGCTTCTGGAATTTAAATGTTCATTTTTCAGCATGGCGATACTAAGAATACAACAAACATTACTTAAGTGTTGCATACGATCATGGTTGACGAAACGACAGCAAGCAACGTTCGTAAATTAAATAGATGGACTCATTCGAAATTTCGTACATAGTCCCGAGTCTGACGTAACCTTAAGAATAATATGGAAGATGTGAACAGTGTTCCGAACAATCAAAATGAATGAATAAATGTACTTTTAAAATACCCAACCATTTCCTACCTCGATCAGTAAAGAATACTACATTTATACATAGCTGTGTACCAACGTTTACTCAACAGAACATGAATCGTCTAGTATTACCTAAATCGTTTATTTACCTACATTGACATGTATTTTACCTACCTTCTCAGGAATGGGTTTCACGCCAATTCTTTCGAGTATAATAGGCCCCATAATCAATACTACGTTCAAATAATAGCCAGAGAGGAAAAGAAACAATGTTATCAGTCTACTCCTGTAAAGCCAACACATTTTAGTTTATCAATCTAAGAGAAGGCTGAGAATCCTGTAAAGGAAAGGAAAAAAAAAAGTCAACAGAAAATCAAATTTTACTGCTGGAAAGCGTCAACATTTTAAATTTTCTTTTAATATCTATCTGTATAATTTTCTTTTAATGATTATTGTTACTTTGGAATAATGACGGTGGTAAAGTGGTTAGCGAAACGAACTGATGACCTATATGTGCCCAGTCCAAATACAGTACGTTCTACATAAACACTTTAATGGAAACACCACTTGCCCTTGTCAACCCCTCGTGGTGAAAATATAAATAAAATACACACGTTCCAACGTAAATTATATTAAGAAAAGCATATATCTTTCTTTTCTCCGTAAAAATAATTACAATCCGTCGTTGAATAGTTTCTAAATAATGAAAAGAAACCTTTAGCGATTGTATTTATTTATTGTATGAATGTACATCTTTTTACTATGAATACTTTTCTTTTTATATAAGTGATCTTTAAATAAATAACACTAATGTGGATTTATTTGAACTTGTAACAATTAGATGTGTATTACATTAAGATAAAAAATAATGCAAATGTAGCTTTATACTTATTTTATTAGGCCGTACGACAGAATTGGAACTTAGAACAATTAATTTCATGTTTACCATTTTGCAGTATAATTGACATTAGATTTACTCTCTCTCTCTCTCTCTCTTTCTCTCTCTCTCTCTCTCTCTCTCTATATATATATATATATACATATATATATATATATATATATATATACATATATATATATATATATATATACATATATATATATATACATATATATATATATATATATACATATATATATATATATATATATATATATACATATATATATATATACATATATATATATATATATATATATATATACATATATATATATATATATACATATATATATATATATATATATATATATATATATATATATATATATATATATATATATATATACATATACATATACATATACATATATATATATATATATATATATATATATATATAATTATATAATTGAGGGAGGGCCTGTGGACCAGTGGTTATAGCACTTGTCTTTGGCTGGACGATCCGGGTTCGATCCCACTCACGGCATGCGAATTTTCGGGTCTGAAAACTCCCTCTGTCCGGAAATGGGTACCTGACTAAAACTCAGGGAAGTTTCAAGGCGCCTTCCATATGCTGTGCCATAGACACGGTGATTCTTAACAAATCATCGCCGCTACGGCCCTGGGCAGTGTGCGATGTCGGCAACGACACTCGTGCGCGTCCAGGCTATGCGACCTTTACCTTGTTTTTAAATATATAATTAGAAATGTAACATTACTGGCATCATCAATATTATGCAACCATTGTACAACATATCAATATATACAAATATTTACACGTAGTTAAAAAAAAGAAAAGAAAAAAAATCTATAGAAAAAAAAAGAAAAAACACTCTTTGTAATATAGTACAAGTTAAAGAACACTCATATAATGCTAAATAACTACAGACACATACACTCAAATCATCTTCCCACTCTAAGAAAGTGTGATTTATTTGTATACGTTTTTACATTCGTTATGGCTGGTTATGAAAGTTCGATTTCAGAGTAAAATATTCTCATATTTTTAATGAAATACACAACATCGACTTAGCAAATCAGAGTTAGTGCATTCCTCAGTATGTTTTAATATCTATCATACATTATGTTCTGATAAATAATGTATACCTTTTTTCTAAAATAAAAATGTGTATCGAAGCAGAAAGATGTTATACACATAAAAAACAAAGAGTGTAGAATTTATAAATAAATCTATTTTCTATATCTCAGGAAAATCTAAAAATATCTGACAATTTAAAAACAAATGCTAATCTTCGTCAGTAAACATGGCCAACCGCAATAATAGTGAAACATTCTAATTGAACCAATTAGTCATTGTTGGACGAAAAATAAGTTGCTTAGTAACTTTATACGTGATAACACACATTCATTTTCTTATATATGAGGCATAGCGGTCGGAAAATACCATGATGCTATAAATCATTATATTATTCAAAGGAATGCAATCTGAAGAGGATTTTTCATAATTAATTACAATCTTATGTTTAGAGGTAATGATTTAGTCTATATTATACTATAGTAATTATGGACGTAATGGTGTCGAATAAGGGTCTACTTTTCCATGAATTACGAATCGCATATATGTTCCGATTTGTTATTCTCGGTGGCTATCTTAAACTCCAAATTGATTTCCCATAGCATCGATCACGGTGTTAGGGAGAAACAAAAAGAGTGTTTTATATTTAAATGTGTGTTTATATTTGAGGTAATAAAATACTATTAGTGTCATTGTATGACTAATTTAATGAGGAAACATATAAATATGTGACTATGAGACTTTATATGGGCAACATTTCTAACAGTTTTCATGCATACAATTAAAACGGAGCTCATTTTATTATTTGATAAGTTACACCTATGTTAAATTATGGGGTGTGATTAATCCACGCATAATTTACGAAATCTATTTAAAGGTTAATAAGCTCTATTTTGAACGTTTTGCCGTGTAACGTAATATGAATACTTTTATTGTAAAGACCTCATATATCGCTAAACAATGATATTAAATTAAGAAACATCTTCATTATTGAATGTATCTATATGTTTAGAGATTATTCGACGTTGTTCTAAGTTTGGTACCGTATAGAAGAAACTGCAATTATATTTCTCTTATAAAGTATACTCTATTTGTGTTGGGCCTTCAAGTTATTATTAACATATTTTTAGAGCATTTAGAACTGTCAGTCAGGATATATTTAGTAGCTGTCGGATAGACCAACCTGCTTTGAGGTCATCCATTTTTTTGTTTGTTAATATATATTCTTACATTACGCTGCTTAGAGTGACGAATTAGTTATACTATTTGTATTATTTTGTGTTTTATGATTACGTTATTTTAAGATAACTATGGGTTAGGTCATTACATATTTTTAAAAATCTAATCTGGGAGAAATACTATTCTATCTAATTTGTTTACATAGTAACCCGGGTGTTTCAATGCAGAAGTGTAATATACAACTTATATTCGAATTGTTTTTTTATAGGACGTACTTCTAGAGTTTATGTTATTATTGGCGTAGAGTGATTTGATTCTCTATCTACGTAACATAACGTTTTGTTTTGTTAATGGTGAGGTTAAAAGTATTGCTAGACACGTTAATGGATTAATCCTAGAAAATCAACACTTTTGAGTGATATATATTGTAAGGGTTCATTAAAAGTTCTAGTAACATTTGTGTAAGTTTTTTTATGTTTCTCTAACATATTCTATTAGTAGATATAATTGTAAATAGATAATTATCTTTATATAAGCCGCTCTCAATTTCATTATTGTTTTTTTAAATCTGTGTCAATCACATTTAGTATAAAGTACTTTACTTCTACGCAGTAAATATACTAAGCATCAGAGTAATTGTTTCTGTCGAATATAGTTTTATCAAAGTTTATAATAGATGTCCTTGCGTTTAATATCAAATCAATATCTGCTAGTATAAATCTTTGTATCTACTGCTAGTATATTGTCTTCAGCCCATACTCTGGAACGGTTTCGAAAAAAAGAGTTCGACTAATTAGGTATAAATCATTATTGTCGGTGTTGATTCTTAGGAATTTTTTCATTAGTTTGAAAGTAATAATATATGAGGTCTTTTGAACTTAAGTTCAAAATATTGAACACAATTTATGTCTGCTGTGTTTACTCATATCTTAGAGATTTGAATTGCTTAACTTTTTATATTTTTTGAGTTGAGGTGAGATATTTCCTTGTCTCAACAGGATGAAACCAAAGTTTAACTATTTGGCACACACACACACACACACACATATGTTTGCTAGGTCCGGAGCATTATATCATAATGAGCAAACAGCATACATTGCCCGCCACACGAAGAGGGTATGACAAAGATGAGTGTGTCATGACGCACGTACACTCCCCCCTCCCCCCCCGAAAACGAGTCTATGCTTGTGAGGATGGTATCATGTAACATAATAGATAGTAAACAACCCCGGGTCCCTACAACAAGGAGAACGTCATCATAGGACGAAGATATTGTAAGGAACGAACATATATTATACTGCCTTTGTCCCCTAAAACCGATGCGGTAATGCCCAAGAGGAATGTATCATGACGAATGAAAATATACCGCACAACCTACCAAATAAGAGGGAAGCGTCGAAGTATCCCACCACAAACAATAAAAGCATGGAGGTATGCTTGATCGGAAATACCCCCTCCAAGAAAGAGGAGGTAATACCATGAAAGTATCATCTCATAAAAGGTGAAGATAATTCCTGCGAGTATGGCATGGCAAGTTTTATTGTACACGTAAAATGCCGAAATATAAAGTGGGCTGTAAAATATAGTCGCCATATTTATAAACAAAAAAGTATGCAAGCTAAGAAAGAACGATGACTTTCTTTTATATATTTTTTTAATTACAAAAATACATGATTATAAACGCAAGTAATCGTTCTTATCTTGCTATCCTCTTACTTGGCTTGTTTAGATGTATACTATAGTTTTCCGATCTAATTTGTAATTTGGCGTTTCACGTGTACGATGAGAATTGAGATAACTTAAAGTTTTTAATGTTTACTTTGTTTTGTTTTTTACTAACAAATGGTTTGCTTAAAAAAGAAATAAGTTCATTATAAGTAATGCCGAAACTTATTTCACTTTAAATAATTTACGGACTGAAATAGGAATTACCGCCAAATAAAAGGAGAAATACCCCTTTTCCTAAAGAGTACGATTTAATTTTTAAAAATCACCATGCCTGCTTTTGTATTTATTTTATTATGGTGGGGGCTCGAAATTCCTAAAGAAGTGAAAGCAAAGTTTACATTAAAAAAGCTGTCAATTTAAACAGAATGTCCAATTTTATTAGCTTGTATTTTTAGTAAAAGACGTTTTAAATTCAGACTTTATATTTATAATCGTTGCTCTTTTATTTCGTTTATAAATCATGTACTTCAAAAACAATGAAATTAAGAAAATATATCGTCGCTAGAAACAGAGAAGGTGACAGAAAAGAGATCCAGGTAGTGACGACGACGCCAATTTTTTTTTTTTAGATTTAAAGGTGTCCCCTCTCCCTTTAACAATAGAGAGCATATATAGATAGAGAGAGAACCCACCTAGTTCCCCTGTACTGTTAACTCTGCACATATATATATATATATATATATATATATATATATATATATATATATATATATATATATATATATATCTAGTTAGCTAAAACTTTAGTTTCATCTAAATTAACTCCCTTGATATTTAAAAAATATTTTTTCTTAATTTGTGCATTTTTAAAATTAAATTACTCACATTAATAACAGTTAATTTACACAAAACTATTGTAGACACACCTGGACAATAAACTAATAAATCATACACGTATGACAGCAAACATAACTATATTATAAGCGGTTATGAAAGACGTTATGAAAAATTAGACATACATTTGAGTGTCTATATGTATTTCTTTAGTACAATATATAACGTGTTTGAAATAATACTCATGTGTTATTAATTTAGATAACACCATCCCGTTTTGATAATAATATAGGAGTGTTGAATAAGAAAACCGTTTCGCATTTATTCATTTACATATATATATATATATATATATATATATATATATATATATATATATATATATATATATATATATAAATATATTGCGAAATATATATATATTTAAAAGAAGATAGTGGAGTAGTAGTGCAATTCAACGAGACAATAGTAAATATAGCGTCATCGAAAAACATGTTTGTACTGACTGTTATTATCATCTTAAAATTTCGAAAATTAATCTGTCCGTTTTAAATAAATATTCTCTTTGAGCAACAAAAGTAGTAAAATTTCATTCTTTGTTTAAGATGATAACGCGTCATGAACCCATGCTTAATAAATGAGAAAACTACCGTCAGAATTCAATTATCAGCTAAATGTGTATTCGCATTATGAAAGGGCATAAGTAAGCTATAAGGACTAAACATACCCTCTTATTCTTGTTTATT
>OY744515.1:196542359-196544859 GCA_963556195.1 Sepiola atlantica
ATGTATTAATTTCCTATAATTGTCTTTCGTAAAATAGTAGCAATAGTTTGATTAGCGTTTGTCGCTTATTTAAAAACAATACCAAAGAATAACAATTTAAAGGCGTGTCCCTGGCGCTAAGAAACGTTAAATAAAATAAAGTTATTTCAAATTATTAGGTAATTAAATTAAAATATGACTCAGGATTTTAAAATTACTACAAAATATCATGAAAAATAACTGAAAACAGTCCTCCCCTTATGAAATACACCCCAATAGACCCCTAAGGGGTGCGTTTATAGATTCGGGAATACTCTCATCATCTTACTCTGTGAATTTTACATAAGAATATACTTTTATATATTTATTTATATTCTCTAACCTTGTTTTAAATAACTAAATTGTGTTTTTAAACATGAGTTATCGTTCTTCCTTAGCTATCTTCTAACAAATACATTTCATTATAAACCATGAATTGTTTTATGAACTTGAGGTATTACGTAATTAAATTACAATATGACCCAGCAATTTCACATTACTATAAAATTTGATGAACAATAACTGGACCCCCCTGATGAAATATGCCACAATGGACCCCTAAGGGGTGGGTTTATTGATTCAGGAATACTCTCATCATCTTACTCTGTGAATTTTACATGAGAATACACGTTTATATGTTATGTAAAATTAATTGGCCCGACCCCTAACATTTTCCCCGACGCCCTCCCCCATCTCTCTAACCCCACCCTCCGAATTTGCTTTTTTATTCTCCTCCAACCATGAGAAATATTTTAAGTTAACAAAAACAAAAACAAAAAATTTGGCCCGACCCTCTAAATAGTTTGACTTGACCCCTAACAACTTTTCCGCCGCCAATCTCTCCAGACCCCCAACTTTATTTTACTCTCCCCCAACCCTGAGAAATATTTTAAGTTAAAAAAAAAAGAAAAAAATTGGCCAGACCCCTAAAAAGTTCGGCCCAACCCCTAAAATGTTCCCCTCCCCCCTCCCCTCCCCCTCCCCGCATCTCTCTTACCCCACCCTCCGATTTTGTTTACTCTCCTCGAACCCTGAGAAATATTGTAAGTTAAAAAAAAAAAATAATTTGGTCCGACCCCCAAAAAATTTGGCCTGACCCCTAAAATTTTCCCCGACCCCCTAATCTCTCTAGCCCCCCCCCCAACTTTTTTTCACTCTCCCACAACCCTGAGAAAAATTTTTAGTTAAAAAAAAAAAAAATTTGGCCCGTCCCCCAAAAAATTTGGCCTGACCCCCTAATCTCTCCAGCCCCCCCCAACTTTTTTTCACTCTCCCACAACCCTGAGAAATATTTTAAGTTCAACAAAAAAAAATTAATTTGCCCCGACCCTTAAAAAATGTGGCCTGACCCGTAAAATCTCCAGCGCCCTTCCCACCCGCCAACATTTTTTTCACTCTGCCTGAGAAATATTTCAGGTACAAGGAAAACAAAAATTTAGCCCAAAACACCAATATTTCTTGGGACCGTTATACTTAAGAAGCACCAATATTTCTAGGGTCCGTTATACTTAAGAAGCACACACATTCGTTTGAAAATCAAGAAGGCCTCCTGAGCACTGATGAAATCACTCTTACCGGTGGCCAGGTGCGGATGTGATTGAGCAACCCTTGTTTCACTACATACTCTTTACGTATCCTTCCTATGATGTTATGGATTCATCCGGAGAGAAGTTATGGGATGACCTGATACAACCGGACACAATTTAGGGCAAGACCGGGTACATCCGGCAAGGGATTATGGGATGTTTTCAGTGACTCAGAATTTTTATCGGATTAGTACATAAATACATTAGATTATTTCCAAATTAATACCATTTAACATTGAAAAAAGTCTGAAAAATACGGAAAAAAAATGCTACCCTCTGTCGGAAAGTGGTCCGGTTGACCCTCAGCAAGTGAAACGTTTTTTGCGATTTTGAGATATTATGATCCCAGGATATGTACGGTGCTAAAGATGTTAACTGTTTGACATGTCGCCGCTTAGTTTTTGAGGAGTAGCTGTACATTACATAAATACATTAGATACTTTCAAAATTAGTACTAATTAACATTGAAAAATAACTGAAAAGGACCCCCCCCCCCCCGATGAAATCTGCCCGATGGACACCTGAGCCATAGGTTTATAGATTCAGTAAGACGCCCATTACTTACTCTGTGAATTTTACATAAGAATACACTTTTATATTGTATCTATATTCTCTAACATTTTTTCTATAAGGCACACACACACACACACAAATATACAGCCATTCAATTGTATATAGCAGATACATATATTAATATCTGTATCTGTATATATATGTATATATATATATATATATACATAGTATATATATATTAATATATGTTTATTTATACAGTATATATAGATATTGATATATGTTTATATATATAGTATATATATATATATTAATATATGTTTATATATATAGCCTATATATATATTAATATATGTTTATATATATTGCATATATATATATAT
>OY744515.1:196549859-196554859 GCA_963556195.1 Sepiola atlantica
AACTGAAAACAATATGAAATATGAAGATAGTCAGTATAATACTAATAATCGTAAGAGTTCTAGGAAGAGTCCAGAAATACCTAGGAGATAGACTAAGAGAACTTGTATACATAGGGAAGACTTATACTATATAACGGATTGCAATGTTGAAAACAGCAAAAGTCTTAAGGAACCTTCTCGAATGCAGAAACCAACTTACATAAACCACGAACAGTTACTAGGAATATTGAAGTTGCAACAGGAATGAAACAAAAAATGTAAAATAACCGTGAATTTGATGGAACTGAACCTGCAAGAAATATTATAAAATGCACCCAACCAAACTTATGTCATCGGCCACGGGTAATATCACACAACATAGTCGTTAAGAAACAAAGAGGATGGAAGAGGCCGGTGCGTATTATTACCTTAGGAGGATATATTGTCATGCAAATCACATAGAAGAATAATAGACGTTTCCAGCGATACATTAATTGTTAGCGGCTATTGTGAAAACGCGAATTCAGTTGCAAATGTATAAAAATAAGGTAGAGATTACTGGAAATATTGGAATATTTTTGTCACTCAGAATCCAGGAAAATCTCACGGGTGTTATATGCGATCAACCGCGTACGATGATTATGTGAGAACTCCTAATGAGTATATAATAATAACGATGACTAGCAGAACACCAGGAAAATCCACGGCGCTTTTTACACAAATCTGCATCATTTGCTGTTAATAAGAATATCCGTTTTGAAATAATATGTCAAGCAGAGAGAACAGTATAAAGAAAATGTGTATGCTTACCTTTCCGTAAAAAAAATGTAAAGTCAGTTAAATAACATATATTCCATTTTTCTTTCTTTATTTTTAACAAGGCAAACCGTTGTCCGAATATAAGCAAGTGTCCGATTGCAAAAAAATCCGGTATCAATAATTCCAGCGGAGGTTGGTTTCTGGAGTTTCTTTGAAACCTCTCATTTTATTTCTCGTGCTTTCTAACGACCTTCCTATACTTTCTCCGCTGGACTTTTTGATAATATTTTGAAAACCTGAACAACGAAATTTTTTTTTTTTTAATAAATTATTTATTCACTTTAAAAGCTTAAAAAACATAAATAAAATAGTTTTTAAAAATATTCTCCTTATTATTGCCATTTCAGCAACGTTACCATGTGTGACTTTTCAAACTACCTTATTCACGTAACCGCGTGCTACACACAGCGGCATCTCAACATAAATGGTCGATAATACCAAGACGAATTTCAACTTGACTGCGATAAATATGGCTCAATCAAGGAGGATTAAACGAAAAAAGAAGAGAACAAATATGCTTATACTTCTGACAAGGGTGTATAACAACGAAAGTACTCAAGTTTTTAAAGTAAATAAATAATTTATTTTAAAAAGCATAAATAAATTGCGTTGTCCAAGGTTTTCAATATATATATTGTTTAATATTCTCCTTATATATATATATATATATATATATATATATATATATATATATATATATATATATATACATATATGAGTGTACATATATACGTTTGTGTGTATGTAAATTTATATATTTTTAGGTGTGTGTATTTGAGTATTAGTATGAAGCCTTATTTATATATTAGAAGATATGTAGACATATATATATATATATATATATATATATATATATATATATATATATATATATATATATATATATATAATCGGCGAAATACTATATAAACTACCACCTGAAACCCGAAGGATCGCTCGACGTTTCAAAAACCTTACACAATGTTATACAAACGCTAAAATTCCGTGTTGTTTAACAAAGTCTGCTTAAATAATAACTTGCTGCCGAAATATACACACACACGCACATTCTTTTTAAAATGTATTTATTCAAAATTGTAATGTTTTAATCGACATGACGACAAAGTTTGATTTTGGAACAATTCATTGCATAGTGGTTAAAGTCGGATTTTTTACCTTGGCGAAATCAAATAAATGGCAAATCAATCACTTTGCTGATCGGTGATCTACTTATTTTAAAAGTGTATGGTGTGTACGCAGGTAGTAATGTGACATACCGTAACGTATTATTATATGAATCGTTTTGTAAGTTTTGTAATATAAAAAGCAAGAGTAACATATATTATCAATAATGAATAAAAATTGTATACCAATATTAATAAACAAAAAAAAGTACTTTATACGAAATTGTTATGAAAGTAACTAATTAACACATTAATACGATTATTTGATTACACACTAACACTTACGCTAGAAGGACATTATTTTCAATTTCATGAACGGAAGGTGAGCGAGACGGACACACAAAATGGCAGCTAGAAAGATTAACTTCTTACATATCTGGCATTTAGAACACGTATTTTCTTTCAGATTGTTACATTTTATGTTACTACGTCTTAGTCCAGACTGGCGTTATATCAAATGTCTTGAGACGCATAAAATACCGAATGAACTTCTGAGTCTCTGGCCGTTCTGTAGCTGACAAATGTCTTCTAATGTGTTCTTTGACAGATGCGTCACGTTTGTAATGTTTCGTCTCCAGTGTAAATATAACAGACATGACAACGAGGGAATAACACGAAGACAACTGGCATAATAATGATTAGACATATAAGTTGTATATATTCCACCACTTCAATAAATAATATGATGTATATAAAAAGTAAATTACTATAGGTGCTTTTAATTGTGAATAGATGGAATAAAGAATTACTCTTTACTTTATGTAGCACTCACTCTAGGATAAGATTTCATGAGACGCCCTTATTATCAGCCATGTATTTGTGAATATTATGGGCGTTCTATTATTTACTAAAGGTATGAATTGTGCTTGATTAATTATGGACGGGTTCATGACAAGTCTTTATTGCATTTGGATTTGTAAATTAGCAAATTGTAATCACCAAAGGGTACTTGTATCGATCTTGACCCAGTTTTCGCGAGTTTCTTTTTTGGAAGCGTTCGGCTATCCTACGTACACGCCCGAGAGATGACGAGCTGATTTGTACCAGACGATAATTTTGATACGGTGCTGCGTTCTATGATTTTGAGTTATATTTTCAAGAAATTGTCTTAAAAAAACAACAAAAAAAAACAAGCAAAACATAGCGAAGTTACTGTTATCAAATAAATATTTTTTGTAATTTTGATACGTTGCTGCGTCCTATTATTTTTTGTTATATTTGTAAGACATTTTGTAAACAACAAAACAAATAAAACAAGCAAAATTGAGCGAAATTACTGTTATCAAATAAATATTTTTAACCCTAACTCTTACCCTAACCCTAACCCCTAACCCTAAACCCTAACAAAAACAAAACAAGCAAAACATTATAATCATAGGACGCAGTACCCTATCAAAATTGTCGTCTGGTACAAATCGGCTCGTCATCTCTCGGGCGTTTGCGTAGGATAGCCGAACACTCCAACAAGAAACTTACGGAAACTGGGTCAAGATCGATATACGTACCCAACTAAGAAGTAAAACATCGATTATGTTTCCACAAACATGAAGTCGAGGCAGTGCTTTGTTTATCAAGATTACGGTAGACTTTAGGCACTTTAATACTTAAACAAAAGCATATTCTGTTGTGGTGTCATATTAGATAAATGTTACTGCGATCGTTTTACAAGGAAGATCCATGAATTAGAACTCAGTCAAACACCTTCCATGGAATAGATTCAGGTTTAATGAATATGTGTAATTTATTAAGAAGTGTGTTTCCCTGTCTTTGTAGGCTGATTAAATTTAGAATAGGCCAATGTAGTGTGCTTGTTTGATGTCGCTCGTGTTTACTTTCTTTCACATGACTACAGCGTGAGCCACAATGTACGTTTGTTAATATATTAACATCCAGCTAACAAAAAGGCACACCTTATACTGGGGCAAAAATAAAATTAACCTCCGACCTGACAAAATTATCTTTCACTGACCGGGGACAGAAAAGGGAACCTGCAATATCAGAACAAATACTGCCTTTTCCGTCTACCTAACACGATGTGTCTGAGAATAACAGATTATAACTATGGCAGCGTTAAACACAGTCTTAATCCTGTCTTAACTAATACATTCACTTATGCCGCCCTATTTTGGAGTAGCTAAATGATACACAACATTTTTTTATAAAATACGTCGGAGATCGTAACCCCCTGTTGTAGGCATGCTGTAAAGAATACAATAAACACATTTCCTTTAGCTCCTATTTTCATATTCGCAGGACGACTTTTGTTCCTTTATATAACTAACAATACTACACTAACATTTAAGTATGCAGACATGGAGAGCGCTTAGAAAATTGCTGCATACATAGCAAGGGAAACATAAACCTCTTCGCTACAAGAAATACAACATATATTTAATAAGTTAATTACTAAATACCGTACAGTAGATATAAACAAAACCTTGTTTAATTGTTGTTAATATTCGAATATATATTTTTAACAAACTGTAAGACCGTTGCTTTTTTTCCTCTGGAGGTCACATATGGGTCTGTGTTGTCCATAGAAGTATATAACCCAACATTTGTACTTCTCTTTTTACTGCTAATAGCTTTACTGCTAATAGCTTTGCAACCCCCTACGAGGAATGCCGACTTTGGTGCTCACACATTAGTCTGTATATCATAACGCACTTTTTTGCTACGCTGGCTTAAAAAAAAACTTATCTCGCACCTAACCTCCGGAACGGGACGTTATAATAGCAGACGTGTCAATTATACTTTCTACTACTTACCAACAGCTTAATGCCGATATAAACACACCTTTACATTTGCATCGTAAGATCGGTGATAGAGTCGACCGAATAGATTATGATAATTTTATTGCCGCATATGACCTACTAAATACTCACTAGAGTGTGCCGCTTACTGATAGAGCAAAACCAATTTCCGCTTTTATTTACAGAGATGGAGGTTATCAGAACCAGACTACGACCTTTCAAATGGAAAACTCACATGCCGTATTTGTACGATTAATAAAGCAGTATGTAAATGAGGTTCCCCAAG
>OY744515.1:196562359-196574859 GCA_963556195.1 Sepiola atlantica
TAATAAAAGTAAGCTGTACATCAATCTGTCACAGAGAGCAGTTGAAATATGTATTATTGCATGACACACACATTATTACATTGGTACTAATGTTAGATGTGAAACGATCATATTTTATTTCTCTGCGGCCATAAATGAACGTCACCTGACTGTTCATGGTCGGTTAACTTTTATCAATAAATAGTGTAACTACCGGCGGTAATGACTTCCAAAGACTTCAGATAGAATTTGACTTGTATTAAGTGTATATTTAAAATATGTAATTATTATTAATTTGTCTTCCCTATTAATATACCTTGATGTAAAATTAATTCAGGTGTATAGCAGTAAATAGACATTATTGCGATCCAGAAGTAGTCTTGTCATGTAAAAAATAACACATGAAAATTGTCCCCTGTCAGTTAAAGTCTTCATATGGCTTGTGGAATGATGTTGATTAGATAAACGACGTAATTAAAAAGAAACACACATATGTCTCCGCTACTTTTCTATGCAAGTTGACTACAGAGGTGTGTCGAGATTTCTTGAGGCGTCATATGAGTGCGTGACCGAAAGTAATTTAACCTGAGAAATTAGTTCTGTATCAGTAAACGGTTTATCATGGCTGACAAAATAAGTTTCGTCTACACATATGAGATTTTTGTAGAATTATACAGTCAAACAAAGGTTGATATTACCGTGTGTTGTATCAACATGTGATGTTATTGTTGTTGAGAATAATTTTCTGCTGATGTACATATATATATATATATATATATATATATATATATATATATATATATATATATATATATATATATATATATATATATAATGTCTCGGAAGGTTTCTCAGCCATTAAAACTATATTAAAAAAACCCAAAAAAAACTCGTAAGTCCCAAGTCGTTCAGTGGAAAATAACTCATGTAAGTCAATTTTATTTTTACATGTATTATATTAGTTTGCTTCTAAAATTATTTAAGTGATCACCAGTTGTTTACCATGAAAAACTGTTTCGGGAATTAAAAAAAACAGTATATCAATTCATGGCTTCCCAGCAGAGTTGATCTGATCCCACTTCCCTTAAAAGTCAAAAACATAAACGTTCTGTTTACTTAACCTAAGTTTTGTTCCGTATAAATATTTTGCTAACTTATATTAAGTAAAAAAGTCCTCCTCCGTTACTTACAAAAATGTTGCTGCATTTAAAAGTGTGTAGATGAATCCATTACACTACTGTTTATGTGATTAATGTATTTTTAGTTTTGGTTTTATATTAAAAATATAAAAAATATCAACATATCCAAATATTAAATAAAAAATAAAAATTAAATTATATATATACATATATATATACTTTTAGCCCTTTTTCTCTCCCTTCTCCTTCTCTGCCTCCTCTTCCTTTGTTGTTTAATTCCTTGCCATCAATTTTAAATAAATACTAATCTACCTTGCCAACTCACAGCGTTCATACACTTAATTGACGATTTTTTCTCTTTCTTCTTCTTCTTTTTTAACTCACAGCGTTTCCAACCGTCGTTCATAAGCTAACTGTCAATTTTTTCTCTCTTTCTATTTCTTCTTCTTCTTTTTTTTTAACTCACAGCGTTTCCAATCGGCGTTATAAGCTAACTGTCGATTTTTCTTGTTCTGTTTCTTGTTCTTTTTTTAACTTTTTTAACATTTTTTTCTTTCTTTCTTCATCCCTTTCTACTGTTTATTATACGTAACTATTTTTTTATATTATTAGTATATGTGGTATATAGACGATTATACATATTCTATATTATTTTTATTTATATTCAGATAGCTTTGGATTTGCTCTATCAATTTATTTTGATTAATTTGATAAGACTTAAAAGCATCATGTTGGCGAGTAATTACCTTATTTGATTGTCTAAATATTTTATTCGGGTCGCCACCTTGGTTAATCATTCTTATTATTAGGTCAGAAATTGGGGGCATAACATCTTCCAATTTTAAGGTAACACGAGCAATCCTCAAGAATTCGGACATAATACTCCCGTAAAATATATACACAGGGCTAGTACTATTTTCATATGGCATCCGCACGATACGAAAATGAAATGAATTTCTTTCATCAAACAGATTATAGATAAATATTTTATCTTCAATTTTTTATATCCAAATCAAGAAAAGTAGATTGTGTTCCCTAATGTTCACAGTTTAATTTTAACTATTTAGGATATATTCAATGTTTAGTATTTGCACACTCATCGCTATCATTAATGCAAACAAGATCGGCAATATATCGCCTACATCCATGATAACTATACGCTCTACATATATAATGTTTTTATTAATGATGATATACATATATTCAAGTCTATGTAAATATAGATTTGCCCAAAATTGAAAAGGATCCAAACCCATTGGAATACCTATTTTTTGGAGTAGTACTTTATTTCCTATTTGAAAGTAACTCTCTTTTATAAAGTTAATTATAAGCATTGTCAGACCAGTTTTGGACACACTCATATTACCATTTTTAGTTTTACACCAAAAGGCTTTACATTTTGCAAATTTAATTTATTTACTTTTCATCCTACAAGAGCTAAATCTATAGTATTACCTAATTCTTTTATATGTTTTGTATGTGGTATTTTTGTATATAATGTACTAACATCATATGTCGAGATTGATTTAGGCTGTTTACGAGAATAAATATGATCCAATTTTTTTTTACTAGATCTGAATGATTTACCACCCAAATAAGGTTTATATTACTATAGAATTTACTTTTTTTATGAAAATAATTGAGTTGATTTATAATTATCTTAAAGATTTTAGACACAGGCTTACTTAAAGATTTAGTGATGTACATTTTAGAGGCAGCAATAAAACGGGCGCCAACTGGGTTATTTTATGCATCTTAGGTATCCAATAAATGCGTGGAAGTTTTTTGTACTTTTCTCCTAATTTTAAACCTCATTTTTAACAAATAACAGTATTGTTTATAACAATATTATCGCCTTTACTATTACTTAATTTATAAGTATCTGAAGCTTCACCTATTATTCCTACTTCTAGCAATAAGCGTTGTATATAATATTTTTTACAGATCTAAGCTATATTATGTGTCGCCTTATAAATAGGAACTATTACACACCTAGCTCCGTAGTTATTTATGGATTTCTAAGGAGGGTATTCGTTTTTTAGATTGTTTAAATTCTTTTAAACGTTCTACTTTTTATTTACGAATCAAGGTACATTATTGTTATATATATATATATATATATATATATATATATATATATATATATATATATATATATATATATATATATATATATATATAAATAAAGTAACACGGAACCACATAATCAGTAGTGCGATAATTTATTTCGTCATTCCGGTCGTTTCGAGCACATACACGAGGATATAACATGTTTGAACTGGTCGAAATAAATTATCGCACCGCTGATAATGTGAGGCTGTATTTTTTTTTTTTAATTTTATTCTTGCTCTATTTATAACATTGCACTCTAATACTCCGATTCCCTTCGGGAATGTATTTCACTTTCACACACACACTATATATATATATATATATATATATATATATATATATATATATATATATATATATATATATATATATATATATGGGTGTCGGTGGGTGCCCGTGAACATAAATGTATTCTCCGAATTATGAAAATTATAAATCAAAATCACCAATAGGGGTCATACTGTGAAATTAAAATATACCAGGAGCGTAAAGAAAATCAGACCCCAAAACAGGGGTCGCGAAATTATCTGGTGTATCCCCCATTTTGTCAACTAACATGCATTAATAACAGGAGAACATTCCTAAACTTGATAGATACACACTTCAATACACAAAATCCCTTAAGCAAAATATGTAATAGGCAACAGTTAAAATTAGTTATTTTTGTACTAAGAATATGGACAACATAATCAATAAGCACAAAGAATACTGGGCATATCGATTAATAAGATTAAATCGAGCGAGAAAATGCAAGTAGCTGTCAACTTAAGGCTAATTGTAATGTCTAGCCTGTTCTGTATAAGGCCACAATTTACCCAGAGGACATTAGTAACCCAAAAATTATATAGGAATATCCACAGGAAAATGGAAACAACGTTTCTACGTTCACATATATTAATTTTCGAATTCAAATGTAAACATTCAACTGAATTGACTAAAAGTAGTGGTTTTCCAGGAACAACAGTTTCACATACATCGTTGGTTGGTCCATTCTGTGGAATTCAAATACTCCCATATGATTTTGACACATATTTACTTTGTGCTTAGAATGTCAAATTAGAATCCTAAAATACGAAGATAGGAATATTTTAAACAAGAGAGATGGAGGTATGGCCAAATGTAGAACTAGACACACATCTTAAATTACTAGCCCCTAACGGCAAGTGTCTATCTCACGAGTGCTAACTGTAAAGTCATTGAATTTGTTATTAAATATATTCTGTAATGTGAGATACTTTTAATTATAACAAATACTATTTCGAGTAATAAAAATAGTATCAGCTAAACCTAAACAAATAACAGGGTCATTTATTTCTGAATCCTTCGGAGTGTATCAAACATCCCCGACATTATACGTACACACACACCCAACAATTATGACTTTGTTTTTTTTTTAATTAATTAGAACAAGAAAAGGGTGCTAATTGTAGATGGATATTTGGTGGGGCTCGTCTCATTCTACGCATTATAATCTCAGAACTGCAACATATTCCGCAGTTTCCTAATAACTTTGTGTCAATTAAGTTGCAATCAATATTTTAATCGTGAATTTATTTAATTTCCTTCCAGCATTTAAAATATACTTCACTTAAAAAAAGAGTGCCTAATCTATTTCCCCAACTATTACGTACAAAAGAAAAATACAAAGTTGTAAATAAACCTTTTGTAAATTTCGTCTCATTCTACGTATTATAATATTTGCACTGTAACATACTCCAAATTTTTCGTTTTATAATTTTTCAAGTAAATTTTAATCAAAATTTAAATCGCTAATCTTGTTAATGTCCTTTCAACATTCAAATTAGACTTCGCATTAAAAATGGGCGTTAATTTCTTATTTCTATCAACGTTGCTTCTTTTTACGACTACGATAACAGAAAACCACAACTTGACTTCGTGGCTTTTTAAACTAACATTGCCTCTTACATCCCCCATATATTGTCATATGCGACCAATTATCACCGGACATTGCTTATTTTTCTTTCACTCTTTTTTTCTATTTTAAGACAGTGTATAACGTTTTTTTGTCATCATTCAGTTCCGAAATGTTGCTGTGTACGCGTCTGATGAGAGATATCTAGGTCGAAATAAGTTATAATGCGGACAGCCCAAATGTGTGTTTAGTTTATTTCCTTTGAATGTATACATGCACTGTTAATAAGTACTTCCAATTCTTTTACTTGGATTCCCACGGAAACCGTTCAACTGTGCATGTTATATCATATATATATATATATATATATATATATATATATATATATATATATATATATATATATATATATATATGAGAGAGAGAGGGAGAAATAGAGATAGGTGAATATGTAATTACGTCAGTAAACTCAAAAATTTGTAATACAATATTGATGATAACTTCAGCTAAGTATTTTGAAATAATACTATATATTATTATGATGTACTTCAAAATTCTTGATATAAGGTTATACTTTTCCTTTAACAGTATCAAATAACTCTTCAGAACATTTTATTAACACCATGTTTGTACACAAAAAATACACTTTCTAATGAACAGACAAACATTATAATTACCTCATAATACAACTGAACATAAAGTTTCTACAACCTTACTACGTTTATTCAAACAATAAATACCAAAGTAAAAGTATAATGTAAGACTGAATAGCCAATAAGAAATAGTGAAATGAAAATAAAATTCTTGAAAGAGACGTTTCATTCTTTGAACAACCATTTTACTACAGTTTAAACACGAATATTCAAAAATATCTTACTTACAGAGACAAAACAATATCCGAATGAATATAGAAATAAATACATATATATCAATAAGGATATTCAACTCTACGATCCTGATTAAGACGAACTCATTATCACATCTTACTAACACAAAATGGATAAAATACCAAATTTAAAAAAATATTTACATATTAGGCAAAATTAATACTTGCAATTGTAAAGTATATATCTCCACCTAATAATACTTAAATGAAAACATATATATATATATATATATATATATATATATATATAATGTTGATGTTTTAGATCATCTAATAATAATTATAATAATAATAATAACGACAACAACAACACAACGAACGCCCCCAACAACATGACCAGCACCACAACCACCACCAATAATAAAAATAATAAGTATAATGATAATAATAATAATGATAACAATAATAATAATAATAATAATAATAATAATAATGATAACAATAATAATAATGATAATGATAATAATAATGATAACAATAATAATAATGATAATGATAATAATAATAATAACAATAATAATAATAATAATAATAATAATAATAATAATAATAATAATAATAATAATAATAATAATAATAATAATAATCAAGACATCATGAATGTATGTTAGACGACAGGGGTTATCCCTGATTGGCTCAACATTTGGTTACATAGTATTGATAATAAAATATAAAATAAAAGTAGGTGAAGTGGCAAACTTCATACGAATCACTTGCCTCTAACTTATGTGGAAACATTTTACTAGAATATTGTCCGAAAGTATTTATGGTCATTTAGAGCAAAACAATTTGCTGCCAGAGAAACAGACAAGCTGCCGAAATAGATTACATCGCACCAACGATTAGCTTCTGATCGATAATCTTACCCTGAGAAACGGCAAACGAAAAACTACTAACATTGTATGGGGTGGTGTGATAAGAAATCATTTATAATGACCTCTCATCCATGGATACACAAATGCCTAGAGATTTTTGGAATAGCTCCGAACATCTAAAGAGCTTGAAAGTATAGCAGGGCGCATTGGGAAACCAATTTAACTTCAGGAGGTGATGCATTAAGTAAAGAAAAAATACAGGGAGAGGTGTTCAAGGGTGATCGTATTTCCCTATTACTTATGTCATTAGTTTGATCCGAATGACACTTCTTTTACGTAATGTAAATAAAGGATATTGACTTGGGCAAGCCATTCCTACAGTCAACCACTTACTATTCATGGATGAGCTTAAGGTTTTAGGAAAAAAACAAACCCAACTTGATACCCTAATGAATACGGTTAAATTATTTAGTGACGACATACGAATGGAATATGACATAACTAAATGTGTCATTCTAGTTGCAAAAAGAAGTAAACCTGTCTACTCAGATGGTCTTGAATTCCAACACCAGACCTGATAAAAGTTGTAGACAGTGAGAGGTACTACACATAATTATGAATAATGGAGTTATATAACAGTCACAACAAAGAAAATGAAAAACTAGGTCGCAGCTGAGTACAACAGAATAGTAAGGCCCATTCTTAAATAACACCCTTACACTCAAAATACATTCTCTGCAATCAATGCCTAAACAGTAGCTATCATTCGATAGACTGCCGGTAGAGTTCACTGGAATGTAAATGAACTAAAATGGTTGCATACCAAAGCTCGGTGAATGCTTAACATTCATGGAGCTTTTCCAAAGACATAAGATGCAGATCGACTGTATCTACCTATCAAATAGGGTGGTCGAGGTCTACTTAGTGTTGGAGATGTTGTGCATATAGAAGAAGCTTGTCTATATAAATATATTTCTGAAAGTAATGAGATTATTCCTCGTGAAGTGAAAAGAGAGGAAACACTAAGAACTTGTGTGAAAAAGAATAAAAGTTTACAAGAGAGATGGAAACACTTACTTGGCAAGAAACCACACAGTGTATTATTTGCGAATACTTCATTTAGGGATAATGCCAGCTGGAATTAGTTGGTCAGGGTTGATCTCAAACAATCTTCTGAGAGCACCTTAATAGCAGCCGAGGAACAAGTAACACGCACTAGGTTCGTTAAACATTATTTTGACACAACTGCAGAATCACCGACTGGCCGATAGTGCAATGAAAGGGAAGTAACCTTAGCGCATATTGTGTCTGAATGTCCAATGCTAGCACAGCATAACAATAGAGGCACGACAAAGTAGGGCAAGGACTACACTAGAATATGTGCACACTTTATAAATTGGGTCACAATGAGAAGTGGGATGAACTTAACCGGAACGTTTTACAGGATAATGGTAATGTCAAACTTCTTTGGGGCATACGGTTCTCGAACATTCCCAACCCGAATTTCTATACAAAACAAAATAACGTGCTTTATATTTCTATACAAGTGTTAAGGAGAAAGAACAAGACCAACATACCAGATCAACATTGGTAATTATTAGACTATAGAAATGTAAATACGTAAAGGACATTTATATTATAATTTGAACGCTTGAAATCATAAGGAAAATCCAACATACATGGCTTAACTTGATTGATGAGACAATTAATTTTCCAATTCTCAAAATGGCTTGTCTGCTAGGAACAGCTAAAATGTAAAAATATAGTTTGCATGTCTCAAGTGAAAAGAATTGACTTTATTGCCAAAAGAGAAAATTCCAACTAAAACACACACAAAAGTGTAGACTCCAATGAAAAAAGACACAACAAAAACAAATTAATGAAAATGATGATAATAATAATAATAATTATACTACTACTACTACTACTACTACTACTACTACTACTACTAATAATAATAATAATAATAATAATAATAATAATACATTTTTATTGGTTAGTTAGCATCATTTCTTTACATGTCAATTATTTTAATATAGATTGGTACATCAATGTTACGTGTGTTTCTTATCAGACAGCGTTCGCACTCTATACAATTGTTAACAATCTCTGAGTTTGTTTTCCTATCTGTATCGTTAAAGTGCTGCATATTAAGTGAACTGAAATTGTCTTATAACGTCAAATCTGAACCTATATTATATTTTCAACAGAAAACAAAATATAAGGGATACAAATTTAAAGAAATTAATAACATGTTCGACTTAGATTTAAACAAAAAAGCAAAGGACATTCAACTGGTGAGAATCGTATGATGTATGTATATCCAACTGGCTTATAGCAGTGTCATATTTAAGTACTTGTTTGTCTAATAATACTGAAGAGCTGATTTGATGTAAAACTGTTTGTGAATAACTATATATTTTATCATATGAAAGCTATGATCATTATCATGTGTTTCTCAAGAGCGTGTTTCCTTTTTATTTTAAGCACACAGAATGCGTGATAGCTATTCCTCGGTTTTTTCGGATTCAGTAAATGTATTAAAAACATTTCTGTTTCAATTTTCTAATCAGCAGTCAGTTAAACTGAATTCACAAATCGGCCCATTTTTAATCAAGTTCTATCAAACATTTCACCTGTATACTTTATGGTTAACACCCTTACTCTTCATTAAGAGATTCGAGATTTTTAAAAATCTGAAAAGGTCTGTTCTTGACACACAAGCTCTCCCTCTCTCTCTAATTATTTAGGCTGGAAGGAAAACGAAAATATTGGAATATTGCATTATTTTGAATATTTAATATCATGAATGCTTACTATATTATTAAATATTTAGCTTCAGACAACACAGAAGAAAAAGAACGAGATTAAAACACAGTAGCTGGTAAATAACTATGGGGTTGATTTTATTATCATATATAACTGGCTTTCAAAGATAAATATGTTCTACTTAACACAAGATCAATCAAATATTTTTTATTACATTAACATAACTGTATATATATATATATATAGAGAGAGAGAGAGAGAGTGAGAGAGAGAGACATATAAATGTATATATATATATTTATATGTATGATATAAATATATGTAAATATGTTGTTGTATGTGCTTTTATATATGTGTGTATATATATATTTAAAATATAAGTATATGTGAATATCTATTTATGTATAGTAAGAATATATGTATATATGTATATATCTGACAGTATATACACAGGTCCATATGTGCCTATGTTTGTATATACACACACCCATATATATATATATATATATATATATATATATATATATATATATATATATATATATTTATGTATCTATATACCCATGTGTAAGCACGTATATATCATTACCTTTCATATTCTCTATGGATATATGTATATTATATATATATATATATATATATATATATATATATATATATATATATGTTCACACTTCCACATATAAGTACATTGTGTTATTTCTCTTAAGATGTCGACAACTCTATTGAAGTATCACATGTGCGCACGGTCTTTCGAAGTGATGATGGAGACGGCATACTTCTTTGAGCGTTTGTTTTTTCCCCCTTTTTTCGTCTTGTCTTAGAATTCCATTCACTTTCGTCATTTTCCCTCGCAATTTTCACTTATTTATTAATTTCCCATTTGATCTCACACGTGAAATTCTGGCAAAGCACGCACGCAAAACCGTGTAGCAATATTTCTATAGCATTTCCTCAATTAATTCCTCTTGCTTTTTTTTTCAATCATTTTTTTCTTCTGTGCAAAATACATTTGTACATCTCTTTTCGTTTTTAGGAACTTGTTTTCTTTTCTCTCTAGGTTTCAAGTAATTTCCACAATTTCAAATATTCAACATTTTTCATCTGTTTATTAGTAGGTTATTGCAAAATTCTGAACATCACGTAATTCGGTATATCCGCGTTTGATACAGAATCACAATTGCAAAGAAAGTTTATTTGGAAAAGTAAAGGAATTTGGAATGTAGCAATATAGAACGAGTGAGTTCACGTGTTTTCAAGAGAATTTCATTTTTATGCAATCATGTAAACTCAAATATCAAAATAATAAACGTGTACGTTATTTTATTGAATACGTTGGCATGTGGAGTGCCGGAACCTTTACCTGAACGCGTGCTGCTCAAATGTCAGACTAAAATTGAAGTTGACATCTAGATTACAAGTAATACACCGAAGAACGAATAAGAATCAAACAGTCTATACCACTACATCTGACCGTTGTACAACAGTAGACATCAATTAAGAATCACGATATGAATCATGCTGTATTACCTTTACGGTGGTGCGCTATTGCATAGCGTGAACTTTGCTAGTAAATAACACTAAACACACATCACACTTTTAATGAACTTGCTCTTTATGATTGCGGGATTTCGTATGGAGTGTAGGCATGCAATCTCGTATTCTGCGCGTTGTCTAAATGGTCCCCACAAAAGTGTTTTTTTCTGATAACAACTAGAGCATTACCGGCTTTACTGGGTGTTTGATCTTTTTTAGTAATTTATTGGTTTGATATACTGCGACTCTTGAATTCGAGTGTGTGTAATTGTCCCTAGTGATTCCTATATAAAGAGTAACGGGAATCCCTATTCAGCGCTTTTTTAGAGCTGCAAGTCAAATGCGTATCTCTTTAGCCGCATATTTTGTAGTTTCTCGATGACTTCCATCGTCTGGACACAGTCAGAACGCGAGCTAAGGTACTAAGAACTGCTTCATCATATACGCCGCAATCGTTCAGGTCACATGTGCATTTCCAAAAGAACTGCCTTCATTTAACATTTCTGAATATTTTTAATATCGTACGTAGCATCATATGACATATCATTCTCCTCAAATATCAGGCGGTTTCTATTTGTTTATGCTGCTCAGATATTAAACAAAAATAATAATACGTACACATCGTTAGATCCTTTCACTTCATTGCAATTTAATACTGGAAATGTTTCTCAAATATAAGGATAAAATATATCTAACTCATCCCAAACACAGCAACCTTCTTTCTCTCGCTTACTCTCTCTCTCTCTCTCACTTCATATATCTCTCTCTATATATAATTATATATGTATAAATATAAATATATATATATATGTATACATGATATATATATATATATATATGTATATATGATATATATATGTATATATGATATATATATATGTATATATAAATGTATATGTATAAATAACTATGTATCTATATATGTATATACATATATATGCATATATAAATATATGTGTATATAAATATATGTGTATATAAATATATATGCATATATAAATATATATGTATATATAAATATATATGTATGTATATATAAATATATATATATAAAATATATATATATAATATACATTTTCAGGCAGTTAGGAAATATATGACTATATCCATGTTCTATTTTCAATGTTAAGCCTCCCTTCTCGAATTAGTATTTACTCTAATACCTCGGATAATATAACTCCTGATATATTTGCAAACATAATTATGAGTACAATTATGTTTGCATTATATATATATATATATATATATATATATATATATATATATATATATATATATATATATATTTATATATACATATATATATATAATTATATAGAAGCATTGCTTCCAACAAAGCTTTCATCAGATGATGACAGTGGCTTCAGGCATAGGTTCGGGGCTGAAGCATA
>OY744515.1:196582359-196589859 GCA_963556195.1 Sepiola atlantica
AGGATCAATGATTTTAAGATTCCAGTATTACATTTGATAATTGATATATAGCTAATATCTTCAAAGTTTTAACTTCATCAACACCGCGTACCTCATTTATATCCTTAAATAGAGTAAGGGCAGAAATCATGAATTAACCTGGATCATTTGTTCTAATAGGCGTTTTCAGGGACGAATAATTGTTAAGGTACGTTATTACTTTTTGTAAGAGGTGTATATATATATATATATATATATATATATATATATATATATATATATAAAATCTCTTCGGTATATTCTCTTCATAACCATCAGTTACCTTACTTATATATTAAAATGAGAGAGGCAATGTAAAGGAATTGACCAGGATCATTCCTTCTACTAGGCTTATTTACTAGAAAATAATTGTTAGATGACATTATTACGTTTTAAAGTGGGATATCTAAAATACTTCAGACTATTGTCTTCATAATCATCATATATATTTATATTATTATGTAATGAAGGGTTGCGTCAAAGAAGTATACACTTATGAAGACTATTCGGTATAATGGTTGTTGTTCGGCATCGAACATTGTAAGATTACTATGTAACTTGTGATAAGATGTGTATAGTAAATCTCTTCGGGCTATTGACTTGATTAACCTTAGGTCTCTTTTTAATATGTAAACATGGAGGTCACGAAATTAAGAAATGTTTGGGATATTTGGTTCTACTCAGCGTTGTCTAGGACTAAATGATATGAGATTTGTTATAACTGGTATAACTCTTATAACTTCACTCTCTTTAGACCATTGTCTTTATCAACATTATTTACTTTCATAATATAGTACACTAGGGGGGACAATAAATTAGGAATAAACAGTATCATTTATCCTACTTAGAATTGTTCGGGATTAATAATCATTATTGACATCATATTTCTTCATACTTTGATTTTAATTGTACTTTTGGTAGTGTTGTGAAGGTCTCCTAACTAATATACTTTTTATGATACTAGTATATTAGGTAATTGAGGGTGGAGGGTTCATACACAGTTGTACTACGTAAGAGCAGCTAAATTGTCATTACTAACATCATTTTTCTAAATACTTCGAATTTAACCGTACCTTTACTACTGCTGTTAAAACCTCCTACATTATTCCAGTAATATATTTGGTAAGTGAGGCATGGGGTAATACAACTTTTGAGTTTTACTTGTACGGGAGTAATACAATTTGCAATATTTACATTATTTTATAATATTTAATAAGTGTTTGTGGGGGTAACATAATATTTTGTTCTACTTAGGGTTGTCCGGGAGCAATAAATGAAAGCTACAGTACCACATATACATCTATTTGGACTATTTTTATTATCAGCATCATTTCCATTCATATTATTGTGAAAACATGTAGTGGAACAGAATTACCCGACATCAGAAATGCTATTGTGTTTTATTTTACTCTGACGTATCCAGGTTCAATCCATATTGAATTACAGCATCATATTTTAAATTGGATAGGTCCGGCAAATTAATTACATTTTCTTTCAAAGCATAAAAAAGCAGAGAGAGAATAGTTTAGGCGAAAAAGAAATGGACGGTTGACGTAATGGAAAAAAGAATCAAGGGTTGGGAGAGGTAACAAGACAGGGAGACGGCTAAAGGGAAATATAGAAGTGTTCATGTAAAAATTGTACACCCACTATTTATACTCCTTTTTTATCGGCGCAGGCAACACCGTGTGCGCCTTGCTAGTTACTAAATACATTAAATCTAAATGTTACCCTGGTTCGTGAGCACTCTAATACAGGCGTCTTTCAAATAATTTGTATAATTCATGTGTGTTACTTTTAATATGTCCATATGTGTGTATGTATGTGTTTACATTTTTTTCATTTTACTTCAGTCGAAGTTCTCAAAAAATCAAAGGGGGTATTCCCGAGGCTGATTATTGGTGTCTATATGAGATACATAGGTATTCGAATATTTATCGAAGTGGCCCTTTTCCTCTCATAGGTTGAGTTAATAAAGAAGTTAAGAACATTCATGTGTCCCCCACCAATTTACCAGTAAATATAATGGATAGTTCTTTGGGCTCTTTTGATTCTATCGGATTCTTGGACAATAATTACTCTGATCTTGTAGAGTATTACGTTAGGTAACATTACTAGGAGAAGATGTATAATTTGTAATATAAGCCAGTGTATTTGGTCATAGTTTCCTTGCAAAGTGAAAGATCCTCATATCAAGTTGTCCAGACAACCCCTTGGATACACATACCGAAGGGATTTGAGGATTTAGTCTACTAGGTATTTCAAACTCTATAATTTACAAAAATGAGGTGTTCTATGTCTTTTAACAGCTAATTACAAAATATATCCTAATAATGAAATAGGCCCGGACGTGTAAATACCGGAACTGTACTAATCAAACGTATTTAGTTATATGTTGAAATACACCGCTGACAACTTCGGATTACACCAAAAACTTCAACCATTATTCTTAGTAGCCTCTTACTTCTACAGTAGGTTCATTGGTTGTTTGGAGTGAACTATGCCAACTAAAAAATATATACATAGACCAACATGAACGCCCATATCATGAGGTGTGTTTTATACGGAAACCTGATTCTAGTACGTAAAGTATATATATAGAGAGAGAGAAAGAGAAAGAAAGAGAGAAAGGGGCTGACACATTTACAAATAGATACACACTTACATATCCATGTACTCTGATGTATAAAATACAGAAACACACTTACAATTATATTAATTCCATACTACGTCAAAGCAAGTACAACTAATACTGAAAAGGCAAATGATATTTTCAACATATTTTAGATATAGCCACATGGAATCTTTATATTTGGGAGATTAATCTCTTAATCTGGAAGTCCAGCTGTAAAACCACGAACTATAAACGGGGGTTCGCTTTAAAAGAAATCTCAAACATATGTCACTCATTTAACTATTTCGGCCACGGCGAGAGACAACGCATGGAAATGGTGTTTTTCTTGTTTTTTACCTTAAAAAGAAAACAAAATAACGAAAGTAATGGAAAACATATGCTGACATAGAGAAAGAAAATTAGAATATATCTGAGAGTGTCACTATCTAGCAATAACGGTAAAGGGGTCATCCCTTTCACTGACACCATGCGGAAGAAAACATGCTACTGAGAGACGAATGAACAAAGGATATTCAACACGGGAAATACATGCATTATACAGGGTGGGACAAAGAGGGCGGACGATTAGCGATGATATGATTATTTTAAAAACGTCCGCCAGCTCTGCCCCACCCTGTGTACTTATAAAAGTAGAAGAAGAATGAGAGAGCATATTTCCTTTACTAAAAAAAGCACTTACTTTTTTTTAAATTTATTTTTGTCTTTCTTTATATGCCGACTTTTTTGCCTTACCCAATGAAATAACGAGAAGTTGTTCTTACTTGTTTGTTCATTTGCTTCTCCATTGCTATCTAAAAGTTCAAACAAATCGTATGCTATATTTTATCATTGAAGCACAAAAAAACAAAATACAAAACAAACAAAATATTAATCGCCAATTGTGTGCGAGTCTTGAAACAAACAGTTACTACCGTAAAATAAGAATATGCAATATACTACTTCTGCCTATATAGGTAATGTTTTATGAGGTAATGAAAGATAATATCCTACACACATGATTTCTTGCATGTATACGTCGACATCAAAAAGCTATGAAAACGAGTCGCTTTAATACATGCGAATGTATTCATAGTGTGTATGAACAAACGACACGCGACATGAAGTGAACAAACAATCAATAAATATATTTTCTAAAACACTACACTGCAAGCACGGAAAGTATATAGAATGTGTATAGAAGACACACATTATTTTCTTACAATCCATATATTTTCAAGTCCGAGATCCGACAAGTCGGCTTTATTTGAGGAAAGTCCAGCAAAAAGGGAAGAAAAAACAGTCCGATTTCAGACATCGCCGGAACAATGGAAAGATCACGCGTTCTAACTAAACAATTTTTTAAGGGGGCACAGCACAGAATCAAAGTACATTCCTTGAGAATAAATCGTACTTTGTCCTTTGACGACCACCTACAATTCCTATCTTTCGCCTTTTCTTTTTTTCCAGTTTGCTTAAAAACGTGTCCAGTGATCCTAGTATTATTGGAATTACACTGGTTTACTTTAAGTTTTCAGACACACTTCAGCTACCTTAAAACTGTAGACATTTTGTTAGTAGTGAGTTCTCTTTAATCATTAATTCATACAATGCTGGAACTGCGAAGTCTACTCCTTGGCTGTTTTCTTTCATGCTGACTATTATTACGCCCAATATCTTTGTGTAAATGTTTGTAAGTTTTTTTTCACATCTCGTCTAAGCGTATGTTTTGCTATTTTCTAATAGAAGTGTGTCCTCTCAGCATGTGTCGGCATGTTTAACATACATACGTCTAAACTTTTCTCAGTTGTGTTTATTCATCACCACTGCCATTCCTGTTTTATATTAATATACATCTGCTTTGCTTCACTCATGGTATGTTCTGACATTGTCATGAGGCTCACATTTGAGTAATTTTCCTTAGTCCTTGACTTTCATTTATTTTGAAAGCTGCTGTCAATAACTAGTACATCTTCCTGGTAACGTTTCATGTGTGCTCGTATGGCCTGCTTTGTTAAAAGTCTATGCATATTTTACTTTGAAGTTGCTCGCTATTTTTCATGTGTCAATACTTTCTTGGAAGCCATTATAATCGTATGTTTCTTATATAATGTTTTAATCGTCTCAGAGCATCGTCTACCGAATCTGTATTACTTACAAGTCGTCTTATCACAGCATGATTTTTTTAATAGAATCAGCCTGACACATATAAGTATTTCTCTGCAGTATTGTACATGAAGGTGTGTACACACCGTACTTAATGAGGTGTGTAGCATACAGAGCACAAGCAAGTCTACCCGACGTTGTCCGGGGCAAATGCCACACTTATTTCTATTTAAACATCTGTATCTCTATCATCAGGTTTACCCTTCTCTCTTCCCACCCCATCTTCCTCCTCCCCCTTTACCCTCAGTCTTTATTAAAGGCCCAGCGTATTCCACCCATTGTTAGATTACTCGGGGAATAATCCGGCATTAATGAAATACCTCCGTTTAAAACAATCAGCTATCCTCCTTTTGTTCATACATTAAATGGCCGGGCATATGGGACGATTTAAGGTCAAATAATAAATGTTGTTTTTAAATTCAGATATTATTCATCTGGGCAACACTGCTGAATGAAATACCAACTTTGTGGATGTGTGTAGTATAGTTTTTGAGTTTTAACTGGCAATGCACACATACACACAGGCAATGTACATCAAGATGAGGAAAATGACATACGAGATCTCGAAGAGCAGGAATCATATATACCTTGGCATTTAGGGAAATGACACTATACACCATGCCAGGATGAGAGAAAATTGGCATAGAGTATGTACGCAGTGTTAGAAATATCTGCAAAACACAGCTTACAAATAGAAATAAAATAACTCCCATTCACCAACTTGTTATGCCAGTAATTGCGTACAGCTTTGTCATCATTAGTTGGCCTCAACACACCATCAACAGGCTAGATGTGAAGGCACGAAAAATGTAAACCCTCCATAGGGGCATCTATAGAAATCAGTGTCTGCCAAGTCTGTACTTGCCCTCAAGATAGGGACGATTGACGTTATCAGAGATTAGCCACCAGCATAGAGCCACTATTTTCAGCATTGGCCAGTACATAAGTAGCTCCTTCAAACCCAGCCTAGAAATGGTACATGCACATCAAGAGTCAAGAGCCATCAAAACAAACTCCATCGCAAAGTTTACCAAGCATTTTGGATAGGGCTGTCATATTCATGAGGCGGAAACACAAAACAATCCTGCCACAGAGATAGCCCAAAGAGCCGGAAGAGATACACCCAGACTTTTAAGAACAGGTGCATTGATGAGTGGTCAGGACAGAAACGTGCCACATACTTCGTCGATAAACTATCCAAGGACTATATTAATAAGGAAGGGGCCTTGGACTGGCTAAAAAGGGGAGCCCTCCATTACGACCAGGAGAGGCTTATAATGACTGCCCAATATCAGAGCCTTATGACAAATCCGTTTAAAAATATGGCTGGTCTCAGTCAAGACAACAAGTGCAGGTTTTGCAACACTGAAGTTGAGAGTGTGAGCCACCTGATATCGAGTTGCAAAATCATGTTGGCAGATGGCTCCTATACAGCACGACATAATGGATTGTGTAGGCACCTCAACTGGACCATCTGTAAGAAACTGAATATCAGGTTTAGTCACAGGCCCTTGGAACATCTGCCTTAGAGAACTGTGGGGAATCAGACATACAACACCTATTATGACCATGAAATCCCCACAGCTACTTATCTGGAAAACGCAGCTGTCAAACCTGACATTGTCATATGGAACAAAAGAGAGAGAGAGGGGCAACGTTGTTTGAGGTCGGTGTCTCTAATGATTGGGGCCTAAACAGAGATGAAAGAGAGAACATAACAACATATCAAGGTCTCATGTACGATATGAAAAGAAACTGGAACCTCAAAGAGATATCCATCATTCCCGTTATCATAGGTGCGATACGACTCATGAAGAAGAACTTGAAAAAAGTATTTAGTAATTATACATGGTGAACCAAGTGCAAGATAAATCCAAACAACTGCACTCAAGTGAACAGCCACAATCCTGAAAAGAACTGTCTGTAAAAAGCGAGTGATCGTATGGTATTTGGAAGAATGCCCCGTCCCCAGAAAATGAATGCAAAGAAAAAAAAAGAGAGAACCAACTGACTTATATATACTAGGTTTTCAATTGGGGATCATCAAGTGTATTAAAGACAGGAAGTTGCCTCATATAATGCATAGTTTTACGCTTCATTCCACCTCAATTGTTATCAACTTGCACTACACTATTCTGCTAATATAAGGTCATACTTTCACTGGAAACTGAATAAGAATATGTTGCTCAATCGTATTGTACTCGTTATACGCTTTCCGGCGTGATACATATCACTATATAAACATAATATATTTAATAGTATCAATAACCTTTTGTGTGTGCTTTTTTATTTGTCACTATACACGTGCATCTATGAGGGCAGTGTGAGCCACAAGGTCGGTTTTAATGTACAGGAATCCAGTCCCCACAAAAGCCCCTCTAAACTGAGACACCAATTAAAATTGTCTCAGTCTAGACGGATCTATATTTTACTTTGCAAGAACAACAATGATAGAATGAAGTATCATAACAGATACATTGCTTGGTGTCTTTCTTCGTTTTTATAATTACAATTCAGCAATAATTTATGTGAGTTTATTTCCCTATGTTATACCTTATGTGATTGTGGCGCACTCTTCTCATGAGTCGCATTCCCAGTTTCACTATTTCGTCAATTTGTTTCCAGTCTTTCTACTCTCTGTAATGTTTGCGGTTTCTATGTTTTAGCCGGGATAATCCTCCTCCTTGTCCTAGTTTTGATAATTT
>OY744515.1:196594859-196597359 GCA_963556195.1 Sepiola atlantica
GATGCCCCTTAGTGTGTACTGGAACAAGAAAAAACAAGTAACAAGATAATAATCAGGCACACTTGATTCGCAGAGTTTTAGAAGCATATTAGTCCATCTAGGTCTAGACATTTAATCTAGTATATACATATGCGAACAATATGGGACTTTGACCGTTCGAGCCCCGGATCGTCTATGGTCTTTGTTTTAAAGACCGATACGATTTCTCTCGTGGCATTCTCCCTTTTTACATCACACACTATTTCTCTGTGTATTGCACTTTTGTTAAAGTGAATAAAGTTAAGGTTTTTCGAAAACATTTTTTCGTTACGTCATCTATGATTTGTCCGATGACTTGCGATGGTTTGAAATTCATGACGTAATCGCATTGAGACATAATCTGATGTGCCCGAAATGAATATAAACAAGATAACAAACAAAATAATTAACAAGATTCACCCACTCTATCTCTATTTCTCTCTGTATATATGTATATATATATATATATATATATATACATACAATGTACATAATAGCTAATATGTAAAAGAAAATACATTACTTATTAAACATAGGAACCCTGGTACTTGCGCTGCTACTGTGGAAATAATAATGCTAGCACTACTAATAGTATGTTCCACTTTGTCAAGCACGAAATGCTTTTACGAGAAGCAACCAATCAGTTTAAGTCGAGAGGACATTTGAGCCGCCCTATTGATCGTAAAGGCAATGAAATATAAAATTGTTAATCTATGTTGTTATGGCTATGCATTTCATTCGCGACAAGCCGGTCGATTCTCTAAGCGAGCCACGGCATTATTGCATAACAAATAACACACTATACTAATTGTTGGCTTAACATTATAAAGGACCTTTCCTCTGTGTTCATCTCTACCCTAACCTTATCGTATTTTTTTATGAATCCTCAAATTACTCTCGTAAATAATTTATTAACTGCCGGTTGGCGTAATTGAACATTTATGGCCAACTTATTTCATATTCTGTGTATTTGTGTTTTGTTGTTTTTGTGACATGCCTTGCAGAACGATTTCGAGAGAAAGCATTGATGGAACTGTTGTATATTTATATTTTATTCAAATACAAAGCGCATAAGTTCTTCGATTTATTAATAAAAATGCTTTCGCACGGTGTTTTCTGCAAAGTATATTTCAATAATGGATGTGAAAAAATGTTTATTTTCCACATTCCAGGTTTTTTTTATTCATAATTAATCTATTGTCTTTCCTAAAAAAAACACGCGCCAATTAAGAGTTACACGCCTATGAAATGTTGACTCATTCTATCTACACATTATTTTCTAATGTGGTTATACCCTGAAAATATTTTATAAAATTATTAACTACTAGCAAGGTGTGTAGTCACGCGCGCAAGTGTAGGGTGTCTTACTTAATTGGTGTCTACTAATTATGGATAAATTTCAATAAAAACATGATGGATTTTAATTTTTACTGATAGGTTTTGCTCTTACTTTGTCTTCTAAAACATCGTAAAACATCTCAAGTTAACTTACATACACTGTATATTTATTAATTGATATCTACTAACCATTTTTAAAATGTCGCACAAATAAATAAAAGGTACCTGAGTTTTTACGAGGAAATTAAAAACAAACAAACTAATTTATTGTTCAAAATAATAACTTATTGCCTAAGGTAGATATATAAAGTTATACGTCCTTCATTGTGTAAAAGAGATTTCATAACGATAACAGATAATAAATAACTCTCTATGTGAAAACATTACAGATTTGTGATCTTAAATTATTTAAATAAGTAAAAGTATTAAATATTTATTTACATGAGTTAAAGTATAAGAACATGTATTTAAGTATATACTACTTTACACGCATAATTCATTTCTGACAAGAAAATATGAGTGTAATAAACTGGACATGAGTAAGAATGTATATGTAAAATTATTGTGTCTATCAATAAATATTTCAACACATACAAATAAATAAACACACATACATTGGGAAAATAGGGTCGATAAGACTAAGCAAGGAAAAAAATGCTGCAAAAGCTTCAAGTAGGGGTATCTATGGTTTAATAAAAGTAATAACTCTAACTAATAATATAAACTCGAGAAAATACTTAACAACTACTGTAAACCATAGAAATGCTTTTCTTTTCAGGAAATATAACAGTGTCCGACGATAGACATAATTATTCAATGTATTATTTATGTATAACCTTTCTTATAACTTATTTTCATGAAGTAAATTACAAAACTGACTGTAGAAAGACTTGGGTCAAACGTATGTTAATTGTTTCAGAACAACGTGTATAACAACAATTAACTTGATATATCAAATGCAGAAACTATTGTGAAACTATTGTGATTATAAAATATAGAGAGACGTACATTTTTTAAAATTTTTTTTTAAATGTATATTGGGGTCTCATAAAATCTGATCTCCCCCAAAAATGGCAATGAGAATATTCTTCATCCTATCGATCGAAACATATTATATTTATTGAATAACTCGTTCGGACAATGA
>OY744515.1:196602359-196607359 GCA_963556195.1 Sepiola atlantica
TGGTTTTGAGTTAAATTCATATTAATTTTTATTCAGCGCTGGGCTGGATAAAGAGAAGATGAAGAAAGAGGGGGAGGGGGGTTTCAAATTTGTCGTGTCTGCTTCCTGTCAATGCAGACATATAACAATTACATGACACCCAGCTTACGGGGATATTTTAGTTTAACTCATTGATGGAGTTAATAAATTATGTTGTTATATTTTGATCAATTGGCATTTAATTTTGATTATTTTGATGGATAGTTAAATGTATTTTAAATAATATTCATCAGTTAATTAATAAAACATAATGGTAATTGTCTTTATTTTTAGTAAGATTCATATATGGATTAGTGGCAGTAATATTAGTAGGTTAGTTCTAAATTGCTATAGACATCCACCCCTAACACCCCTCCACCCCTTTCTTTTTCTTCCACCCCCCCCACCCTAACTAAGCGTTGGATAAAAATACAAAATAAAAATATAAATAGCTGTAAATTAAACTTTTCTGACAGCAATTGTATCTCTTTCCCCTTCTCTTTTCTTTTTCTTTTCCTCGGCCCCCCTTTCTACCCCAGCTCAGCGTTAGATATATATATATATAACATATATAAAAGATAAAAATAAGAAAATAGTAATTTCTAACGGCAATCATATTTTAAAATCGGTCACATGACTTTTATTTCTTTCTCCTCTTCTTTTTTGCTTGACTTCATTCTCCATGGAATTCAGCAACCAGTTTGAATCAAAAAACAATTTTCTGCCTGATGAGACCTCAGCTCTTGAGAGCTGTAGATCGATAACATCGACATGCCAGTGTAGCAGACCTTGTACATGTTTAAATAAAAGCATTCACAATACAGCTCTATATTTTTATTGAGCACTCTTTTATAAACCCGGTTTGATTCCCTTTGGATTTCTACCGTGTGGATTTTTACCCTACCTGGATTACTATATATATATATATATATATATATATATATATATATATATATATATATATATATATATATATATATGTAACACGTATTGTATTAGGTTATGTAGATGTAAATCCGTAGAAACTATTGCGTTTGTGCTCAATAGTAAGTAGATCTGCACTTTAGTATACATTTTCATTGATGCAAATAGTATTGGTTACATATGTACACACATGTTTCGGTTGTACTCTTCAGATAGAGTCCGCCTCTTCAGAACAAATAAGACATGTAAATGAGATGATTTTGAAAACTTTCCTATTAAATTAATATTTTTTAGCGATGTGATATGTTTATACTTTTTACCGGTCAAGCTACATTCTTTATTTGTTAACTCAATCAATAAGGGTCTATCTTTTTAATTATTAATATTACCTTGATTATTCGTTCTGTAACAACAGTGTTTTCTATTTTTCTCAACAATCAAAATGTTGCCCACTTAGCTATTATTTATTTCTTCCTCATTTAGCACTTTACACTTTTAATCAACATATATACATAATTACTCAGAAATATCTCATCATATTTATACACAAATATATACCTAGACAAATAGACATACACCAATATAAACATACTCTGATCTCCATATAAAATAGACACGTGCGCACAAATATTTAGGTACACAAGAACACACATATACATACATATATACATATATAAAATACAACACACCCAAACACACACGAATATATCCATACACAGATATACACACACACATATATATATATATATATATATATATATATATATATATATATATATGCCAGAGAGAGAGAGAGAGAGAGAGAATACCACCCAAAATGAAGGCAATAAAATAAAATCTTCATTTCAAATAAATTATATTTTAATATCTGTTAAAATTTCACTAAATATTTAATTACGTAGTTGGACTTTTACCGAGATTTTAGTAACATTCAAATGATATTATTTAAGTTATCCACCATTTTACATATTTAAAGTGCCTAAAATTAAGGAACATAAAGGAAAAATAATTGTTTGAAGTGTAAAACACTAGTGGCTTTATTGAATAAAAGGAGTAAAATAAATATTCTACACTTTAATTATCATCACTGCTGCGAGTCATGCAATAGCAATCATGTTAATCTAATATATAAAGTATAGACGTTTTTTCCCCTGTACCTTCTCGGAGTATAGGAAAATAACCACATACATCACAGGCTACTAAACTAACCGCTATACTACACTTATTCACTCGAGCGTGTTTTAGTAAAGTTGTTATTATTTTTTCCAACCTAACACTAACAATTACATTTGGCCCACCATCAACGTCTCTCCGAAAAACCAACTCCATATAGGTGGTAGCAAAGACTTTTCCCCCTAACAATTGTGTACTGTGACTACACTCATCGACACCGGGTACTAATAAACACAGTTTACTTTTCACAAAACAGTCCGTTCTTATTTATTATTTGCCTGGTATTAATTTACTACATAATATAAAGCAATACGCAAAAAAATAATGACCGCTCCCGTTTAATCCGATGATATTCCGCGAATATCAGATTACGTTTTTCATATTTCTAACTATGATTTCCACACTTACATTCATTCCGGAATAAAGCGAATGACATTAACGAACACAGTTCCTGCAACATTTATTATTCAAACATAGCAGCTACAATTCCTTCATTAAATCGACTTCCTACTTAATTCAATAGCCGCCAAGATACTGTTAGACCCCGACACATTTATATTTTCAAAATAGAAAGGTATATTACAGAATATTAATGTATTAAAAACTTAAAAATATGCAAAACAGCAAAATCAAGATTTGTTTAGTAAGTATGCGTATATAAAATGTATTTTAATATAGTATTATATCATTGTAATTAAATAATCATAACGTGTTTTGATGTTAATCTGCTTAGGATAGATGGGATAAACTTGAATACACATATACATATACACATATACATATATATATATATATATATATATATATATATATATATATATATATTAGACCTCTTCAAAATTGACCTTTTTCTTCAAACATATGGAAACTGATATTATTTCCATTCTCCAAGGTATAAATTAGCTAAATATACCAGTTATTGTGATATTGGACCTTGGCTATGCCTGCCTCAAAAGCTATGTCATTTTATTGTTGACGTTTTTTTAAAAACGCTGCAAAATATGGGATATTATGTCCTTATTTTCATTGTAGCTTTTCAGAGGTCGATGCTATAGCATTGAAAGTGGTACCAAATGAAAGCTAATAAAATTGTAATGCATATGGTAGTAAGCACAATAAAACACATAAACACATGTGTAAATGTTAACTAATTTTAATGCCCGAACAGCTGGGACACTACAAAAAATCAGTTTGGTAGTATGATAGCACCGCACTGCACTGACACATATATTACATAAGAAACTGTCAGATAGGATGTTACTAATACATGTATTATCACTTGTTCAATGTGGCTTTTTTGAAACTGTCAAATTTTTTCCTGTGGTACTCCACAACTTGTAGTAAGCAGCTTCTTTGCTCTGGGGCACTTGTGATCTGAGTTGCAAAGTCACCCATTAGTTTCACACCTCTCTCAGCCACATCATTGGTCACTTTCACTGACCTCACTAACTTCTGTGCATTCCTGTAGCTGTCATTGTCTTCCCAGGTGTCAGCAGGAGTAGTGAGCAAGTCACATTTCACTCGAAGAGCATCAAACAGAAAGTGAGACTCTGGCCCTACCAGGTCTGTGAGAACTGTAGCTGCATTGATGACAGGAAACACTGGCTTGCCTTTCCTGTAACTCTCAGGTTTCTCTGTTTCTGACAGCTTGACTGCGAGCTTCTCTTTTGCAGACATGGTCATGCTGGCATGTGAACTGAACAAGGTGAATGGCACTAGTTCCTGGGTCAGATACCAGCGATGGTTGTTCATTTTCTTGAGAACAGAGGTTGCTACTTCATAGTCATACTGCTTGTATTGCAGCATGTTCTTCATAAGCTGGAGGTCATGGATAGGGGCATCAGCTGCAGATGTGGTGGTCACCCAGTGGCTGGTGTAGTATAGGGTCAGGAACTTGTTCATCCTCTCCAGCTTAAAGATAGTGTCCGTGTTGTAATTTAGTTCCTTGGAAAACATGAGCATCTTCATACAGTAAATGTTCCTGGCCATCCAGCGGGCTTGGTGAATGGCACCTGGCTTGGCCCAGTGGATACCTCGAGGAGGTTCCTCACCAAGCAGGATCAGGCACAGCTCTGCCACCTCTCTGTAATCTGCCCTCGGACTTGCTTCCTCAAGGAAATTGCTTAAGACTGCAATTGTGCTTGTCTTCTTCTCTTTCAAGTCTTGTTCAACTAGGCCCAGAACTCTTGGGCAGTCCTTAACCAACTTGTCACACTTCTCTTTCACATTGCTGAACATTGGGTTGTCAGGACTCTTGACCTTTCTGAACACAGCCTCTCATATACTTCCAATTATTACCTCTGATATGTGATGGCGACAAGCGAAATAGAATACCTTTTTGTCCTAGTTTTTCTTCAATAAGCTTCGCTGCACCCTTGTTGATGCCACTGTGGCTTGCTGTGGTATCAAATACCAAGCCTACAATGTTCTCTGTGAGACCCCATGCTTCTATCAGTTCCAATGTAGCATTACACTGTTGGATCTCTGTGGAACTTTCTATGAAGGGCACACCAAGCAGCTTCCCTTCTTCATACTGTAAAGTACCAGAGACGAGCACTGCAAGACTTTCCACTGGGTATCTTTCACCAAGAACATCCCGTAGAAGTTTTCCATCCCATTTATCTAAAAGTAAGTATATCAAGTTAATTCGATAAACTAATTTGACGAAACTCACAATTAATAACACTTCTTAAATGAATAATAATCAATACATTTAATAAATCTAAAATATTTAAAATGAAAGATTAATTACTTTACTTTATATTAACATTTTTAAAATACGAAAGACAGATTAAAAAATAAAAACTATGAAGATAAAACACACTGAAATAAAAGTAAATAATAAAATATAAACTCAATAAAAAAAAATGTTAATTTAAAAATTT
>OY744515.1:196612359-196614859 GCA_963556195.1 Sepiola atlantica
AGGCATGTGTCTTACGAACAACATCTTCAGACATATGAAGGATCATATGTATATATATATTATTACAAATTTCTAATGGAAACATATTATTCTTAGAACAAGTCAATTTGTAAAGATGTGTGACATATCTATGACATAGGATATCATGTTATACTATACCAATTTGTGTTTTCTGTTACCATACTTTACATAGACGTTTTGAATCATGATACGAAGAGAAAATAACACACTGTACCCAGCTATATTTATACTAACACATAATACACATGTCAGATCATTTACTTATTTTATGCGTAGATTAAGGCAAATAAACATATATAAATTGGCAGGTTCTGCTTGCTTTTATATGAAGACGCCCAACTGGGAAATTGTATAATCGATGATTTGGCCTTAAACTGTTTGGCATACAAGTCGTGGGTGCATCCACTTATTTAATTATTATTGCAAGTAACGTCAGAACTCTATGGCTTCGAAAAGCACGTGTTCAAGACTTTTATTTAATATCCACAGAAACAGATGTTTTTATTAAATATTGGCAATGCATGTATTAATACTTTATTAAGTATACCTTATATACAAAGGATTAGTGAATATCAATAGTTGTTTCAATTAGTGCGAACAGTTGTATAAATTATATACGCCCACTCAGAGTGTATTTAATGCAGTTAACTCTTCGATTCTGATAATCAATAACTATTTTTCTAGGAAAATATAATTCGTTCACTGTGTAAAAAGATGTAACAGTTAATAATAGTTTATATTTTACTGGGTCTGTTTAACTAATGCGTAAGCACTTACTAAGGCCCGGTGGAACTGAAAGATATGTGAGAAAAAGAAGAAAAGTTTGACAACGGACGCCAGCATGAGAAGATTGTAATACATCGATGGAATGGGTACAAGGTTACTGAAGAGAAATTCATTATACAAAACGACGACTCAACGTGTGTACATAAGACTTGGATACGAGCATCTTGTAGTCATTTGGAAAGAAGCTTCATTGTATTTTGTCACACGGATGTGATGCTCTAGGAAAAAATGTTTTGTTCGTCGGAGTTCCATTTTATTATTTGGGGGATTCAATAAGAACGAAAAGTTATTTGCTGTAGTAGAAAGCTAGACAAGTTCTTGATGTGAACATTTTGACGTCGGGGACTAGATATTGAAGATCTGGCAAACACCTTCCATAAACATAACGAGAAACTTGAGAAAAGCTAAAAACATCTCTTGTTGTACGAAGGGAGTTGTCGGGAAGAGATCTCCACTCACTAGATGTCGAAGTTATTTTGCACCTTGTCAAGGAATGAAAACAGTGCTTCAAACGGTGCCGCTTCGTATATGACAGCAGAATTCCCTCATACTGGTACACAATTGCGCCTGAATTAAGTTACATCCTTGAGAAGTAAAATGACCCACATATTTTCCTAGCCAATTTAGAAACTAGTTTGATGTTAGCCTTCAATTTGAGGTGTGGAGATGAAGTTGGTCCTACGATCCTCTCAAACAGAGATTTTCCGAAATGAAAAAGCCATATATTTCAACTGCGGAAAATGCGGATCTGACCGTTGCTGGTGAAAGGCGTTGCAAATAACTAACAACCGTTTCCCCTCACTGTATCACGTGCCTCCACTCTAAGAAGAGGAGAAAGAGAGAAAGAGAGAGATAAATATATATCTTGATAATCAATGTTTACGAACTGTGAAAACTTGCAACATAATGAGAAATATTGTTAAAATCGATACATAAGAAATTGAACCAATGAGTCCATCAAAGACTGAAACATCAATTAATGAAAAATGTCCAAATAATCCAAGCTTGCTATTTTACTAGGTACACTTTCTTCATTCGTTAAGGTAGTAAATATGCTTTCTAACATTCAGATGACAATTCAACAAATTATCAACCCTCATCAAAAAATGTCGAAGCATACATATGTGTTATATATATATATATATATATATATATATATATATATATATATATATATTTATAGATATTTATAGATAGATAGATAGAAATAAAATATAGATATAGATATGCATATACATATAGTAACATACATACATATATATATATATATATATATATATATATATATATATATGAGTATAGATATAGATATAAATGATTTAATATTATACTATATAAGTATTTCCACAATCGAGACTTAAGTTGAGCCCGAAAAAGTGCTCATCAGTAAGACACACGGAACTCAGGATTTGAAACGAATCACTTGTAAGCGAGTAAAGTAGTCCGTCATTGTAATCAAACCGTACCGAGCGGACGACTGCACCAAATTCCTCGATCAGAGGTGTAACCACCCAACAATAAAAAAACAGGCCAATGTCTTACGAGAAGGATTTTGCACTTGCTAGGCCTATGCCATCTAAAAATGAACCTAGCCATCAAATGCATATATTATTTGTGTGAGATATTAGAAAAGTATGCCTACAATCAGAGAAAGCTGCAGTCAATATCAACAATGTCTCACAAGAAAAATATA
>OY744515.1:196629859-196632359 GCA_963556195.1 Sepiola atlantica
ATTCCAAACGGAACAAAATGTTGCGTTACAAAGACAGCAAGTTGAACAACAAATGGAACTTCAAAGAAAACAAGTTGAAATTGAGGAGAAATTTAAAAGAGAGTTGTTGGAACATCACAATGCACTAAGAAAAATGCATGATGAACAAAAAGAGCTGGCGACAACACGAGAAGAAAGATTCCAACAAAGACTGCTAAAACAGCAGAAACACTTCGAAGAACTCTTGATAAAAACACAGGAAGAACAGAGAAAATTTTTGGAGGCAACACAGTTAACGAAAGCAAACGAGAATCATAATGCTTCTCCCAGACGGCTGTGTGGAGCGCTATCGAAATGTTCAATTACATTCAAGAAGACGATGTCACTTTTGCTCACTTCTATAGAAGATATTAGGATATTTTTGTATCGGACTGCAGTACATGGACAGACTCTAAAAAAGTTAGATTTTGCTAAGAAAATTAGGAGCTGCCGAGCATACAAAGTTCGTGAATTTTATCCTTCCAAAAAAGATCAGTGTGTTGAACTCCGGGAGGCAGTTACTTTACTAACAGAACTGTTTTCTACAAAAACTTCTCTTTTCCACAGGAGATATAAGTGAATGAATGTCACTAGAAGAGTGGAAGTCGACCACATTACGTATGCAAGTATAGTAAATAAACTTTGCGACGATTTTAAATTAGAGGAATTATCATCGGATACTTTTAAATGTCTTATATTCTTGCAAGGTCTGGTCTTAAATAAAGACTCTGAAATCAGACGTCGTGTTTTAAATAAACTCGAAAATGAGCCATGTCTAACAATACAAAACTTAACGGAAGACTGTGAACGTATTGTTGCGTTGAAACAGGACAGTCGTGACATAGAGGAAAACGGAATGTCGCACATTAAAAAAATCCATCAGAAGAAAAAATTGACTTCAATGAATAACCAGAGAAAAACATGGAAAAGATCCACCTGGACCGTGTTGCAGGTGTGGAGATAACCATTGGTACAATGAGTGTCCCTACATATTCAAACAATGTGACAACTGCCACCAGAAAGGACATAAGGCATCACGCTATAAGAACAAATCTGGTAGAAAGACAGCCATTAAACTGACAAAAATTGAACCTGAAGAACAAGATATCCGGAAATATGGACAGGTCAAAATGCTTAAAAAAAAGTAAGACTACAGCTTGATAGTGGGTCTGACATTTCCATCATTAATGTACAGACATGGAAGAAGCTTAGGAGACCCACTATGATCAAATCACAAAAAACGGCGAGAAGCGTCAGTGCTGACAAAATAACCTTCGAAGGGGAATTATTGACGAATATTTCTTTCCAGAATAAGACCGTAAAAGCCAACATTTTTGTTATGCGAAAATCGAATAACATTTTTGAAACTGATCTGATTGAAAAGTTTAGCTAATGGGATCTGCCTTTAAGATCTTTTTTGCCGAAAGGTTTAGGATTCGAATGTGAAGGCAGAAAAGCTCAAGAAGGAATTAACAGAAAATTTCCCAGACGTATTTTTAGGCGGTCTTGGAAGGTGTACAAAAGCGGTAGCAAAGTTTAAAGTCAAAACAAATGAACTACCTGTGTTCAGAAAGAACATAAATGTTCCATACGCCGCTATAGAGAAATAGACGGTGAATTAGAAAGACTCGAAAACATGGCTGTCATTTCAAAAATTGATCACAGTGAGTGGGCTTCACCTACAGTTTATGTTAAGAAAAAGAACAAGGAGATTCGGGTTTGTACCGACTTTTCCACAGGCTTGAACAAGGCATTAAAAGATCACCATTACCCTCTTCCAAGCTCTGAAGAAATATTTGCGAAACTGCGTGGAGGTAAATATTTTTCTAAAATCGACCTCAGCGACGCTTATCTTCAAATCCTTGTCGATAAGGAGTGTTCAACACTGATTTGCATCAATACCCATAAGGGATTATACACATTTAACCGACTTCCTTTTGGGGTCAAGGTCGCCCCTGCGATTTTTCAACCAATTATGGACATGATGTTAAATGGGATGGATTTCGCAGTAGGGTACCTGGACGATGTGTTAATAAACAGCATTAGCAAAGAACAACACATAACTCATGTAAACCAAGTATTCAAAAAAATCCAGGATTATGGGTTTAAAATCAAAGATGAGAAATGTACTTTTTTCTTGGAAAAAATAAAATACTTAGGGCAAATCATCGATGAGCAAGGAAGAAGGCCAGACCCAGATAGGGCAATTGCGATAAGAAACATGCCTCTCCAGAAAATACTGCATCCCTACAAAGCTTCTTAGGGTTGGCGAATTACTACAATGTATTCGTACCAAACATGCATAAACTAAGATCACCCTTAAATGAACTGTTAAAGAAGGACAAAAAATGGGTCTGGACGCAAGAGTGCGAAGAAGCGTTTCAGAAAATTAAAGATATCTTAACGTCTGACTTGTTTCTGGCACATTATAATCCCAAGCGCGATATTGTAGTTGCAAGTGATGCCAGCAACTATGGTATAG
>OY744515.1:196637359-196674859 GCA_963556195.1 Sepiola atlantica
ATGCCTTGCTTCAAAACCATATACAGTTTGTGAAGCTTCTGTTATTAACTTAACTGCCCGTTCCACGCCCTGAGAATGCCAAAAATGCAGCATGATTTTAAATCTATTAATTGTGTCCAATGTGTGGCATTAAAATTAATAGGTGGTATTCTTTTTAATCTTTTCCTGGTTGACTCCTCACTCCTGAAAGAACAAATTAATTAATTGAATTATTAAAAAATTCCAATCTGTACTGCTTTAATAATTATGGTGAAATTAGATAAAATGTTTAAAAATCATTCTATAAATTGGAATAAATAATTGAGTCAGAAATATATGAATAAATATTACTTACCTAATGGCCAAAATTCTTTTTAAAGCTTCTTCTCTTACTTCAATCTCTTCAGATTTAACCATGGAATATAGAAAGTTTTCAGGCAGTAAACAAACTGTATTACCTTGTATATTTCTAAATATTTCTAAATATTTCTGAATCTTGGATTTCCTGAGGCTGCTCCTTAATCCTCTGGGTCATATTAAAAATGTGCACTTGCTGATTGTGGAATTTACTATTTCTTTTAATTTCAAACCAGGAAGTGGCATAGACATTTACAATAAAATTTACTACATAGTGTAGTTTTGTTGTGTGCCTTTGTGGGTATGCACTACGAGTCAATAAACACATGAGCCTGATGGCCAAAGTTAACCATCTTGCTTGGTTTAAAGGACCAATTTTCCAGGAAGTATATCTAGAGTAAACCTTACCTCTAGAAATACCTACTGTGTATTCATAAAGGAGTCTTTGGTCAGAACTAAGATCATGTATTTCATCAATTTTAAAAATTGACTCTAGAGGATTGCTAATAGTGGAAAATGATATTTGGGGTAAACCATGGCAATCATTTGAGCATAATTTCCCCAGAGGGCCACTGAATGTTGTAGAGCCCTTTGCACAACCATCTATGTTTTTAAAAAGGGCTCTGAAAGGTAGTTCATTATGATGCAAAGAGCAACAAATTGTGTGAAGATTTTTAAAAAGTTTTTTTTCTAAAATTGCAACCATTCCACCTTCGCAACCTGTGTTGGTATTAGTGTTGTCAACAAGTATAGCCTTGATACTGTTCTCACTGTGGAATTCATGCAAAACATCCACCACTTGATCTGCATGAACAGCACCTGTTGCACCACTATTAGGAAGAACTCTGTGTCAGATATTTACTTTCACATCGTGTTTCTATTGTAAAAGTTAAATGGTGTTCTGGTCCCTTAGTTTTTTTCATAATTCTCTGTCTATTTTCATCCATAATTTCCTTATACATCAATGTGTCCTCATCCATTCTCCCATCAACTCCAATACATATAATATTTTAGATGGGGTAAAAAGCCCTGGCTGAAATAGTTTTATTTGTCTACCTCCAACAAGGTAAGATGTGACACAAGGTCATGAAAGTGGGATTAGATAAGCCTGCGCTATAGAGGTGAGCACTCTGGCCATTAAAAAATTGACTGGGCATTCCCCTGTAGGGGCGTCTCAGACAGTTACCAATAAACTTATACCTCCCTAAAGAGGGAAGGCAAAGCCTGGGAGGGTGCACCTCCTAGAATTGCACAGGACGGACAAGCCCCAATAGACGGGCGTAAATCCAGACCTAAAGGCCCGGACGATACCGATTTATTTGGTGGGGTAAAAAACCCTGGCTGAACTAGATTTTATTTATCTATCTCCAACAAGGTAAGATTGACACAAGGTCAGGAAAGTGGGATGAGAAAGCCAGTGCTCGAGAGGTGAGCACTCTGGCAATTTAAAAATTGCCTGGGCAGCTCCGTCGGCATTCCCCGGTAAGGCCGCCTCAGACAGTAAGCAATAAACTTACTTCTCCCCAAAGAGGGAAGGCAAAACCTGGGAGGTGCACCTCCTAGAATTGCACAGGACGGACAAGCCCCAATAGACGGGCGTGAATCCAGACCCAAAGACCCGGACGATACCGGTTTATTTGGTGGGGTAAAAAACCCTGGCTGAACTAGTTTTTATTTATCTAACTCCCACAAGGTAAGGTGTGACAAAAGGTCGGGAAAGTGGGATTAGATAAGCCAGCGCTCGACAATTCAATATATATTTGTGATAATTAAATTTGTAAACACAAAATCAACACGTTAACTCAAATTCGCTCGTTGAATTTTCAACCGGTGAATACCATAAAAAATATCCAATAAATAAAACGCCTATGTAAATAAATAATTATTTATATATAAAATTAAATATTATAGTGTTTTATTCCTTTTTAATTTGAATATGTACATTTAATTTCTTAAGAAACGGAATAATAAACTTTAAAATATTTATTATTAAGTAATGTATTACTTTTTTTTGTTAAACCCCGGGTTTAATTTAAGGCGATACTTCTGCCGGTGAAATCTAGGCTGTGAGAAAAAATCTCGATTTATTTGATCTTAAAGTTGCAATGCTCAAATAAATACAAAGTTTTGAAGAAAAATATTTATTGTGGTAACTTTTGACATTATTTGGCAACTTTCTTCGAGTGCGATAATTTACAGTTTCAAAATCGACCTCCCCTAATATATATATATATATATATATATATATATATATATATATATATATATATATATATATATATATGGGTGTGTGAGTATATATTAAAGTAATGTACATATAAATATTATATATTATATATATATATGCCGTGACACTAATAAATATATACATAGTCATTGCTAGTTAAAATATGATGTGTACAATTCTTTTCGCATCAACTTTTAATAAATGTATGTATACACTGTGTTTATATACACACACACATACACACCCATATATATATATGTATATATATATATATATATATATATATATATATATGTGTGTGTGTGTGGGTGTTTATGTAATAGATAGTGTTTGTGTGTGAGCCAGTCGTGTGTAAAGGTATGTGTACAGAGAGAATTGACATACTGACTGTTAATACATTAAAATGCATTTATTAATTTCATGCATATGTTTTCTGATTAAAAAAGCTGGCTTTCCGGTTAGGCAAAATGAATTGCCACCTATATAAATTGAATGTAACAGTAATATATATATTCATTACGAGTCATTTTTTTCGATATAGATTTATAACACAAAGACTGTATATATAGCACTATTTAATACGACTTTGCCAACCTCCATTTTTCTTTGTATACTTTGTTTTCTTTTGTGTGTTAATCCCTCTGGATGTGCGTTAACATACATTTGATCTTTACATTGCACATTTCATGGTTTTCTTTGTACCACTGCAAGAGAAGAAATTACTTTCTTTAGATCTTTCGGTTTGTGTATTATGTACCTTTTAAAAAATATTTCTTAACTCAACTCAAATGTTCATCTCACATGTCTTTCTCACCTTTTATTTTTGTTTACTTATTTGCATTGAAATTTAAACACACGCTTTCACGTTTTATGTGTAGAACGAATATCAAATGCACGAGTAGTACACTAAGTACTATGAAACGAAATTGTAGAATTTTCTGCAAATTACTATACAGGGCATTGCAATGTTTATTCAGTAATGTTCTAGATGTGTATGCAAATTTTACAAATGGCATTACCATAAGTAATAAATACTGTTCAATATTCTTTAGATGTTTGTTTATGTTTGTTAGTAATACACATTTTAATGATGTGCGTTTTAACACAACTAATGCCAGAATGAAGCTTAGAAAATCGAGTGAAGCAGGCATTGGGGTTGTACCTAAATGGCATATGTATAGGAGTTGGTTGATAGACGCCAATTATTTTAGCATTACGTGTTTCCTTATTAATTAATAAACTGTTAAATATGTAAGGTAAACTAAGAAATACATTGAAAGACAATACTAAAGTGTGATATTTTATAGGATTCAGTTTATATAAACACAGTAGTTCACAAACAAATATATACATGCATTAGACATATACCACTATTTACCATATTATTGAAAAATGATATACACTTAATATTCAATTATAATGAGCTTGTGGTTAAGCATCGATATGCGATATAATCTTCATGACCATTGCATTCTAATTAAAATATTACTCTGTAGTAACATATGCAATGGTTATGTACTTATTCAATTTTCTGAGGCTAGTGAAATATTTCTTTAGTTTCTATGATGCCATTTTTATTTGATAGTACATCCTTTGACGTGTTAGTTAAGTATATGTCCGTCCGTCATGATAATCTTATCTCAGTAATTATCTCTTCTTTTTTAGGGGCATAGCAGTATATGCTTGTTCGACATGGTAGCATCTCTTATGTTTTACCTCATCTGTTGTAGGGGGTTTAATGAAGCAAACGCCTTATTTTCATGACACTATACTCGCAAACCTCTCTACTCGTTTCTTATCAAGGAAGGAGAGGTAGTATATGAACTGCTGTCTTGCCGTAAATTTTTCCTTTTACGTCCTGTTTTATTTTACATTATCTCTCGTATGTATGTTGATCTCATCATAACAATCTTCCCATACACAATGTAAGTGTTTCGAGTGTGTAGTGTAATATATATATATATATATATATATATATATATATATATATATATATATATATATATATATATATACAGGGTGGGCCAAAATAAGGGTCCTATCTTTAAATTTGAATGACTTTAATTTGAATAACTTCCACAAAATAAAAGTTAAACTCACCAAACTTTATGTGTGTGTAGACTGACCCTTCCGAGATTTTTTGAAATAAACAAAACAAATTTTAGCCGAAAAACACTTCTTAAAACTTACAAAAACTAAAGTATTGTTTTTTACACTGTTTTGAGATTTTTAACCAAAAATAATGTTTTCTAAATGAGGGTACGTTCCTTAGGGCTAATACGGCTCATGCTTGCTTCGGAAGGGGTCCTTTACTTATTCTAAAAAAAAAAAAAAAAAATCAATAAATAAAAAAGTTATGAATTTTTAAAAATAGGACCCTTATTTTTGCCCACCCTGTATATATATATATATATATATATATATATATATATATATATATATATATATATATACATAATAATACCATCCTTCCAGGTGTTTACTTCCCGTTTGGTAGTGCATGTAGTATATGTTGGTTTCTCATGATTCCGTCTTATTTAGATAGCGATAGTGTGTTATAAGTAAACCCATAGATCTGTTTTTACATACAATGGGGGTATATGTAAATGAATGTTTTTACTTAATGAACTAACATATATACACTTTTAAGCTTTTATGAAAGAGAATCCGTTTTGTGATTCTTACTAAAGTGGATTCTCTTATATGGTTTGCAAAGTAAAACTCAGATCATTTATATTCTTAAAACTGCTACTATTCACATTCTACTTACAATTCGAATTGTTTGCAACTGCATACATGTTTACTTTTTTAGATACATTTGATCGAATGTTAACACTAGCTTACACATGTAAAATCATACAAATCGACAATCATTTAAAAAAGTATTTTTCCGTGTTTCGTTAAAATATCACCCATACCCCAAATAAGCATAGGTGTTTTGAGCGAGAGTAATATAAACTATTCTTTACCGAAACATATATATATATATGTATATATATATATATATATATATATACTATGTATACGGGCAGTTTGAATTACAAACTAGGCAGCTCGAGTGTATTAGTTTTCTCTGTAAAATGGTTTAGCAGGACAACATGTCAGCCGTACCGTTTACCCTACAATACACCCTTTATTAAATATTCCAAATAACATAGTGATGTTTCCTCAAGTAACACCACTTAGCTGGACACACTACTTTACCTAAAAAGAAATCAGTGTGTAATCGGGTAGGTCTACGAAAATCCCACAATAAAGTGTATTATGTAATAGTTTAGACGTCATTTGTTTTGGGAGAGGGAAATACTTGTTATCCAATGCTTTAATAATTCGACGTTTGAAAGGTATACGAGAATCTTGATTAAACACTCGGCTATTTTTGTTTTTTTTATAGAGAAATAAAGGGTTTGTATATCTGCGAACTTTCTGAAGTAAAATAAAAAAAAACATATGTATATATATATATATATATATATATATATATATATATATATATACATATTAGATTTTTGAATGTGAGATGATATATATATATAATCATTTCAAAAATCAGACAACACCGCAGCTCACAACCTATGAAATAAAAAACACCGGAAGTCCTAGACTCGAGTTTCGCCCTGCTTTGGTCTCATCAGTAGAACATATCCAAACTCAGGATTCGAACCCCGAGTCAATTGCATGTGTAAGTTTATAGGACATTCTTGTGTGGGGTGAGGTAGCTCAGTTGCAGAGTACTCGCCTCACATGCAAGTTACTCGGGTATCGAATCCTGAGGTCGGATGTGTCCTATTGATGAACACAAAGGAGGGCGAAACCTGAGTCTAAGACTTCAGGTTTGTATTATTTATAAGTTTTGAGCGGCGGCGTTGTCTGATTGTGAATATATATATATATATATATATATATATATATATATATATATATATATATATATATATATATGTGTAGATTATAACTAAAAGGAAAACTTTTAGAGAGTTGGACCTATTGTGAAATAAAGAAAAGCACAATATACTGGATAGACCAAAAATATGTTAAGTCAATGAACATTGATTATACCTGCAAATGGATGCAAATCGATATCTTCAGTTGTTCAAAACAAGGAGCAGTTTAGTTAATAAAAACATTTATTTTTCTTCTCTTTTTATTCCTTAAACCAGGCTTTTCAAAGATTAAAATCTTATCATCAGAGGAAAAAATATGATTGATAAGTTGACAGGAAAGGACTCTCAAAGTTCTAAATTTGAAAGAGTTTAAAAAAAAAATGTTAAAGTTTAAACGGGTGTGAGAATCACCAATAATGAAATCCAAAAAAGCGTGAGGCTCAGAAATATTGGTAAATCCAGATGTATCTGTATAAAAATCCAATGACGACGTTTCCACCCAGGTCTGTTGTTTTCGGAGAAGGGATCAAACAAGATTGACCATGTTAAGGAAAACAATATTCTTCCTGTTTTGAGTTAAGCGTATTCAAAGGCAAAAACAATGACAACATCTCAATAGAGCCAAAGCGAATTGTTGCAATGTATAGAAATTACTTGGGAATTAGGAATGAAAGAGACAGAAAAATAATTTTTTTTATTAACTAACATGTCCTTGTTTTGAACAACTGAAGATATCGATTTGATTCCATTTGCAGGTCTAATCAATTTTCATTGACTTAACATATATATATATATATATATATATATATATATATATATATATATATAAGAACAAGAAGACTACCCGCTTTAGGCTGAAGAAATGCCCTTCTTCGAACAAAAGCTGTTTGACCAAACGGATTCGTGTCCCCTTTTAAAATTAAGATATTATTATACTAAACATTATGCTTCACCAGTTATACCAAATGTGATCAAAATTTATCACATTATTTTATTTGAGAAATTGTATCGCTTAAGCTAAATGAAGCTTGTAAATACATTTTAGTAAAGGAATATATGTAAAGTTCAATGCAAAACTAAAATATTTGAATTTCTAATGGAAGGTTTTCTATATATGATAATTATAGACAACTTGTAAATACTGGGTAAGGATCTGAAATATGGGGAATATTTATGAATTTATATATAATAACTATTGGTGCACATTCATTAAATTCGAAGATGTCTAAATTTTCACGAAGGTATCTCCTCTTTTGTACTTTCCTTTGATAAAATTAAATTAAAACCAATATTGAGACAACTTTAGCCCAGCAACTTGTTTTAAATTAATAATGATGAGTCAATTAATTCCTTAGAGAGAATGTTGTCATTACAAATATGTTAAAATATTCGCATACCAGACTAATAACTATATATATTCTAGGAAATTCCATTCACAGGACGAGTAACATTTATTCACCAAACAGAACAGGCGTCTCTTAATTTTCCGTACTTTTACGTACATTAAAATCAAGATATAATGCGGCTAAACTTTATATTTACAATACTTATATTAATGTTTATCATAATCCATTAAATTATTTTGATTCTTAAATGTAAGGCGTACAGTTAAGAGGACTTCAGAATAAATTAAACTTAAAGGAATCTTGCTCAATAAGTGTTTAATTACTATGTATGAAATTTAATTCAGATTTGAAATATTACAATGTTTTCATGATAGATTATACTAATATAATGCCTCTAAGACGCTGAAAAATATGAATAAAAAACGAAAATGTGGGTATAACGTAACATCTAGTACATATTTATTATATTTTACTAAAAACGCATGTATCTGAATTTTCACGTAGCGTATCTACCCCCTTTTTTACGTGTTTACCGCGAAAAAAAATTACACACATTGTTAGTTTTCTAATGAGACGAACGCAACGGTCGTAAATCTTTTTCACACTGCCCTTGGAAACTGCGTCCTGACGCTAGTGTTAAACATCTTCAAAACGGGAGATTTAAATATACCAACATATGCACATACCAAACTGTATATGTATATATATATATATATATATATATATATATATATATATGTATATATATATATATATATGTATATGTGTGTATATATATATATATATGTATATATATATATATATGTATATATATATATATATGTATATATATATATGTATATATATATATATATGTATATATATATATATATGTATATATATATATACATGTATATATATATGTATATATATATATGTATATATATATATATATATATATATATATATATATATATATATATATATATATATATATGCTTGGGTGTGGGGGTGTATTACTGTGTTCACCCACCCCAAAATCTTGTTTTCTGTTATTAAGTTCATCTAATTCGATTATTTTCTTATATTGCAGTTCTTCTTTTTTAGTTTGTTTATTTGTCTCTTTTTTAAAAATATATATTTTACCTACATGAAAAGTGTTTTGTGAATTCATCAAAACTTTTATAGTTTTCAGTATCTCAGTTCATTTCTTGCATTTTTCTCTACGCATTAATCTTCGCCTGCGTTATATCTTTTTCATAAAATGAAATCAGACACGATCATTCGTACTGAATGAATATTCACTGAAAATATATCATATAGTAATACTCAATATATAAAATTACACTGTAGACGATTAAATTAATATATTGTATTTCTTTTTCATATTTCCATATAATTGTAAACAAAATGAAATTTACATGGAATTAATGTACACCTTAGGAGTGTGTCAATATTTATTTACAAAATAAACCCAGGTTTACTCAGCCAAAGGCGACTTCATCATTCATGGGATTACTGTAATTAATTTAGATTAGATATGTAAAATACAACTACTACATACACTACTATTATTAATGATAATAATAATAATACTAATACTAATGAAAAAATAAAATAAATCTTCATTGGAATACAAACTGACAGACTCATCCAAACAAAACGATCGAACTTGATAATAGTACCCTAAGTAGAAACATCTGGCATACAATATGTTTAACCGTCCTATCAGATCATAGAGAGTAAACCAATTAAGAAGAATTACGAAGCAAATACATGTAGGGTATCCTTGATGAGCAGGGTATATAGAACATGCAGACCACCACTGGAATACTACTAATATTATGTGCATAAAAATAGTTCCGAAAAAACTTTAAATAATAAGAAAATGAATGAAAAACTGGCATCATACAACGCATGCCACTTATAAAAACAAATTAAATATTTAGCCAAATCGTCAAGTTCAGAGACCGATGACAAGAACCTACAATTACACTGGGATGAAAATAACAATGCGTAAATAAACAACAGTAGAAAGATACAAAGAACAGCAGAGGAACACGAAAATATGACACAACTGTTATGAGCACACAAATTAATCTCAAATTTGTGTAGTAAAACTGAAGAATGAAGGAAATTTGTCGAAGTCTGCTGTCAATAAAACTCCAGGGAACACCATCAGTGTAGTAACTAGCTAGACAAATATAAAGCTACAACGCAACGAAATAAAATGTTTAAAGTAGGGAATGTGAAAGGGACTGGCAGGTATAGAAAAATGTGTGAATGTACCAGCAATATTAGGAAAAATACGTACCCTAAACACAGAAAGGTTTCTCTTCGCAGAAACGGATAGAGCTAAAACAAACATTTATAACTTGCTAGGAAGTGAACAATGCAATATAAACTATATAAATAATTAGTTACAGCCGCACAAAACAAAGCGATAGGAAATAACTACACCAAAGCTGAAATAGGTATAATACAAACACCATTATAGATTTTACCGTCTCATCTGTTCACGACGTGAAGATCAACGAGAGAGAACACGAATCAAATTCATGGAACTTTGAAAAGAACTTTAACTAACATGGATCATTAAAGTCAATACATTAAGAATAGTTGTAGTAGCACGCAAATCACCGACGGAAAAAATGAGTCACAACACTAGTAGAAATTGGAAGCAAAAAGAACGCTGACGCCATATAGATGACAACAATGATGAAAGCCACTAAAATTCTTAAAAATAATTTCATGCAGAAAACAAGCTACATTGAGATTGACGTTGTATTTTTTTAAATGGCCGTTATAGCTCAATTCCAATCACGATCGACTAACACAATTCTGTATTATTGGCTTTGTTTTTGTTTTGTGTCTCGCTGAGGATTTTTATTAGGCACTAACGACCTTTTGAACACATAAAATAGGTCGGCCTATCTAAGTGAAAATAAGACGTCTCTGAAGTATGTAACGGTTAGTTTTTAAATAAAGAATTGGTATGTATATATATATGTTATTGTTTGACATCACCAACACACACCCGCAAACACACACACACACACACATATATATATATATATATATATATATATATATATATATATATATATATATATATATATATATATATGCACGTATTTATATGCTAAACATATGTTTATATTGATTTGGCGTCGTAGCAACAGAATAACTCGAACTATATAAAGTTTCATGTGTATTGCATTTGTATAATACACACTCTAAACGATGCTAATTGTGATTGAATTGTAAGCCCTCGTGTGTATGTAAGGTGATTTTGTTAACTAGTAAAACACGTAGGAGTAGAAGTCATTCACACAAGTAAAGGATACGTCCTCGAAATTCAGTCTTACTGTAGTGCTTAGATATTGTTCCGTTAAGTAGTAGGAATTTAACCTTGGATCGCTTGTCCTCCTTTCTTTAGGAACGTGTCACTTCAGGCTACGTATATATTTTTGGATGCCCGTTAGTCCTTCTCTTGGGTAACATTTTTTTATAGCCTAGCTTGATATTGGGTATAACCACCTTGAGAGGTAAAAATAAACACACTGTTTCCGATTAAAATAAATAGATGATTATATTACGCCCTATATTTGAGAACTATGACGTAATATATGTTACACACACTAAACCTTAATTATAACAAGATACACTCGAGAGTTGAGCTTTATCTTATTAGTGAATACGCTTGGGAGGAAATTGTAAGGATGAAAGGAATTGACTAAAAACAAATTGGGAAATCATCAACAAATGTTAGGAAAAATAGAATTATATAACAATTAAAAAGAAAAAAAAACGCTTACTGGAATATCACTTTTTCTTAAGGCAAGTTTAAGTTTTTTTGAAATTATATTTTTATGATATTTTTATTATTTATAATCGTTTGTGTGAGTTTTTGGCAGAACAATTTGGTTTGATCAGTTGAAAGAACTGTTTAGCTTTAGGAAGTGTCGAACAATACCAGTCATTTCAATGCCCGGAAAATATGTTTTCTTTTTAAAATGTGATTATATTGTACTGACAGTAATTCATCTCCGCTAACACAAGTTTCGCAATGAAACATCAGCCAAAAAAATACACCGAAAAAACAACGTCAGAAGTTACAAGCAATATCATTGCAAACAATAAACTGCAATGTTTTTGGCAATGTTAAAATACACAAAATAATGCTGTTATTAAAAATATTAAGAGCCATGAATCGTATCAGGGGAAAGAAGTGATTGTAAATATAAATATTACATTATTAAAGATATCTATTTTTTTCAAAGTCATGATTCCACTAGGGTTCACATATTCCATCTATCTATCTATCTATCTATTAATCTAGTAATGATATCTCTCCTTCTCCCTCTTATATATATATATATATATATATATATATATATATACATATATATATTTCGAAAAGGAAGTCAGTCGTAGAAACTATTACTACGGTTGAGAAAATGACACACATTTACAGTAACATAGGTTAATTATTTATGACTTAAACAAAACCGCGGAATAAACGACATATAAACATTGTGCAAGTGGGCGTGTTCAGTATATTGGATAGTAGTAAAAAAAAGTCAGTACATATTAAATACTATAAATATTTGTACTATTATTGATGTTTGATATGAATTGACATTTGAAATTACATCCGCATCTGTTGGACTAATGTTTATAGAACTATTATTAAAATTCTGCATATAATATTATATTTGACTTTTGCTACTATAAATGCGGACGCGTTGCACCACATACTAATATATTTCACTACGTGTGATTATGTAAGGAGCACGATTGATAGGACGAAAAGGTGAAGCACCGAAGTCAACGATGATCGGATTAGAATCCAATACCGCTGGCATCTTTCAACCATAACGAAATGTCAATATATCATTAGACATGCTACTATTAAAATGTATGTTGTATTACTTGTCTGCGCGACTTGTCAATTGATTGTACGACCCTTTTATTGTGGCTGATTGTATATAAAACACCCTAAACTCTATAATGCTTATGGTACTCCACTACTAAGTCAGTTATGGTTTGTCATTGTAAAATAAATCATATAATCGGCGAAATAATTCTGCTTCTAGAATGAGGTCATCAGTATGACAATGTGAAAAATGACATAAGTATTTCCCATTGAATATAACAATTGGTAGTATAGGTTTACCCTCTACATCCACCATGATATATCTATGCTAATGAATATGAACAGGGTAGCCTTACACATTTATACAATTTTACAACGCACATACATTCATTCATTTGGAGAGTGTGAATGATCTACTAGACACCCTTCCCGAATGTCTTTGGTATTTATGGGCAAGTGTTTATCAGGACAACCTGACGTGAGGATGTATAACCCAACAGTACACCATGACTAAATATTCAAAATAATATAGTAGATGAAGCCCAAATACGATCCCCTCGACATGGATATATACTGGCCCATGCGAGGAATGATGCACCTTCTCCAATTAATGTTACCTAATGTTAGAACACATAGCTTGATACTCCAGCAGACAATATACATTATTGTTCTGTTATCTGGTAAGGCCAATAGACCACACCAAATATATTCTATAAGATACGTAACCTGTCAATTTGAGAGATGGATGTAAATGTTGGTCACTTCTTTACAGTTTGTGTAGTGACACAAACTTGAAAATAAACATCCGTTGAGAGATACAATAGAACTTTAATAGAATATTCAAATCTGTATGCATCTTATTCCCAGAAAAAAACCTGTTAGCCAAAGGGAGGATTCACTTATTTATGAGACTTTCGACTGAAGTAAAATGAAATTAATAAGAGCCGCTATATTTTGCGCATCGAAAAATGGTGGTGTGTATGTCGACGAGTCGAGGAAATACCTGAAGGCCAACATGGAAAACTACCTGGATGTGTTTATATGTACTTAAGAAAATGTTAAAATTAGTTACCCTGATGAAGTTACCCGATCTGACAACCATATATTAACATCAATGTTGTATGTTATATATATACCTAAGATTTAGAAAAATATTTGCATTTACAGCCAAATAATTGCTTCTATGAGTAAAATATAGATTTATTCGGTTGTTGGCAAAAAATCGTGGATAACGTCGTTTTTTTTACTATACAACTTGTGTTCTGTATGAACTATTTAAGCACTGCTGACTTGTCACTAAAATAGTATTATTAACTAAATTATTATTTTCAATGTTTGGATAATTAATTATTTTCTTTTCTTATACATTTTCTCGCATAACATATAGATATGTATATTACTTTATATTAAGCGGTAACCCTAGAATTGCAGATATGTTTATTACTTGATTTGACTTCTTTTAACATGAATGTTTTTTATATTAACTCATAAGAATTCAACAGTTGCCAGAGTCTTTAATTTATTTCCATACATTTTCAACCATGAAGGTTAGTTACTATAAACCACTCTTACTACAAATACCGAATCAGTAGGAATATAAGTATCATTCTTTAGGTAATTTCATCCAAAGCCTCTGACTATCCTCATCACAACCATCACACTAGTATGTATTATAATCATCCCTTATTAAAACACCTATTTTATTGTTATTATTAGCAGTTTGCGATTTAGCATAGACCACTTACTAAATGTAATACTTTTTTATGACGTCTACTATATTTATCGTAGTCATCATTAAGAATAACCATTCACTTTGTACATGCACTAATTTATTAACATGAATTCATGATCTACTCAATGAATGATCACATATACTTAGATGATATGGATTATAAGCCCACGGTATTTTAGAAATACCCTCAAATAACATTTGCTTGTTGAAACTAACACAATAACTGCGTATGTTGTTTGATTCTATTTCATTATGTCAAGAATATTAACTTTTACCGCTACTATATTTATGTGGCGACATTTATTGGTGGGTATAGCATGACTTACTTGTTCTAATCTACAACATAATTACGTGTTGGATTCCGGTTTTGGGTAACATCAGAATTTAAATTGCATATTAAATATCAACTGATTTTATTTCCAACAAGAATATGAAACAGTCATGAAATAGCATATAGTGTATTGCCACCGACTTCTCTCAGCCTGGACCTTGGTCCTGCGTTCCCAGTAGTAGCTACTACTTTTTCTAATTAACACATCATGTCAACCCAATATTTATCTTTACTTCAATGACATTTTTCTTAAAATCATCATCCCGAGGAAGTCTTCCAAATAAAGACGAAACGTTGATGAATACATAAAAAAACACCTTTTGGTTTTTTTTTTTTCATTTCCCATATAGTGTATTATATGATGTATTATCGTAATATTATTTCTTTATGAAATATCACATATTTTTGAAGTTATTCCATGGACACATTGATAACCAAACAACTATTGAATCTGAAACGTTACATTGTGGGGATCCATTCATGAAATGCCGAAATAGGGGATTGAAATTTCGTCTTTAAGTAAAACATGACCGAACGTTTCAAAGTCATAGACATATAATAAGCCAAATAGGGTATCAGATGCGAAGCATTATTGGCTGCAATATGGACGAAGTAGCCTGTCTCGACAATACATAGAACCAAAGTTAGCGCAATTCTCGTTATGAAGACAGTTCTAACTTTTATCATGACCGATTCGTTAAACCAGCTTAATAACGTTTGGTCAAGCGATGTGTATTCTAGGATGTACACACACGCACAAAGACATCAAGTACATACAAACAACCTAGACCCAGCACATAACTTCCCTGGCGTAAGTAACAACGAAACAATCAACTAGATTGTATAATCTATATTAAGAATCACTTCGCATTTCTTATTAAATACTCTTAGTAAAATGAAGTAAATTCGAACGGATTTAAACGGATATATATATTAATGGATATATATATATATATATATATATATATATATATATATATATATATATATATTAATATATATATGTATTAATATTTATATATTTACATATACAGTACTATCCCAAATTAAGGAAAACAATTAAATCTTCCTAATCTCACATACATCATATGTTAATATGTGTGAAACAAAATTACTACATACGTTAATTATGTAGTTGGATTTTACCGGGATCTTAAGAGGAATTAAACTAATATTAATGAAGTTATTCACCGTTTTACATATTTCAAGTGTCCAAAATTAAGGACCATTAAGGAAAAATATATATTTTAGAACATTAGGGTGTTTTGGTATGAAAGGATGAACACACATATTCTAAACTTTAATTATCATCACTGCTGCAAGTAACGCAATATCAATCACGTCAAATAGAAATAAAACTTATTTAACCGACATTGCAAAAATCGTCAAATTAAGAAAAGAAAAGTTGACAATAGAAGAAATCTGAAAACGTGTGAAACGTTCAAAAAGTGTTGAAAGCCGAGTTCTCAAACTCTTTAAAGAAACTAGAAGGTTAAGTAACACAAAGAAACCCGGTAGACAAATAAAGTCAACGGTAAAAAAAGACAGAGTTATTCAACGCCTAGTGTTAAAATACCGTTTCCTTAAAGCTTGCAACATTTTTAAACAAATGGAAGGTGTCACAAGTGTTTTCACGACAGACTGTGCCCAGAAGGTTGCACGAAATAGGTATTTTTGCAAAATCTCCTCGAAAAAAGCCGCTGATAAGTAATAAACACAAAGCAGTTAGATTGGCGTTCGCAAAAAAGTATGCAATATAATCAGAAAAAATAGAAAAAAACAAGAGACAAGGGAACTGTTAGAAATGAAAGCAAATTAAAAAAAACAGGTTTGAGTTTTAAACAGATGAAAATAACATGGATCTCACTTACTTCACAGGAATATTATATATATTAATTGAGTTGTGGAAGAAATTATAATGGCAACCCATGGCTTAATATTAGAATAATGGGGTTTGTTTAGCAGAAGTGGCTTGCAGAACAATAACAGATACATGGAAGAGGAGAAAGTGTAGAAAATATGAGAGAATTGATGATTTAGAAATAAAATGTTTGCTTTTCGTGAGTGTAGAAGATTGGAGATAATACAGAAAATAAAGAAGCGGTTTGGGAACGAAAAATACAGTTGCGAGATATCGTACCACACAATTGACGACATCTCTAATACTATCTTATGTATTTTTTTACTTTGCTTAACCACAAACATAACATACTTCCACTGACACGCAAGGTGATAGATCTAATTAGGTTGTGCATATTGATATGACCCCTAAGTGTTGGTCAGCAAGATTTATGTTCACAATAATTTTAAATTTCTGAATGTTAGTACGGCACTGAAGGAAGGATCAGGCAAGGAATTCAAACACTAGCAATTTAAAGAAAATAAGTTATTAGAGTATCAATCCCTCCGACATCTGGCATTCTCTACAGTCAAATGGTGGGCGCTTACTGATTTTCGAGTTTGTATGGTTCGAGTGTGTAGGCTTTGTAGGGTTAATGTCGACAGCACTATAACAGCAACTTCGTAGGAGCACATTCCATCGAGGTACTATTAAATGAAGCACAAAGTTGAAACATTGCGGCGATATGGTAGGGGGTCAAACTTAGTAAACAATGTAGGACCCATTAGATTAGATACTTTTTCATGAACCATGTCTAAGAGGGAGATAGTAGTGGTTGGTACAACATCCTAAATGCAACAACTATACGTCAGGAATAATCATATGACTGCTTTGTAGGTGTATAGGATGGTAGCAGATGTAAGAAGGTGTATAACACGGTAAAGTGTGCCCCCTTCTCTTTGCAGCAGCCTTTACATTATCTTCCATGTATTAGTTGCATTTCATGTGACCTGATAATGTTAAGCCGAGGAGTGTAAATCTGTGCATCTCGGGTAAGTTACCATTAGCCATGGTAATCGGTGCTTGGAAAAGGTTCTTTTATTTGTTGAAGATAACGTGAATTCTCTTTTTAGGATTAACTGTTGCCATTCTCTTATGTCCTTATAAAACTACAGATTAAAGATGCGTTTCTAAACGTTTAGCCCTCGTCTTCAATATGGGTGGGTCGTTTTTCTCACATGTCAAGAATAGAGCGCAGTGCCATCAGCAAATATACACTATCGTTCATAATTTAATAAGAATTGTCGTTCATGCAGATCAAACAGATTACAAGTCCTAAAATAAGCCCGCGGAATACACTCACATTAAGGTCACGTTCTTTGGATAACCAGCTAACGAGGGCAACTCGGATATTTCTTTGGTAGAAATAATGATCTGATTATAATAAATATGTGTGTACTAATACCACACGATGTAATTGTCTTGGAAGGTTTTAGATACATCAAACGCTACCGCCCTACACCCACTTCCCTTACCCAAGGTATGGTATATGCCCTCAGAGATGTTCGTAAGGATATCCGCAGTAGAACGTGTTTCCGTTACCATATTCCGATATTTATCAAAACAGTGTTACATTAACAAGCTTGTTGACTAGAAGTTCATTGATTATGATCCAGAGGTTTTCGCGAAGCGCGACAGGAGTATGATTGTGTGATGATTTGGCGGATCATTTCTTTCATATAAATATGTTTTCTACTGCCACAACATATGCAATATTCCAGCTATCAGGGAAGCGATATTGTTCAACGTATTTGTTGTAGAGTGTGTAGAGAACAGGGGCCAGCTCAGCAATGTAAACGATATAATACCATTTCAACATCCTCTGGAGGTATCAACGTGTTTATGATATCCAAGACATTGGGAGGAGTTATAATCAGGTTACAACGTATGGGTCTAGTCCGCAAAGAGAAATAAGGAAGGAAGTGTTTTTGTGGAGTCAAACGTGTAGTATAATGAAGACCATTAGGAGAGTAATTAAGCCTTATCAGTTAGTGGTCAAACAACCTTATAATGAGTTGATAGCGGTGAATTGTTTATTTCCAAATTATTCACCACCATATTGTAGATTTTCCAAAAGTCACAGTTTCTTAATTTATTTGCCTCAATGAGTTTTCGGATAATCATTGTATATTCTTGATTAGCTGCAGCTATTAAAGTCTTACAATTATTTCTTCATACTATAAATGTATGCATATGTGTAGGTTACTTATGTCAGTTGAATAGACGGAATGATGACTGCCTATCAGCAGGAGCAGCTGCAACGATTGAATTGACCCATTCAAGAGAGCAGACTTGTCAATGGGTTTCCTGCGTCGTGACATGTGCTTCAAGGTTTGCTTTTACCCATGCGGGTACCTTATTTGAGCACTGATCAGAAAGGCGTATCTGATGTTATCTCTGGCGTATTATCAATCTGCTGTTTTTAAGCAACGGCTTTTCAATGGTGGGATCGATATATTAGGGTAACGTCAATGGGATCAACATTCATAATTAGACTATTAGAATCCATCACACAAGTGTCGGGGAGTGTTGTAAGGAATAAGTCAAGAAGTAAGAATTTTATATTATTACGATTTGTGATGCGGATCGGCAAAGTGGAAGTCTGTGAAAGGACGTGTTCAATTGAGAAAATACGCATGCTGTTACCAGCTGTGACTGTATAGCTTGAACATCCGATCCAATCAGCGTAGTGGAGATTACAAATCCGCAAATATGTACTAAGGAGCTTGGATATAGCGATTGTGACGTCGGAATGCTATCAAGGACAAAGTCGAGGAGGGCACAGCCTTGGGTCAAAGGAGAACGGTATATGAAATATAAATAACTAACGTTGTGTTATAAGGTTAATGCACAGTAATGTAGGCTTGATCATCTAATTCGCGATTATGTTCTCTAGAGGAAAGGACGGTATTACGAATGTTAACTCTAGTTATGTGCATACGTTTGTCAGAGTCCTTACGGTAGAGTGCGAGGTATCAAGGTATGTCAAAGCGATTAACATATATTTTCCTTAATTAAATCTACATTTAAAATCTACTCTGATATCTAACTAGGTCAATTACTTATGCTTGTTTTCAGAAACAGCAAGTTTGTTTGGTCACTTTCATTGATTTTTATGTTCAAACTGTTCAATATTTTCTCTTAATATATTCATCAATGCAAGAGGTCGGATAAATTTTAACCTTTTTTCCGTTCACGTGTACTACCACCGCAAACTATGCTTACCGAAAATACAATTGTCATTGGAACTATAAGTTCGTAGCGCCCCTATTATTTCATATTTTGATGTTGCTTTTTTAGTTAGATACTCTCTATTTCACAAATTAACTCAGGACGATTTCTCTTCTGACATTTTATATCACTTAAGTAGCGTTTCCATTGGGTATTTTTTGTAGTGTAACCGAAAATAAAAAGGTTTACGAAGATAATCAAACTCTTCAACAAGCTCCCAGCAAAACCACGTATTTTCTGTAATTCCCGCTGCTTTCTGAAAATAACCTGCATGTTTTCCATAAGTCTGTACATTTATCTCAATAGGTTTCAACATATACTAATAAGTTCTAACTATAAAGTTATATAATTATGAAGAAAAGCCGGCAGATGGGCAGTCATGACATGAGAAGCATCGCATTCTTTTTCAGCTGGTAAGTGTTTTTTTTTCTTTATTGTCATAGTAATCAAATGCCATATTTGGCATTCTAGTTCATCGCTCTTAGAGATAATACCGCTTACATTTACTGAAAACTACATTTATTCTCCAGAGTGTTTTAGTTGGCAAATGAAAATAATTTATTTTACATTAAACCTTACCAGAATAACAGTAATATGATTATATTTACCGACGACTATAACTCCTTAGTCAATTCGCTTACTTTCTAATTACTTAAACATAATTAAACACAATATTATACAAATAAAATATTTCACTAAGAAATGTCCTTTAGAAAAAAATAACTTGTTCGCATTCCGTGAAATATTACAAGCGGCTTCAGATGAGTATGATGAATTTAAATGCATGTGACAAACGAATAAGCGCATTGCTGTTTATTAGTTTTGGGAATATATTACAGACTATATAATAATTTAAATACTTTTGTATAATTTATACTTTCAATTTATACTTACTTGCTCTATTTAGAAACAAATGGTAGAATACAGAAAATAATTATTGCAGTCCTACGTGTTACATATTTAGTATTTATCAGCAACTATTAAGCTCGTTATGGAGCTAAAAATAGTATAATACATATTGTATCCGTAAATTATTTCTTGGTGCTAGTCTTTGTTTTTACTGCATTCACTTTAACTGGATCATCTTCGCAATAATTTTTATATTGAAAATTATCACGCTGGTAATATTTTTATAAGCGATGGAACGTAGATCACGGAAAACTAAATCGACCAGGGAGAACCGCATGCCAGGAATTAGATAACGTCTACAATATTAGAAGTGTAAGTGACGAATTAACATTTGTGTGTTCTCTTTGTTCGCACTAAACAAACTATTCGTTTCTTAACTTATTGCTGCAACATATTCATACACAAGTTATATTTAGTGTTTGATTTCATGAGATTTCAATTAATTTAATTACTATATATCAGACAAATTTATCTGAAGATTTCCATTTTTTTACATACTTATTCTTATATGCATATACATTTTTTTAGTATAGTGTATCTCTGACTCGAATACATACCTCTAAATATACTTTTTGGCGGACGTTACTTTAACTCCATCTAGAGGTATTATCTACAGACGCGCAATAAAATAAGAAACAAAAACCCTATCTGAGAGAAAAACGTTCAGACTCTTCGGCCTAACATTCACAGGTAACATGAATCGAAACAAACACATTGACTACATTGCAAAGGCTGCTTCAAATAAAGTGGGATCCCTCTATTGTGCTAGAAATCTTTCGACACTTGACTATATAATATCTCTACAAATTCACCACCCTGCCATGTATTGAGTATTGTTTTTATGTTTGGGCTAGTACACCATCCACTGCCCCCTAGACAAGACCAACAAACTAGTATATAATACAATGGGGCCCTCACTATCCACCAAGCTCCAGCCTCTGTCCCATCGTCACAATGTCGCATTCAACCAAATGTGCTTCAACGTACTCGCTGTTCTGGTGCCACTATCGATGTATATATACTCGCCCAACCCGACAATAGTCTGGATCCTATCTATTCACTGTTGGTGTCACCAGATGCCGGAGAGCCTTCTACTCCAATAGTTTTTCTACGAGATACCGGTCTTTTGAACTTTATCGCTGCTCCCTCTTTCCCCGACTGAACCGGCATGCATAAATGTTAAACTAATGTGAACAAGTATCTCACTGCACGGCTCCTAATTAAGGATGCCCCCCCCCCAAACTTTCACCCCAATACCGAGTAGACCCATACGTCTACAGTAACTATTTACCTTGTTAGGTGAGAACTAAGTTTTTAAAATATAAAAAGAAAATAAATAATGTATGTTTCACTAAACAGGAGTGTAACTAATTAATACTTTAAACACATAAATCACCTAAAAAAATTGAATTGTTTAATTACTTTTAATTTTCGCTATTTTATTGTTCGTCTTATTCGGATTTGAAGCAAACTTTTTATGCCATGTATTTTCTCCATACTTGGAGGAATAATTTAAAAATGAGTTACGTCCTTCTGGTGTCTGGTGCGTTTTCAGCCTTACACTCTGATAGATATACATTGAATGATATTATATAAAAAGTACCGCAGAGTCGGATACAACTTGTTTTATAATATGTTACTTCTTTCGCACGACGTGCGTTACAGACAATGAAGCAAGATAGAATACAAAAAAGATGGAAACACTGAATAGAAGGAAGACACAACATAAACTCATCGTAACAACGAAGGATGAAAGTAAGAAAATAAACTGGAAATGGATAAAACAATAAAAAGAGGGAACCGCGATGTCAAAACGAGGCTTTGAATGAAAAATATTAAATAAAGGACCCGTGGGAAAGAGAAAAATTAAAGAAACACTCAGGGACAAATGTAATGATAATAAAATAGTAAAAGAAAAGTGGGATAACAAAATAAGTAAATGACAAAAATAGTAAATAAATATTGAAACATAACTAGGCAAAAACAAACAAAAATAAAATAAGAGCGACGTAAACTGAAAGGCAAAGAGAAAATAGTGATAAAGACGAAGAAATAAAAAAAAAGGGAGGAACCAAGGAAGGAAAAAGAGAGAATTAAATTAAATAGAAAAAACAACTAAAAAAAAATGTAAAAATCGATCAGACGGGAAAACGAGATGAAGAACCGTGAACATATGAAATAAAAAGAAATAAGTGAAATACTAAAATAAGGAGACATGATTAATGGAAGAATAAGGATGGGACACGACTAAAGGAAATTTAATGCGTACGAAATTAATTCGTGACAGATTCAATTTACAATTCCCAGAGTTCACTGAGTCCATCGTTTGGATCAGGTGTTGAATGTACAAGACAAGAAATACTTCACTAGTCAGTGGGGAAAAAGCGAACAGAAAATAAATCAAACGAAATCCAGCGATAAATGCATTAATGTAAGATTAAATTCCAAAGAAGGAAAACATACATTAATACATACAGAGGAAAATGAGAGGCGAATAATACATACGTTAAAAGATGGCAAAAGATGTGCTTGAGCATATATATATACATATATATATATATATATATATATATATATATATATATATACATATATATATATATATATATACATATCTATACATTTATATATATATATATACATCTATACATATATATATATATATGTGCATATATATATAATATATATACATGTATATACATATACATATATATATATATATAATTATATACACATTTATATATAATATATATAGCCATATATATACATGTATATACATATACATATATATATATAATTATATACACATTTATATATAATATATATAGACATATCTATACATATATACATACATATATAGATAATATATATATACATGTATATACATATATATACATATATATATACATGTATATATACACATATGTATATACATATATATATATGTATACATATATATATATAATATATATATAGATACATAGATATAATATATATATATACATACATAGATATAATATATAATATATATATAATATATATATATACGTATATACATATACATATACATATATATACATATCTTCATATATACATATATATATATATATACATATATATATACATATATATATATATATATATATACATATATATATACATATATATATATATATATATGTATATGGGAAATGAAAAAGGAATAACCAAAACATGGTATTTTATGTATTCATCAACGTTTCGTCTTTATTTCTAAGACTTCTTTAGGATAATAATTTAAAGAAAAATGTCATGCAAGTACATACTACTATTGGGTTTACATTATGGGTTAATGAGAAGAAGTAGTAGCCACTACTGGGAGCGCAGGACAAAGGTCTAGGTTTAGGGAGTTAAATGAATGCAAATGGCTGTGAGTTAAAAAGAGGAGGGGTGGGAGTGTTCGTGAATTTGTCTCATATATATTTAAGGAGTATACCCGGAGCAGAAGATTCATACTTCAGGCAGAACATATTTTAACCACTTTGATAACCCTTACGCAGATGAAAACAACAACAAACTATAGGTATATTTAACATGATTTCTATAATCTATTATATAAATGTCACCTGTCTGTATGTCTGTATGTATGTATGTATGTATGTATGTATGTATGTATGTTGGTCTTCTCCTCCGATACTACCCAACAGACACTTACGCAGATGACATTATTAAAACCAGCCAGCCCCCAGACGTGTTATCTCTGAGAATTGGAGGAACACGTTCATATTTTCGTATAGAAATGGCTCGAAACGTTGAGGGGGGGTGTCTTAAAAAATCAAGACAGAGTACAAAAACGATTTGCGCATGCGTGAAATATATGTCACTTCCTCAACACGACAATTTTGAACGCGCCATTTATGAAAAACGTAAGTTTATGTACTTTTTTTATTTGTTTCTGTAATCAACAATTATAAACAACTTAATTTTTATTTAAACAAAAAAAATCGCTAATATTATTTGTTTATTAAACGTATCGGAAAAAAATAACAACACTATATTGGTTTATTATGCATTCTGTCCTCGTGGGGAGGCAAGTATACTGACACAAAAACATTTTTGTTTAGTTTCCCAACGTGAAACGCAATATATTTTAATAAATAAACAAAATATATACATTTTAAAAAATAACCGTACATTAGGCATAATCAACAATTAAGATCGCTAATTTTATTTACAAATATTTCTATAACTTAATTTTTTTGTTTATTAAACCTATCGTAAAAAAAAAAACACTATATCATTTTTTTTTTTTAAACAAATCTGTGACTTCTACACTATGTAGCTTCAACAACACAATTTTGAACGCTCCATTTATGACAAACGTAAGTTTACAAACTTTTTTTTATTTGTTTCTGTAATCAACAATTATAAACAACTTACTTTTTATTTAAACAAAAAAAATCGCTAATATTATTTGTTTATTAAACGTATCGTAAAAAAACAGCAACACTATATTGGTTTATTATGCATTCTGTCCTCGTGGGGAGGCAAGTATACTGACACAAAAACATTTTTGTTTAGTTTCCCAACGTGAAACGCAATATATTTTAATAAATAAACAAAATATATACATTTTAAAAAATAACCGTACATTAGGCATAATCAACAATTAAGATCGCTAATTTTATTTACAAATATTTCTATAACTTAATTTTTTTGTTTATTAAACGTATCGTAAGAAAAAAAAAATATCATTTTTTTTTCTTTTGGTAAATTTATAGAAGTGCACCTTTCGTATTTCGACCCCTAAAAAAAAAAGTTTCTACTTTTTTTGGCAAATTACATGTAAACAGCCTTAAAAAATATCTGCTAAGAAAAAAATTTATGAAAATTGTTATTATTTTAGAATTTAGGAGTGGGGGCATTTTCCTATATAAGTTATACGTAAAGTGAGCACGCATTTCTGGTCCACCGAATCTCAACTCTCGTATGAATAATCCGATATTTCATATTATAATAATTTTTTTAAAAAATCACCTCTAACAATTAATATAAAAATTTACGTTTTACTTATTTAAATGAATTTAAAACAACTGTTACTTATACAGAATTTGAACTTTCTTAAAATCGTTTTAAACGATCACTATTGACAAAATAGTCAATAGAATTTGAATTCTTACAATAAAACAAATCACTAACTACTCATTTCATTGAGAAATTTTCACTTCAGAAATTACTGTTGCCTACTTTCAGAAACTTTTCATTCATACAATAAGATAAATCGATGACTTTACATGCAGTCTAGCACTTCCGGTTGACTCGGTGGAATGAATGGAACTCTTCAATTATTAAGTCCAAGTGACGTTTGAAATGCAGAACTACCCTTACTTATTACAATAAAATATCAGAATTTGTTAAAGTTTTTGTATTGTTTTTTTCCTTATTTTTTAGAGTTTAAAGTTTTATTTTTTTCCTTTTTTATAATATAAAGGGGTGGCACTTTTACCCCCCGGCACACCCCCGCCGCCAGCATTTTGGCTCACGTGACACAATCGCCGTCATTTATAAACAGAGAATAGTCCTCGTTATAAACACTTAGCATATATCCCCCCCCCACAATACACATTTTTTTTTTGTTTATTATTTTGTTACCTTACGAAATAGAACGAAGGTTGATGGATTTTCCCCACCCTTTTCCCGGGTGGCACTTTTACCCCCCGGCACCCCCCGGCACACCCCCGCCGCCAGCATTTTGGCTCACGTGACACAATCGCCGTCATTTATAAACAGAATAGTCTTCGTTATGAACAGTTAGCATATATCCCCCCCCCCAATACACATTTTTTGTTGTTTATTATTTTGTTACCTTACGAGGATAGAACGAAGGTTGATGGATTTTCCCTTCTGAGTATATCCCCACTGAAAAAATAAATGTTTCAAATTCTTTAAACTCAGTGCTCTGAAAGTAATTGAACCAATTTTCAATAAAAAAAAATTTAAATACTGCACTTTGTTCCAAGCGAAGAAGCTAAGAAATATTGTTTAGACCTTTCATATTTGTGCCGGGGGGTAAAAGTGTAAATCGATTCTCAGCAAACCGCCGCCACAAACAAGCGCCCTCGCTGCCGCCAGCATTTTGTGCTCACGAGTGACACAATCGCCGTCAATTATAAACAGAATAGTCTTCGTTATGAACAGTTAGCATATATCCCCCCCCCCAATACACATTTTTTGTTGTTTATTATTTTGTTACCTTACGAGGATAGAACGAAGGTTGATGGATTTTCCCTTCTGAGTATATCCCCACTGAAAAAATAAATGTTTCAAATTCTTTAAACTCAGTGCTCTGAAAGTAAATGAACCAATTTTCAATTAAAAAAAATTTTAATACTGCACTTTGTTCCAACCGAAGAAGCTAAGAAATATTGTTTAGACCTTTCATATTTGTGCCGGGGGGTAAAAGTGTAAATCGATTCTCAGCAAACCGCCGCCACACATTCGTAAAACAAATATGAAAGGTCTAAACAACATTTCTTAGCTTCTTCGCTTGGAACAAAGTGCAGTATTAAAAATTTTTTTAATTGAAACTTGGTTCAATTACTTTCAGAGCACTGAGTTTAAAGAATTTGATACATTAATTTTTTCAGTGGGGATATACTCAGAAGGGAAAATCCATCAACCTTCGTTCATCAATCCTCGTAAGGTAACAAAATAATAGACAACAAAAAATGTGTATTGGGGGGGGGGGGATATATGCTAACTGTTCATAATGAAGACTATTCTGTTTATAAATGACGGTGATTGTGTTACGTGAGCCAAAATGCTGGCGGCGGGGGTGTGCCGGGGGGTAAAAGTGCTGCCGATATAAAGTATCAGAATTTGGCATAATTATGTTGTCGTGTAAAGTTATAATTGCGTATAAAGAAGTATATCAGGTGGTACGTTATTATGTAATAGCTGTCCTTTACGTAAAATAATGGCAAAAATGAAAAATCCGTGTAAACGGATTAAATGTTCCCCCACCCACCCCCACCTAAATATATAAGACAGCGACTACATAATAACGTGCCACCCATTATAAATAATATTACAATATTTTTATAAATAATATTACAATATTTTTAAGTATAAAAACTCATCCGACATAATCAAATACTAATTCGTAAACGTCGATAATTAAATATGATACACTTCTTTTTAAGGCATTAGAACTTTACACGATAAAAAAACAATTGACAAATTCGGATATTTTCCATTATAATAAATTTAAAAAAAAAACATGAAACTCACAAAAAAAAATCAAAAAAAAATTGCTAAAATTTTTTAATAAACACTTACTCTGTCTGTGATAAGGGGGCCTTTGAAAATTAAAGAAGCCTACAGAGCCACATTAAAATCACCCCCCCCCCAAACTGCTTCCCTTATATTAAATACATTTTCTTCTTTTTTCAACATACACTAATTGACATTAATTTAGACTTAGATTTACCCGTGAGGCGGTGGCAAGCGACATGTTGTCGATAGTGTTCACCACTCGACTACAACAATATTTCTGTTTCACACTTACTACAATAACTTCCAGTAGTATTTACTGACCAACACCTCAGATTTGTTTGCCTTTCAAGCTCCAAACGGAAACAGAATTTACGTGCTTTAAATAGTAATTAATGCCCCCCTTCATTTGCCCAATTGATACACATCAGAAACATATTACATACAATAACATATCCTTTGGACTTTTAACACAATACATGGTTCAGATCAAAATTGGTTTAATTTCTTGCAAATCAGATGTGACTAACCTGCCACATTTTCAAGATTTTCATAGCAAGAGTTTTCCATCTAAAGCTAGGTATCCTTATCCAACTCCTAACGAAAGGAAACATTTTAGGAGTGGTCATAGCATACATGTACACTGTTGAGTGGCAGAAAAGAGGATTGCCACATGCTCATTGTCTGGTTTGGCTTCAACAAAAATTGAGATCCTCTGACATAGATTCAGTTATCAGTGCGGAAATTCCGGATCCAGTGGCAGATCCGCTTTTACATGATATCATTAGGCACCATATGATTCATGGACCATGTGGAAACATAAACAGATGTTCACTCTGTCTCAAAGATGGACACTACAGTAAGAGATATCCCAGACACTTCTCGAGTGAAACTCAATCGGATACAAATGGCTACCCACAATATCGACTATCTCCTTTAGCTGGATGTTTTGAGACGACAGTTACCCAACCTGGCAACATAACGGTTCCTGTAGACAACCGATGGGTTGTACCACATAATAAACTGCTTTGTAAGATTTTTGATGCACATATCAATGTTGAATACTGCAACAGCGTGAAATCAATAAAATACATTTGTAAATATGTAAATAAAGGTAGTGATCAAGCTATCTTCACAATTGAAAGTAATGCTCATGATGAAGTTAAGAGATAAGAAACAGGACGTTACATATCAACCAATGAAGCCATTTGGAGAATACTTAACTTTCACATACATGTACATCATCCCCCAGTTATTCACCTATCAGTTCATCTAGAAAATTGACAGCGGATATACTTTACTGAAAGTACTGCAGCAGATAGAGTTGCAAATCCACCTACAACCACTCTAACAGCTTTCTTCAAATTGTGTCAAACAGATTTTTTTGCACGTACACTTTTTTACTCGGAAGTTCCACTTTATTATACCTGGGACAGTAAAACTAAGCTCTTCAAGCGACCACTGAACTGTGTATAACACAATAAAAATTCCAATATTCATTGTCACCATGTTCTATTTCAGTAAGTAACCAATTTCAAACTCATCAAGAGTTTTCAGAATTCTAATTTCATTTTAACTACATTTTGTTTATACAAATTACCAATTCTAAAATGACAACTCTCCCAGAGTTTAGAATAATTAAATAATGAATGATGCCCCCCCCCTGAGTTGAGAATAATTAGAAAATGAATGACACATCCACCAGAGTTGAGAATGACTTAAAAATGAATGACACCTCTCCAGAGTTGAGAATAACTAAAAATGAATGACAGTTGAGAATTGACTAAAAGAACATGGTTTTGGTTGCTTAACATCCAAACATGCCTCCCAAAATTCAACCTCTGGTCCCCGTTCTGGGAGGTGGTAACAGGGTAAAACAGTGTAAATGCTTAGGAGGTTATGGATGCAACTTTACACCAGTTCTTATAGCCCGTTTCACTCTGTATAACCCTGGCTAACAAGGCTCTGGTAATGTATTCTTCAACTATTTTGTTTCAAACAAGTATATTTATTTGCTTGCTATTTATTCTATTAGTTTATCGATGTTACATTCAATAAACAGCATGTGTATCATTCTATTAACTATGCAACACCATATAAATACTGCTACATGATATAAACCAAACTATGCACACAGATGAAGCAAGGGAGACAGTCGGACAGATAGGGGAAAACGGTCATTATCAGAGAAAATATTTTTGTTTACTTTTTTGGTGCACATTCTTTTTTTTATAATTATTTTCACTTTCTAACTAAATGTTTGAAAACTATTAGCACTGAAACTTAGTGAAAACAATGGCACTTTGGTGAGAAGTGAAATGACTATATAGTCCCATTGAGACTCCCTCGTGAATATAGTAAGGCACCTCACCCAACAAGCAATAGTAAATACATCTCCTATTAGAAAGTTACACAAAGGAAAACGTCAACACAAATTTACACTAGAGTATTGATTTACTCCTCTCCAGGAGTTAGGCACAAGGCCAGTTTTTATGTTACTCCCACAAGTCGGGTTGGGAAAGTGGGGTTTAAAAATTGCCTGGGCAGCCCTGTCGGCATTGCCCGGTAGGGGCGCCTCAGGCAGTAAGCAATAAACTTACTCCTCCCCAAAGAGGGGAGGCAAAGCCTGGGAAGGTGGACCTCCTAGAACTGCACAGGACAGACCCATAGACCGGCGTAAATCAAGCCCCGAAGGCCAAGACGATACCAGTTTATCGGGTGCAGTATCCATCGGAACAGATACTACACTTTGATCTTAGCCAAAAGGCGTTATTTAACCCCTACCCACAATAGGAATATGTGACACAAGGTCGGAAAGTTAGATTTGAAAAGCCAGCGCTCGAGAAGGTGAGCACTCTGGCCATTAAAAATTGCCTGGGCAGCCCCGTCGGCATTCCCCGGTAGGGGCGCCTCAGGCAGTAAGCAATTAACTTACTCCTCCCCAAAGAGGGGAGGTAAAACCTGGGAGGGTGGACCTCTTAGAACTGCACAGGACAGATCAGACCAACAGACCGGCGGAAACCAAGCCCCGAAGGCCAAGACAATACCGATCTATTAAGTGCAGTATCCATCGGAACAGATACTACACTTTGATCTTAGCCAAAAGGCGTTATTTAATCCCCACCCACAATAGGAATATGTGACACAAGGTCTGAAAGTGGGATTTGAAAAGCCAGCGCTCGAGAAGGTGAGCACTCTGGCCATTACAAATTTCCTGGGCAGCCCTGTCGACATTCCCTGACAGGGGCGCCTCAGGCAGCAAGCAATTAACTTACTCCTCCTCAAAGGGGGGAGGTAAAGCCTGGGAGGGTGGACCTCTTAGAACTGCACAGGACAGATCAGACTCACAGACCGGCGGAAACCAATCCCCGAAGGCCAAGACAACACCGATCCATGAAGTGCAGCAACCATCGGAACAGATACCACACTTTGATCTTAGCCAAAAGGCCAAGCTATTTTACTACTAAACAATATCTTAGTTCTGTTTCAGTTTGGAATTGCTTAACAGCCTGAGACCCCCCAGTACCAGAAAATCTCAATTGAAGCAGCCTTTTTCAATAGAGTACAGCATTTGTTCTTTGTAATTTTATATCTTTTACTACAAAACTATCTATTTTTAAACAAACTGCATTTTATCCTTTTCTATTCACAATTCAGAACACCTTTGAAATAGATTCCTTTATGTTCTATATATTTGATGCTTTGTTTCCTTCAGATTTGATTATCAGAGTCCGGCTATACCACAATTTGAATTAAGAGAAATTCAGACTACCCATTACCTTATGCATGGATTAATAGACACTATTTATTCTTATAAACACAGGACTCACTGCTTCAGTTATTTTTTTTGTGAGTGTGTAATCTTTATGAACAATTTCTTTTTAATACATGACTTTAGTTTGATGTATGATTAGTAAACAAAAAAAAGAAGATCACTGATCATCACAAACGAAGGACTCTGTTCTTGCAATAATAACTATGTCATAGCTCTCATGTTTATAATTATCTATTCCTCAAAATCATAAAAGAAAGAACATTCTTTGGGGTGAATTCTTGATGATAGCAAGTCACTAATAAGAACTTAACACAAACATTTCAGTACTTTCATATTTTGAGTTTTAAAAAGTGATTATTAATGATGTACATTTTTAGCCACATCATTTTGATTACTGTACTCATTCATTTGAATAATATATTTTCTAATTTCATCTTCCATTTCAGACAATTTGGTTGTTTTTCTCAATTACATCTTTCATTTAAGTGAATTTGCCTACTTAGTTTCATTAACCACACAATCAACCTGGAGATTTCGATGATGACAATGTAGCTTGAAATTTATTTTTATATTCTTTTATATAAAATGAAGACTATAGCAAAATCTTATTACAAATAATCAAAATGAGGACGGTTAAAAAAACGTTTTATTACTAAAACATCACGGTTGAACAATGTGTTTCTGTGATTGATATCATTAAGTGCTGCAGTTCCTTTTTTAAATTTGTGTTTTTATCTTTTGACACAATTACACATTCTCAAAAGACACATTAAAATAAAAATCACCCATTTAAATATAAAATTGTTTTTGTTTTTTTTTCATTATATTCTTGCTTGAAAGTGGTGAACAAACTTAAAATAAATGTGTTTCAATATATTGAGCAATAAACTAATCATTTTTCATAAATATGTTAAGCACATTTTTTGACTATTGTTTTGTTGTTCATGCCTAGGTTTATAATCCGAAACAAACTCAGGAGCAATACATTATTACTGCACTAGGACACTTTCTAAATGTTATATTTTGTAGAAAACACTGATCAGTTCCCTAGATGCAACAGATGTGTGCAATAATGCAGTAGGACACGCAAAACATAGTAAATGCTGCATTCGGATGTACTTAATACTCTAGATAGAGCAAGTATGTGTTATAATATAGTGTGACTCTTAGTATGTCTTATGGTGAATCTAACAGTGCACAATATCATAGAGATAGCATGTGTGTAATTTACTAATGGATATATACTAAATCAGTAACTGTTCAATATGTTAGATAGAACAGTGTAACACTTGGTAAGGTGTACCTGCTTAATCTGTCGGTGTTCTTTACCCTAAATACAGCAGCTGTCTGTAAATTCGGTCTATTCTACTTTTGACTAGAATGATCAGTCACCACAATACCACATTTACTCATAACCTTATATTTGCTTTTTGCTTTATTGAACAAGTTGTAAACTTTCATTCTTTTTAGTTTTTACGGACGTTAACCAAACACTTAGACTGGTACCGACTTCAGTTACCAATTAAGGGTTGTAGCATCCATCTGAACAAATACTAAACTTTGAATTATTTACTTGCAGAAAATATGAAAAAATTACATTCAAAACAAGGCTTTCAAAAGTGTTCTAAAGTAATAAAAATGTATATCCTACTATAACTAGAATGTTAGTCACCACAATACCACATTTACTCATAACACAAATTAGACACAAGACCATCAGAAGTGTGGGAAAGAGTGTCGTCGGTCATCATTGTTCTAACATATGAAAAAAAATTAATATTTCTATGTTTCCCCAGCTAAGACATTTGTTGCTGAGCAAGGTTAGTTGAAGGTTAACATAAAATAGTAAATTCTTTACAGTAAGGTAACATTGGCATTTTCCCTTTAATGTTATCAATAATTAAACACTGCTTTTAATGTTATCCAGTAAAAGAGAATAGCAAATCAGTCAGCATTTTTTTACATTGAAATTTAACAAGTTCTAGGCGCTTGGTTGTGATAGTGCTCTCTTGGCCTCCTTATTTTAAAAGTGCTCATTATCCTACATAGAACGAGTGTTTAATTAAATAGAGTTCAATATCCTAGATAGAGCAGGTGTGTTTATTATACACACCATAGCACAGGATTAAAAAAAAAAAACTGATGTTCGGGGAGCAGTCAAACAGTGAAACAGTCAAAGCTGGAGGTTCGGGAAAAGATTCAGAGCTTGCAGTATATGAAAGAGTCACCCTGATGTTTAAGGTGTCAGAGCCAGCTCTTCAGGAAGTAGTCAGGTCCTAATTGTTCGGGTAGGAGTCAGAGCCTGATGTTCAGGAAAGAGTCAAGGCCTGGAGTTCAACCCGAATGGAATATTACGGAGTCTGAGTAGAATGTAATAGGAAGGGTCCCCATTGTTAGCACTATTATTTATATTCATATAAAATAATGTCTCGATCGGTGAATTTAAAAGAAAAAATTATTCTTCCCCATTGATACCATTTATTATATTCATATAAAATATTTAATCAGTGGTCAACCTAGGTTATTTAATCTAACGTACACAAACATGAAAGAAGTAAATAGACACCATTATTATCATAAACAAAGACTGCTGTCAGAGGGGCCTGATCGACCTAGGTTATTTTATCTAACATACACGGACATGAAGAAGTAAATAAACAAACACCCTTATTAACATTAATAATGAAGACAAATATGGTACTTTTAATAGAAATGTTACATTTTTACTCCAGGGAATGGAGAGGTAGTGCAGAGTTTAGGGGAGGCCGGAGATAGTGTAGCCAGGGTGAATTGGCAACCATGTACGTGACATCTTTTACTCCTGGCAACTGTGGAAGGAGGGCGACTGGAGAAGTGATCCCCTGTGCAACGCCAATAGGTACGTATATAGTATGCGCACCGGGGCTGTAATAGGTACGTATATAGCATGTGAACAGGGATGGCGATAAGTAAGTACATACCATGCGCACCTGGGCGACAATAGATACGGATTTAGCATTCACACCAGAGTGGCGATAGGTACTTATATATTATGTACCTATATAGAAGGCACAGACAGAGGTGGTACTTTTTATAGAAATATGTCATACTTTTGCCCTGGCCAACGTAAGAGGAATGGTGGAGAAGAAACAGCTTTCGCAAAAGGCAAAATGAGAAAGTAGTTGTTAAATTGGGCGACCAGAGAAGAGAAAAGTAGAAAGATAAAGAGACGGCTATAAAGAAAGGGAGAGAAATAGAAGTTTGAATATAAAGATGTTACACATGCGATTTTTCTTCTATTCTATAACCTGAGCAACGCCGGGTAGCCCTGCTAGTCATTATATAAATGTTGATCAAAATCAATTGCAAGTGTTATTTTTGTTAGTTTTGAGATGTTTAAAATTTGCGGCGTAAGTCTATGAAACTTAAAAAGAAATAGAAATTCATCGAATTAATCTTAAATGTTTGTAATTTTAAGATGGGAGGTTGTGCGCGTGTTATGCCTCCGAAAATCCGTTTAAAATAATCCAAACATCATGAACTATATAGAAATATCCATACATATTTCTATGGCCGAATGGTAAAAGCCTGGACTATATCCATCAATATCGAAGGTTCGATCCTTGTCTGATTTATCCATGCTGTTCACGGCTGTGAGCCAGAAACACGTGTCTATGGATTACTTTTATGTACGTATAAAATTAGAAAAATATGTATAGTGAAGGGAAATACGCCCTATAAAGTTAACGGCGACTAGTAATACAAGTTGCCGCATCTTAATCACTTGGGAAAGTGAAACAATCGAAATAGTAATAAGATAAACAACAACGAACGCTGCCTAAAAACGTACAACCAATAGATCTCATGATTAGATTTCGAAATTGACATCTTAAATACAATTAGATATGAAGAATTTTACAAACAACATAATAATTTCAAAAAACAAGTGCACACCATCGTTAAAACATAAACACCTCCAACAAAATCTTTGTAAAAGCGGATAAACTAAGACAATTCATGAAATAAATACCCAAAAGTATAACAAACTATTCACTAAAAACATTACTACACACTATAATAAAGTAGATACTAGCGATCGTAACTATATAAATATAATGAATGCTGAAAGTAAACAAATCATCGATAAACTAAAAAAATAGCTGCAAAGTTAGTAAATTACAGGCTTAATAGGCCTATACCTTATTAAAAGAACACACAAGTAATTTCCAGAATTACCCATCACTCGCTTATGACATCCGCCCAAACCAGAAATAGGAAGACTTAGTAAAACAATTGTATCTAGAATCAACTAAAATATATAAAATACCTAGAATTAAAAAAATGAATGAAAACTTCCGAAGCAATCACTTGGTTTAATAATATCGAAAATAAGAACAAATGTACCTTCCTACAATTTTACATAGAGGAGTTCTATCCGTCTATATCAGAAGAACTCTTGAATATCGTCCTAGAATTTGCCGATATATATATTTATATATGCAAGGATGAAATACACACCATTAAAAATGTAATAAATCAGTGTTAATCGATAATTATTACCAATGGATAAAAACAAATATGACAAACCCATTTGATTTGGCTATGGGTTCCCTTAACTCTGCGGGTGCATCAGATCTTGTGGCTTATTAATTTTATGTACACTCACACATGTATTTGATAATACACCTATCGGCCTATATAGAGCTAATGGATTAGCGATTATAAGAGATTCCAAAAAAGTCAAGGGAGAACATTTATAGACAATTATGCATATGGAAATGAAAAAAAAATAGGCTTAAAAGTAGAAAACTGGCTAACATTAAAATATCTCACTTTCTAGATGTCACGTTTAACTCAAATAAAAATACTTACGAACCATAACTAAAAGATAACGCCAATACAATAAATGTACACCAAAAGTCCAATCACCCCCGCATCAATCATAAAACAGGTTCCAAATTCTATCGAACGTAGGTTTATCAATACTTCTAGCAGCGAAAATGTATTTAAACAATCAATCAACATTTACAATACAGCTCTAATAAATTAGGGTTACCACATTATAAATATTACATATACAAAACAGGACAGCGATAATTACAATCACATTAAAAATAAAAGAAAAAGAAATATAATCTGATATACACCGCCTTATAATCAAATGCTACAAACTAAACTGCTCACGAAATTCCTAAATTTAATTGAAAAAAACGTCCTCATAACCAATCCACTGCATGAAATATTCAATAAAAATATCTAAAACCGTCCCACAGGTGCAGTGTAAACTTAGAAATGATAATTAAGCTGAGAGGAAGAAAACTAACAAGCTGCATACAAAAGTGACAGTTATAGCAAAAACACACTAAGAAGAACAAAAATATGAGCACTACAAATGTAATAGAAATCACCCGGATAGAAATGAAAAAGTAAGCAATGAAGAGAAAAGATGTAACTGCATAAATCGGACACTCTGTTCACTACAAAATAAATGCCTAACAAAAAGTAATTCTTACCAAGCAACAATATTTGCCAAAGAAAGATACAATAACAAGAAGTACTCCGTGGTATGACCACCCTGGATTTTAAAACCAGATATTACGACCACAACACACATTTCAAAAACATAGAATATCGAATTATAACAGAACTGGCCAACAATTATTGGGAGCTAAAAAAATTGACGCTCACGAATAATTCAATGGAAAATAATACGTCAGACCATTACATGTAGAAATTTAGAT
>OY744515.1:196689859-196704859 GCA_963556195.1 Sepiola atlantica
TCCGTCATTTATTCTTAGTGCGAGGGTGTGTGTGTGTGTTGGTGTCATGGTTGGTAGTCGTAATTGTAATATAGAAAATAGAGAATGGAAATGCAGTGGCTTACTATGCAAATAACATATATCTAATCTTCGCTTTCCTTAGCATGATACATATCTTAAAAAAGGTTATACAGTGTTCCAATTTAGGTTAAGTTTCGCTAATTCTGTAAACAAACTGAATTTATGTATTTTTATCCTTGATTGAATAAGGTATCTTGCAAATAATTGTATTCCCATTGTAATTTAGCAAATCTATTTAAATTAAATTTATCTAAACGATTGCATGCGTGCATTTATCTACAAAAATGATCATGAAAAACTGTTGCTGGTAAATATGAAACAGTGTTACAATAATAATATAATTTATTATATTTAAAAAGAAGGACTGTATATTGATATATGTTGATGTTGAATTGTACGTCTGAAATCACGAACATGACGCATACACGTAATTAATCACAAAGATTCATATTAGTATTATTATTTATTTTATTTAAACACTAGTAATTTGGGAATATTTGGAATTAAAATTTTTAAAAAAGAGTGACGGAAACAATAATTTAATTTTTAATGTTGAAATGAAAATGGCGCCTCTTTTACTTCAGCGCTATAGTAATTAATCCTCGATCAATTCACTTATAACACAGACATCGCTAAGCGGATTATGTACATTATTACTTGAGGGAATAAATAGCCCATCATTAGTGCGTATTAGGAAATTCCTAGAAGCAATCATGAAAAAGACAATAATTTATTTTAAACACTTTTCCGTTATTTTGTTCAGTTTTGATTGTATTTTAAGTTTTGGTTTTCGTCACTTTTATATTCGTATTTGAAATTGCAGATTACTCTTATTATTTTCATACTACCATATTATACGTATTAATTCTACTTATAAGATAGTCAGATATTAATTATATATTTTTTAATTTCTGGCATGAAAGTTTTAGTGAGAATAACTTTTTAAGTCTGTGTTTTTAAATCTGATCGTTTCTTAAATTTCAACATTTGTTTGTATCTGTTTTTTTTTAAATTATTGAAAAAAATATGTAGTCGAATTGAAGCATCAATACCGTTATGATGTCATTAATTTAGTCATTTTTGTCGCAAATCTTATGACATAATGTATATCATTTTTTCACATTTACAATATTGTGATAATAATAATGACCCAGCATATGTTTCTGATTACGATGACGAAAAGCAACATCAGACTGGCAACATACAGATTGTTGACAACTGTAAAAATCTGCCAATACATTTAGATCACACCTACTTTTTGAATGAGAAATGAAGGACAAGGCTGCAAACATGATACTAAAAATAGAAACGTTATCACCACTTACAGCCGTACAGCCTCATGAGATTAGGCAAAGTTACATGAAAGCCAGGACCGGAAATGTTTATGATAACAGCACATCTAGAATATGTAGAATGACAAAAGGGTTATAAAATAAATGTTTTAAAATGTTAATGAAACATGTCGGCTAAAATCTATATCAAATAGAGACGATTAAACAAACGTATGTAGTATACTAACTTCTCTGGAAATGACTACAAAGAAATATTGTACAAACACACACCGAAGGAAGTATTTGATGCTTAAAGCAATACAAGACTCATAGAAGTTTTAAAAGAGACAAATCTAAAAAAACAGCAGACTATGAGAAATGTATGTAAATCAATGAATTCGAAATCCTAGTTGATCACAAGCCGAATATAAAGAGTGTAATTAAATGATGGAACAAACACAATCTTACTAGCAGTTTTAAATAACTATTAAGCATGAGAAGAAAAAAAACCTGGCTAAATCATATACAGATAATATATACGCTGATTCCCCAAAATAGGAAAAGTTTGAGCGACATTTTAATCGAAGAAGGCATAAACATTTTACTTAAACCGACATCGATAAATATTTGTTCATATTTTTAGAGAAAACAAAAGCAGGTAACCATGTTCTACTGACGAACTGCATGTTAGTTACTGAAAATTGAGCAGGAACTAAAGCTTTTTACCATATGTGTAACCTATGAAAGTGTACCAAAGAAAAATGAAATAACTTAGTAACTACGGTAATATATATGCAATGTATAATAAGCAACCCTAATCTATAGAATAACGCAATAACAAAAACAACGATGAGGACAACCAATTATTTTAGATAAGTTTTCTTTAATGATAGACACATACAAAACAGATACGACTACCAAAACCTTAAGTGAAAGCATAATCATATGTTGATTATTACGGGGGCTTATATGCAAATATAAGTTATGTATTATTAAAAAAACATATACTATTTAATTATTGTAAATATAAATATACTCTCATATATGCATACATATGTGTATACATACACACCTCTCTCTATATATGTGTACATATATGTATATATATATATATATATATATATATATATATATATATATATACATATATTTACGCAATCCACTAAGTAGTCATATAACACATACACTCAAATGTACACGTACACAGTAATAACCATTAGAAAGGCATCCATATATGTAATAATACAACATATAACAATTTCAGATGTTAATTATTTAAGCCCAAAATAATGTCGTTCCAAAGTAACCCATACTTTCCATATGTACACCATACCAACATATATACACGCATGTGTGCATCTGCGTACGTATATACCAATATATATATATATATATATATATATATATATACAGATATACAGAAACATAACATTATTTATGTACTAAAATATTTGCATAAGCAAATACAGACCAGAGTCACAAATAAAACAACTGATTAATCTAGAATATATATATATACATTAATATAAAAAACACATAGTATATTGTAACCCAATGTAAATACATCATCAATTTAAAAAAATACAAAAGCATTTTGGCGAAACAACACTTTAACTCCCATTACTTATGAAACAAGTAATCATGAGATATAAAGTTATTTTGATGGTATCTATCATCTATGTGTCTACACTTAATTCAAATTCATGAGTCTTATTAAGCTTAATCTATCGTCTTATTGTGTCTTCATAGATTTACAGGTCTGATCATTTTAATTATTTTTCAACTTTATTGTGTGTGTTGTATTGTTTTCAAGTAGGGACCAAATGATGTATGTAGTGCTGCGTTGCTTTTTATATTTATTTATAAATAAAACAATATTTATAGTGAGATAATCTTTTCTTGTAAACCGGTTGCTATGTTGCATATGCACACACTTTATTTTCTGCTAGATTTCCATCAGTTGAAATAGTAACACAATCTACTACAAGTGAGTTAAAAGTGCATTTGTAGTAGGAAATAATATGCGACCCGTTTACAGTCACAACAAGGTCCGTCATATCATGTCTTCTCTTCCTGTATATATTTTCTCTCGGATGAAATTTATAATATTGTATTTTATTAGTTTGCAATAGATTTCATTTTTTATCTTGTTCTGTACCGACTGTTGAAAGGTTTACATTTCATTTACATACATATATATACAGTGAGAGATAGAGAGATAAGGAGAGATATAGAGAGAGATAGGAAGATATATATATATATATATATATATATATATATATGACATATGTTCAAATAGAACAACATAAACACACTTATGTTAACTTTATTTTAATGAATTGGAGTGTGTATTTATTTCCACAGAAATTTATAAGCATAACTACCATCGCACTTTCAATATTTGAGTATCCTTACATAACTTTTTACCTACTTAACTCGACATCTACTAGCAGTTTACACACACATTTATATATATATATATATATATATATATATATATATATATATATATATATATATATGTGTGTGAGTGTGTGGGTTGATCATTATAAAATATCCTTCATCTTTACATAGTGTATATCTTCCTTACACACTTTCCTCTCTAAGGTGTACATGTTTGCGATATTATTGGCAGAAAACCTAGACATATCTGCAAGTCCTACGCGCAATTCTAATATTACTTATATGTCTTATAGTCGAATCAAATCAATGAAAAGGTCAAACTAATTTCAACAAAAAGTATTCTTGCAATATGCAATTCTATGAGTGGTCTATATAAACATATTATAATCTACAAACACCCACTGAGTCGAAATATTAAAATTATACATTTATTGATTTGCGATGATAGCGCGTGTTTATGACAAAGAAATGTAAAAACCTCGTTTTCATTTTGCCGTTTTTTCTAGAATTTTCAATAAAATTGATTGCTGTTATTTCTTGTCCTGGAATAAAAGTTCTAATTTAGTTTCTAAAATTATGAAAATCCAACTTTAATTCAGTGTCTTAATCGCTGGCAGCAATAATGTTTTCCATGCACTAAAATATTTTTACGACGTAAAAGGTTTTTTACATAAGAGAAAACAAAGTTTTTGATACAAAATAAAATGTCAACATTGTTTAAAAGAAAACACAACTTTTTAGAAACAATATGAAGAAGTTAAGACTAAACAATATTAGTCAGGATTCGTTAGACTATATAGCATAGGTCGAACGTTTAAAATAACTTACTGTAATAAATGTGTAGTCTACTATACACGGCTGTTTTTTACTGTTAATTTCTTTGTTTTGCTACCCATTGAATAATGTCTAATGCAAGTACTAGAGCCATGTGCATACTTTGCAAAAAGGTATTATGGGTAACAATACAGTGAAAATTATCCAAAAAAAGAAGTGAAAGCATCAGTACAGCATGTGGAGAATATGCAAATAGTGTTCGTATATGTGCAAGTGAACATGTTCATGAGAGCTGAAGAAAAAGATAAGGTACTCCTAACATCATAAATTAGATGAAAAACATTGAATGGGGCGATATGTCAGCATTCAATTTTAGGTTACTATCTTGAACAAAACTTTTGATTTCCAGAATTAGTATTTTTCGTGGTACATCAATCAAATACCAAGAAGCAAATATGTCAAGGTTATCATCTTGTGAAACTGTTAACATGTGATAACACTAAAGACAAAATGTGTAAATCCCGTACCAACGTTAGGGCACTCAAAAATGAAATAAATATAATCACTTTAAACTCAAATTATCCATTAACAGATACAATTACCTCAGAGAAAACGTGGGCAGTTCTCTATGTTAGTGTTGCTTACTTTTTTCGGTGATCATTGCAACAGGAACAATACATAAACAAAGGGGGCATTCTGTGTGTATGCTATAATTTAAGCTATTTGACAACGTATGGTTGCTGCTCTCTTACAATTTTAGTTAGTCATCAAAATGCATCATCATTTTTGTGTTAGGTTGTTGATAGATTAATTACAGCAACTTGGTAGTTGTAGCTTATGTGACGAAGTGTAACAACCTAATGCTTCTGTAACTGGTATGTCACTGTTACAGAAGGTCAATTTATGATATATACAACAGCCACTACTGACCGCAACATGCACACCCTTTATGGGCATGCCATTTTTCATCGTATGGGTATGGTTACAATGTAACCACTAGGTAACTCTGTCACGCATGTGATTTCCCAGCATGAAGTAACGACTAATGACATCCTTAGGCCTGGACAAGTAAATATGTATTACCATTATCTCAACAATAATCTCTATCATGTTGGCTATGTTACACATCTTAAGCCTTGTGAGTATTTCCCTTCATCCCTATATGTACTTGATATTTTTAAACTATTGCTCCGTTCTGCAATTGGCATGCCCAGAGTGGTCAGAATTCATGCAACTGGTATACAAAATAACTACTTCAGGAAGGGCAACTGTTTTGAGTTAGCTTTTCATTGACTTAGATCCATCAAATATGCCACGTAGTTATTCTACATTGATATGTCTGGTTGAACAAGTAACTGTATAAAACAGTTAGTTTTACCACATTAACCATCAACTGTATTGTAAGGATTAAACTATTATATTTAATAAGCCATCTAGTAACCGTCTGAAATCAATAGTGCTGATAATTGAAGGATAATACATGAAGTTAGGTTCATTGGGGATATAGACAATCTAATGGGAATAGCAGGTTTGTCAGCCCTTATGGAGAAATATATGGGCACAACTCAGTGTCAAATATTCTTAGTAAAAATGGCCTTGCTAGAGTATGAAGAAGCCATTAGTTAATAGATGGTGCATATAATATATTACTTCGTGCAGACACATTGGAACTCACTGTGCCGCATAATTTCATACCTTACACTGCAACTCAATGTGAAGAAAATACACACAGATGTACAGATACATCTTATATACTTCAAGTGAGAGGTACTAATTTAGCAGAAAGTTAAATAATGCCGGCTAAAATATTTGCAAAACTTATTGATAATCCAGATACGATGGTATATGAAGAATATATGATAGCAGCTATGATTATCCATGAAGTGGTTGAATATAAAAAAAGAAAAAGTTGACTAATGATAATCGTTGCTTTTGGTTGCAATATATGAAAATGCTAGACATTTCGAGGCATTTTCTCTGAGCTGAAAGAACAGAAAGTGAAAGGTTCTATCTTGCTTCATTGTATGATATGCTACCGTTATGTTTTACTGTATGTCACACTATATATACTAAGTCAATATTTTAATATTTTAAACAAAATGCTATTTTTTCAAGATCCCATCCTGATTTGTATACTGTTTTAAAAATAGTTTACATGTCGTTTGCCATAGTGATACTGGGCAAGATTTCTACTGATCTTATTGTTTATGCGAAAGGTCAAATCCACTGGCAACCTCACAAAGCATTATGTGAATTAAATGTGGTTAGTTGATTCTTAACTAAATGAAGTTTTGCAGTAGTTTACTGGTGGTAATTATACAATTAGAAAACAGCAAACAGACGTAAAAGACACCCAGCAACAGAGAGACTGCACACATACAAAACAAGCATATCAGGGTTTTATTTAAAACATAAATTATATCAGTAGATTATCTGAATTAAATGTGGCTAGTTCGTTCTGAACTAAATCAAGTCATGCAGTAGTTTACTGGTGTTAATTATAATATCATCCATAGCATTTTCCTACGTATTGTTGTATATAATTCAGTAAATGTAGACACAGAAAATGTTGGCTATTAGATTTTACACTTGATGTAGAAGCAAGTAGGTGTGCAACGATTCATTAAAGTGAAAACAAAACAACCACTTACCATTGAATCAAAAACAAATGTCATTATAGAAAAAAAGTAGTGCATATTAATCTATAAACTCTGTTTTAACGTCCGGCATTAGTTGAAAAACACACATTAATATATATGACATCTTTTAATATGAACTGTGTCGTTAAAGAATATCTATGTTTTATTTCATTGCTTATCCCAAATCTGCAAGAAAATCAGTTCTAGAAAGTATCATATTGAACCAGCTTCGATGCCAAGTATGCAATCATCTAACTGGTAGTCACTTTGTTTTTGATGGAACTCCTTACTACATACGATCATTTCGTATTATGGTCTTATATTTACATAAGTATATCATGCATATATCAAATACGTACTATGTTAAAATGGCAAACGCGTTAATATATTTGATGGTTACAGTGAACAACCTTCACTAAAAGTTATAACTTATTAGGGAAGAGGGGTAAGTACTGTATAAGTACACTGTGAATTAACTATGGTTTCTGAAACGAAAAATTAGATTTTCTTGGAAGATAAATCAAATAAACATAGAATTATCCAGAGGTCTGCTGAATGTTTGGAACGTGCAGGGTCTCAGTTAATCTACATCAATAATGATGATGTCTTATTATTGAAACTGTTGTTTAAATATACACTGTTCGAAATCTGACCGAGGCCTTATCATATGCTTACAGTTACCATTTCTTCATGCCTTATTTGGATGTGACAAATCAGTTGTTATTTAAAAGAAAAGACTTGCATCATTGAGTCGTGGTCTTCTGTAAGTGTGAAGCATCAGGAGAAAGCATTATTGCATTCGAAAATCGCTAGAAAAGAACGTCAACACATTCCACTATCATCGATTTTCTCAACAAATACATCAAACATAATGACTGCGGATGTAATATATTGCCTTTTACAACCGCGTCTTCAAATATCCATTCTGTGTATTATACTAATAAGAACATATATGCTGAGTAACTCGTTTTCTAAATCACATCAATTGGGCATGACAGGTGATCAATGGTGTCATCATACCAGAAATGATTGATATGCTACCAGCACCAGAATGTCTTCTTAATTTGATTCGGTGTATAACTGCAAAAACATTGCAATACAGCACAGTGTACATGTACAAAAATAGGGACTCAATTGTTCCACATACAGTAAGAGAGTGTGGTTGTATCGCTTGTGCTAATTCGTGAAACTTGGTAATGTTTTTGAAAAGGAGACACTATATAAACATATGGAAGATTACACAGAATTATTGCTAAATTCCAGATTGTCGGAGATTCATGTACAGTTCGTAAATAGGATGGTCTATGTTTAAATGAAACATATATGAATATGTTTTAAATCTTAGTTTACTTAACTCTGGTTATATGAAATACTATGATGTAAAATAAGGATTTTGAAAATAATCACGCATTCACATACTGAACTGGATCGGATTAAAAAATTATTATTAGACTTCCCTGGGCCAAGGTACAACTTTAGTAAACAAATCATTGCAATCTGGTGATTATTTTTTGCATAAAGTTGATAACAAACAAACAAAAACACTGATAAACAAATAAATAAACGATGATGTAAAAATCGCCTCCGTAGGTGTGGAGGGGTAATTTATAATATGTTCATCATTTTTATAGTGTTATTTTAGCTGTGAAAGCTTAGTTTAAAACAGCTGTTGGTAAATTACATCGACATGTAAGAGTCGCAAATTTCGAAAATGTTTTATGAAATAAATAATCATATACATACATATATATATATATATATATATATATATATATATATATATATATATATATATATATATATATATATATATATATATATATACACACACATATAAGCTCAATTTCTTATTGAGAACTTTTTATCAGCCCAGTAGAAATTATTTGGAATCCTATCAAATTAATGTTTCCTTTGTCTAGGTTGTTATATATATTTATATATATATATATATATATATATATATATATATATATATATATATATATATATATATATATATGTATGTATTTACGGGTATATATAGCATATTTTTTATATAGTAACAAGAGTTACGAAATGGGTATATATATATATATATATATATTTACAGATGTACATAAGTCTAAACAAAACAGTATGTGCATATACATCAGAATTTATATATATAAATATATATATATATACATATATTTATATATGTATATACATATATATATATATGTATATATATTTTTACAGATGTACATAAGTCTAAACGAAACTGTATGTGCATATACATCATAATTTATATATATAAAGATATATATATATATATATATATATATATATATATATATATATATATATAGGTGGGTATACTATGTGAGGTTTTTTTTATCCAGATACGATATACTAGAATCAAATGCACTCGTATACATGAGATTCATGTAATAATCTATCTTCACTACAGAAATATTATTTGATTAATTATATATTATCTATTAGTTAAAATATTTACAAAAAATGAAATATATATATTTAAAGTAAAAACAGGAGAATAATTTTTAAAAGTACACAAAATCATATCTAGACATACTTGACTAGCTTGAAAGTATCTATGTACAGAGGTTTACCAGGAACACCTTGCATGAGGATATTACCTACTACAAATTTAATAGGACCGAAAATAAAAAATAACATAGTATCAATGCTCAAATAATGTCCTCTGTGAATAGCGACCCCAAGCTAGCTTTTAAGAAGATTAGTGCACCTGGTTATCTTAACTAAACTAAGGTGTATATTCGACCAGACTAGATCAATTCTTTTCTTGGAATTTAGTAAAACTAGAGACTACAATAAAGATGTACTATTACAGAGTTAACAGGTTAATTGCAGAGAGGAACGACGATATTGTAACCTTCTCTACTGGCTCGGTGTTAGAGTGGTAGAGTATAACATAAATGAAACACTTACATACCTTTTTTTTAATTAATTAATCTATTAATACATATTAATAATAATAAGAATAAGAATAATGATAATACTAATAATAGTATCTCAAATGCAGATTCAATGTTCATTGCTGAACACTTCGACTGAAGCAACATGAAACACATAGATTCGCACACAACAACACACACCCACACCAACACCTATATACGTATATATATATATATATATATATATATATATATATATATATATAAAGATATAAATATATTAATAAATAAATGCATATATATATATATATACACACACATATATATATGTTATATATATGTATATATATATATATATATATATATATATATTGTGCTCAAAATTGTATACGATTAATTTTGCTAAGTAATTGATGGATATATTTATTTGTTCTGTGTAATCCTAGGTATTCAACACCAGGATCATTCTTCCATCAGAAGGTAGGAGTTTGTTAATCGCTAACTTCATAAGGTGTCTCCACAGGGGTATGTCGACAGCGCTGCTAACGCTAACGTTAGTTGAAAACGTGTCTCCTCTACAAAATCAATGTTTCTTTCTGGTCTTACTTAAGTAAAAAAGTATAATAATACGATGTGCTGATGTATTAAATTAATGTATATTTTACGTTCGTCTACAAGCTAACAATGAGCAAGCTTAAACAATGGTTCTGCAATAATCTTCAAAGCACTTTTATCAAGTGTAATTATGATTAATTCAGATACTACTAAAGCTTTGCAAATATATATATATACATTTATATATGTATATATATATATATATATATATATAGATATATATATATATATACACTTTTATATATATGTATATATGTAGATATATTTATATATACATATTTATATATATATGTATATATAGATGTAGATATACATATATATTCATATTTATATATATACTAGCGGGGCTACCCGGCGTTGCTCGGGGTCATAAAAACATATAATTGAAGAAAAATCGCGTGTGTAACATCTTTATATTAAAACTTCTATTTCTGTCCCTCTCTCTATAGCCGTCTCTTTATCTTTCTACTTTTCTCTTCCTTGGTCGCCCCATTTCACCGCTACTTTCTAATTTTGTCTTTTGCGAAAGCTGTTTCTTCCCCACCATTTCATCCTACATTTCCCAGGGCAATAGTATGACTTATTTCTATAAAAAGTACCACCTCTGTCTGCGCCTTCTATATAGGTACTAATCTCCGCCCCGGTGTTCATACTATATACGTATCTATTGCCACCCTGGTGCGCATACTATATACGTACCTATCGCCGCCCCAGTGCACATAATATATACATACCTTTCGCAACCCCGGTGCAGATACTATATAAGTACCTATCGCCGCACTGGGTGCAGATACAATATAAGTACCTATCGCCGCCCCGGTGCGAATGCTAAATACGTACCTATCCCCGCCCGGTGCAAATGCTAAATACGTACTTATCGCCACCCTGGTGCGAATCCTAAATATGTAGCTATTGCCGCACCAGTGTGCATACTGCATAAGCACCTATCACTGCCCCAATGCAAATACTAAAAATGTACATATCGCTGCCCTGGTGCGAATGCTAAATACGTACCTATCGCTACCCTGGTGCAAATGCTAAATACGTACCTTTCGCCGCCCTGGTGCCCGTTATATATATGTACCTATCGCCGCCCCGAGCGCATGCTAAATACATACCTATCACCGGCCCGGGCACATACTATATACATACTTTTTTTCCGCCCATGTGCACATGCAATATACGTACCTATCGCCACCCCTGAATGCTAAATACGTACCTATCCCCGCCCCGGTGTGAATGCTTAATATGTACCTATCGCCGCCACGGTGCGAATGCTAAATACATACCTATCGCCCACCCGGTGCGAATGCTGAATACGTACCTATCGCCGCCCCGTTGCGCATGTTATATACGTACCTATCCCGCCCCACTTTGCGAGCTATATACGTACCGATCACCGCCCCGGAGCGCATTATAAATACATACCTATCACTTGCCCGGTGCACATGCTGTATACGTACTTAATTCCGTCCATGTGCACATGCTATATACGTACCTTTCGACGACCCAGTGTGCATACCACATATGTACATATCGCTGCCTCAGTGCAAATACTAAATATGTACATATCGCCGCCCCGGTGCGAATGCTAAATACATACCTATCACCACCCGGTGTAAATGCTAAATACGTACCTATCGACACCCCTATGCACTACTATATACGTACCTATTGCCACTCCAGTGCACATACTATGTATATACATATCGCCGGCCCGGTGTGCATACTATATTCGTACATATCGCCGCCCTAGTACGCATACTATATTTTTTTGGCACCACCCAAGAAAACTTTTTTTTTCATCCTCCCACATACTTAGAAATATTTTTAATTTAAAAGAAAAAACAATTTAACCCCCCTCGAAAGAACATTTTTTTTACCCTTCCCTATACATAGAAATATTTTCAGTTAAAGAAAGGAAAAAAAATTCAATAAAATATATCAAAGAACCATACTGCAGAAGCCTCCGGGTCCTATATTGTAGAAGCACCCCTGGTGCTGGGTCCTATACTGTAGAAGAACCCCTGGCCGCTATACTGCAGAGCACCCATGGTCCCTATTCTTCATAGGCCTCCGGGTCCTATATTGTAGAAGCACCCCCGGTACTGGGTCCTATATTGTAGAAACACCCCATGTCCCCATACTGGAGAAGCACCCCTAGTCCCTATACTGGAGAAGCACACATTGTCCCTATTCTGCAGAAGCCTCCGGGTCATAAATTTAGAAGCACCCCTGGTGCGTGGTCCTATAGTGTAGAAGCACCCCTGGTCCCTATACTGGAGAAGCACTTATATTTCTAGGGACCGTTATATTTTAGAAGCACCAACGTTCCTGGGGGACCAGTCATACTTTAGAAGCATCAACATTTGTGGGAACCGTTATACTGTAGAAGCACCAATATTTCTAGGGATCGTTATACTTTAGAAGAACCAACGTTCCTGGGGAGAGACCGTTATACTTTAGAAGCACCAATATTTCTAGGAACCGTTATACTGTAGAAGCACCAACATTCTTGTTGACCGTAATACTTTAGAAGCATCAACATTCCTGGGGACCATTATACTTTAGAAGCAACATTCCTGTGGGACCGTTATACTTTAGAAGCACCAATATGTCTAGGGACCGTTATACTTTAGAAGCACCTACATTACTTTGCAAATCAAGTAGGCCTCCTGAGAACTACTGACATCACTCTTACCGGTTGCCTTCCTATTTTGTTATTGATGCATCCGGACAGAAGTTATGGGATGACCTTATACAACCGGACACTATTTAGGGCAAGACGGGTACATCCGGCAAGGGATTATGGAGCATGTTTAGTGAGTCAGCATTTTTATAAAGTTATTAAATAAATACATTGTATAATTTCCAAATTACTACTGATTAACGTTGAAAAAATTGATATGTATCATTGATATGTATCATGTATCATGTATATGTATCATGTATATGCATCATGTGTATGTATCATGTATATATATCGTGTATCATGTGTATGTATCATGTATATGTATATGTATCATGGATATGTACCATGTATATGGTATATATATATATATATCATGTATCGTGGATATGTATATGTATCATGTATCATGGATATGCATCATGTATCATGTATCATGGATATGTATCATGGATATGTATCATGGATATGTATCATGGATATTTATCATGTATCATGGATATGTATCATGTATCATGGATATGTATCATCGATATGTATCATCGATATGTATCATGGATATGCATCATGTATCATGGATATGTATCATAGATATGTATCATGTATCATAGGTAGGTATCATGTATACTGTATCATAGATGTGTTATGTATCATAGATATGAATCATGTATATGTATCATGGGTATATATCATGGATATGCATCATGGATATATATCATGGATGAGTATCATTATCCTTGATATGTATCATGGATATGTATCATGTATATGTATCATGGATATGTATATGTATCATGGATATGTATCATGTATCATGGATATGTATATGTATCATGGATATATATGTTTCATGGATATGTATCATGTATATGTATCATGTATCATACATATGTATCATGTATCATGTATCATAGACATGTGTTATGTATCATAGATATGTATCGTGTATCATGTATCATAGATAGGTATCATGGATATGTATCTTGTATATGTATCATGTATCTTGGATATGCATGATGTATCATGGATATGTATCATGGATATGTATCATGTATATGTATCATGTATCATATATATGCATCATGTAACATATATCATATATATGTATCATGTATCATAGATATGTATCCTGTATCATTAATATGTATCATGTACCATGTATCATGGATATGTATCATGTATCATATATATTTATCATGTATGGATATGTATCATGTATATGTATCATGTACCATGGATATGTATCATGTATCATGGATATGTATCGTGAATAGGTATCATGGATATGTATCATTGATATGTATCATGGATATCTATCATGTATCATGGATATGTATCATGATATGTATCATGGATATGTATCATGTATCATGGATATCTATAATGTATCATGGATATGTATCATGGGTATGTATCATGTATAATCGATACGTATCATGTATCATGAATATGTATCATGTATCATGGATATGTATCATGGATATGTATCATGTATCATGTGTCATGGATATGTATCATGTATCATATGTCATAGATATGTATCATGTATCATAGATGTGTATCATGTATCATAGATATTAATCATGTATATGTATAATAGATATGTATTATGTATCATAAATATGTATCATGTATCATAGATATTCTTAATC
>OY744515.1:196709859-196717359 GCA_963556195.1 Sepiola atlantica
GTAATTGCTTTTAATGGAATTTATATATTGATTAATTTCAGTGGTATAAATAAATAAATTTTATTATTCGTTGTGATCCTATTATTAATGGTGGGGTTAACACCTGTTATAGTATTAGTGGTAAGGTGTTCTAGTTAAAATTGTTAACGCAAGTTATGGTCTATGAAGGGGGGGGGGATTGGAAATGATGGGGGCCAGTAATTTTGATTAAAGTGATCAGTATATAATTATCTAAATATTTAAAAATTGGTTTTGGTAATAAGTAGTTTTGTGAGCTGGATGTTGAGCGCACACACGCACTCGTGCACACATATAAATACATATATGCACACGTATACACAAACATTCATATATGCACCCAAATCCATACACATATACATGAACACACAGATACACATGTATGTGTACATATTTTTAAATATTTAGATAATTATATACTGATCACTTTAATCAAAATTACTGGCCCCCATCATTTCCAATCCCCCCCCCTTCATAGACCATAACTTGCGTTAACAATTTTAACTAGAACACCTTACCACTAATACTATAACAGGTGTTAACCCCACCATTAATAATAGGATCACAACGAATAATAAAATTTATTTATTTATACCACTGAAATTAATCAATATATAAATTCCATTAAAAGCAATTACCAGTATGTTTTATTAATCCATCACTAACTATTATTTATAATCGAAATACACTTATTCATACTCCAAAATAATTAAAAATAAATATAATAATATAATCCATCTATATCAATGTCATAAACTTATATACGATCCTTACCAAGAATAATTCCCAATATATTTTAACTCATTAGTACCTAGAACTAACCTACTAATATTATTGCCAATAATCCATATATGAATCTTACTAAAAATAAAGACAATTACCATTATGTTTTATTAATTAACTGATAAATATTATTTAAAATACATGTAACTATCCATCAAAATAATCAAAATTAAATGCCAATTGATCAAAATATAACAATATAATTTATCAACAGTAAGGCCATAAATCCACCAATGGGTTTAAACTAAAATATCCCCGTAAGCTGGGTGTCATGTAATTGTTATATGTCTGCATTGACAGGAAGCAGACACAACAAATTTGAAACCCCCCCCCCTCCCCCCCCCTTCCTTCATCTCCTCTTTCGATCTTGTTTAACCTCCCCCGACCCCCATCTTTATCCAGCCCAGCGCTGAATAAAAATAAATATGAATTTAACTCAGAACCATTCCCCGCAACAAATCCTAAATGGCTATAGACACCCACTCCTAACACCCCTCAACCCCTTTCTCTTTCTTTTTCTTCCACCCCCCCCCTAACTAAGCGTTGGATAAAAATACAAAATAAAAATATAAACAGCTGTAAATTAAACTTTTCTGACAGCAATTGTATCTCTTTCCCTTTCTCTTTTCTTTTTCTTCTCCTCGGCCCACTCCCCTCTCTACCCCAGCTCAGCGTTGGATATATATATATAAAATATATAAAAGATAAAAATAAGAAAATAATAATTTCTAACGGCAATCATATTTTAAAATCGGTCACATGACTTTTATTTCTTTCTCCTCTTCTTTTTTGCTTGACTTCATTCTCCCTGGAATTCAGCAACCAGTTGAATCAAAAAACGATTTTCTGCCTGATGAGACCTCAGCTCTTGAGAGCTGTAGATCGATAACATCGACATGCCAGTGTAGCAGACCTTGTACATGTTTGAATAAAAGCATTCACTATATATATATATATATTTATATATATGTAACCGCTACTCCTGCAGTTATGAGGGTAAAAAAAACGATATCGTTTAGAGGGTGCAATTAAAAAAGCTCTTAAAAATATAATACATCGCTATATATCCACCAACAATTCTGATGATAATATACGATTTATCATTTATTATAAAAAAATGAAAATATCAAACTATGTTGTTAAAAATTGCACTTCTCTAACCAAAAATACATTAGGAAGAACAAATGTAACATATCAGTTCCAATGCCGTATGGGAGAACGTATCTCCGATAACTATAAAAAAAACTAATTCTTACATAGGTTTCACTTCCAGAACACTATCCGACACTGGATCTATATTCCAACACCTAAAAAAACATAATATAGAAACTTCCTTGTTAACAATACCAAAATAATACATCACGATACTAATATACATATCTCAATCTTAGTATATAATATATATTATAAGGCATTTTATAGAGTGTTACATTGTTATACTAGTATAATACACACCTGCGATGGTGTTCGTATATATTGCGTTCTCATTGTGCTCGTAGATATTTCTAAATTGTATTGTCAAATTATGTCATGGCGAAAGTTAAACAAACCATCATAAGATTCGCAGTTGAAAATTTTAAACAAATATCGTACTTAGACCGTCTTTTTCTATTTAGCAAGTATCTCTCACTTTCTAACTCTCTATCTCTCTCTATTTCTCTCTCTTTCTCTCTCTCTCTCTCTCAATATATATATATATATATATATATATATATTTATAACATATACACACACACATATATATATATTTATAACATATACACATATATATATATATATAGATTTATAACATATACATATATATATATATATATACATATATATATATATATATTTATAACATACACATATATATATATATATTTATAACATATACACATATATATATATATATATATATGTGTGTATAACATATACCCACATATATATATATATATATATATATACATATATATTTATAACATATACCCATATATATATAACATATGCACACATATATATATATATAAGATATACACATATATATATAACATATACACATATATATATATATATGTATATATAACATATCTATATATATATATACATATAACATATACACATATATATATATATATATAACATATAAACACATATATATATATATATATATATATATATATATATATATATATATATATATATATATATATATATATATATATATTTATGGGAAGCAAATTCACTAGAACTATATATAAGACACCAACGTTTACGGGTCTGTATATCAGTTAGGGTTTTTGTGTCCACATGGTAGAAACATCAGTTTGATCAAAACACTTGTTCACCTGGCACTTATGATTTTCACTACTAGCAAGCTTGAGGTTGCACTTATAAAAATAACTGAAATTCTTACTAAAATCGGTGTTCTGAGGGTCTAATTCCACAATGTATTGATCGAAACCTTGCGAAATGTAATGCCAACATTTTCTTTGGCCCACCCAAATGCTCCGTTTATTTCCAACTTCCTTTTATTAATTCTATCAGTAAAGGTTTTTCGGATAAAATTTCATCGGTTGTATTTCGTTGTTTTTATGCAGTACAGCCCGTGTGGTCTTTGGCACCAGAACTGCTTTCTCAACTATTTCAGAAATATGTACTAGCAACATTACAGAAAAGTTTAATAATATATAAATTCAAATGTCAGTGTGAAGCTGACTATGTAGGTTCTTCTCTTCAGCACTTGGGAATCAGAGCAGTCTAGCATATCCCTGCATGTTTTCACAGATCGCGTGTCGTATCAGAGAAGTATATCGACGAACTTGTCCAGGTCTCTACAAGGAACATCCAAGCGTTTACAGAGCACATCCTGGCGCTTACTAATCTAAGAGGCATCAATTGGGCAGCACTTGTATAGTAATAAAAAGTGTGGTGACGCGTACTCCGATGGATGTTTCGCATAGTAATCCAGGCCCGTTCTAAACACGATCTCAAGGTTTTGAAGGACGGGAGTTTAACAATGCGAAAACCATCGCTATGTAGGCAAGAAGAGTTGTCTCAGAAATTGGACTTAAAGACTTCTGAAAAAAAATATACTTTGGCTATCACGTGCATATATTCGTTTGCGGTTTATAATGGCAATATTCAACCTGCCTTCTTTTTGTATCCACGTTTCTCTTTTCCCCGTTTTTAAGCGCCGACGTTTCCCTTGAAAATGTGTCGGTTGAAACGTACCTTGGGATATAGTTTGTTAATTTTAGTCGATCCTATTTAGTGTTATAAAGTTTTTAATCGAATGTCTTCCGACGATTAAATATATTACTATACTTTTCTATTCTTTTTTACTTGTGATATTGACCTTGATACGCTATGACTCCGTTCATTTTATCTAAAAGATTAGTTACATTGTCATTGTGCCTTTATACAGTTCTAAATTGCCTGACTCGAATATTGTCTTGATATCCACAGTATATATTCCACTTAAAGAAGTTCATATTTCGATGTCGTTCGCCGTATCATATTTTGCAATTTAATTAATAAGAGGTATCGGCGTTTATTTAGCTCAAGTTAATCTTAAACCTAACCAGGAAAGTAATGCACGTTGACGTGCTATTATGAAGAAATATTGTTATCATATGAATTGTCCCTAACTTTATGAAGTCATTGGACATTTTCGGCAATTCCATTTCTTAAATATATTTGAAACTGATTATGTCTGAAGCGTTTTATTATTCTAAGAGAATATCTAGTTTCAACTGACGTCGGCGATATCTGTGATTTGATTAATTCAGCAATGGCCTGGCTTCTCAAATCAATAGAAGTGTGACTCCCTATGGTTTAGTCTGAAACATAGAAAAATATGATTATCGACTTGGGCATGCGCAGTCATCTTGCTCGAATCTGATTCAACTGACATAAATTGGAATTCGATTTCCGCATATACGCATGTATTGATCATCGGTTGTTCGTGACAGTCAGTCGGTCAAGTAACTTCTAAATACAGTCCAAGTCTTTCATGTGTGCACGCACACACGAGAATAATCAGCGCACTTTTCTCTCTTGTTTCCTTTTTATTGGGTGTCTTTCTTTATTTCGTCCACTATGAGAACAACATTACGGACGGTAAAGATTCATTTAATCCGGTAAAATTGATAAACGCCTAGAAATAGCGGGCCGGTATACCTAACAATTATCAGGATTAAAATGATTCTGAGGCTTTTATTTGTTTACATATAAACATTTATGGTTTAATTAACAATAAGTGTAAGCCGACCACTTTACTCATTGTATTGTTTCGAAAATATACTTAAACACTTTGTTATTATGTTAAATAGTGTTGGTGATTGAAGGAGATATGGCCAAAGTATGTGAACAAATGGAGAATAATCTCTACACGGCTCGGGGAAGCCAAATGTACAAGTAGCTGCAACACAGACAGTTATCGTCAAAAAACAACAACACATATTAGATCATACTTTTGAAACGATAAAAAACAATCACGTATTACAGATAGGCCTCACAGCGGTTCGTTCAGAAGAGTCACATAATGACAAAACATGTGTCAGCAAATAACTTGTTTATATATATATATATATATATATATATATATATATATATATATATATATATATATATATATATATATATATATATATCCCGAACGATCGGGCGAACTTATGTTAATAAACGGAGAATAATCCCTACACGGCTCTGGATGCCGAATGTACCAGTAGCTCTAACCCAACCAATTATCGTAAAAAAAAACAGAAAAATAGTAAGTTATATATATATATATATATATATATATATATATATATATATATATATATATATATATAGGGGGTTTTAAAAAGTAAAGAGTATGGATATAGAATAACACAAACACATAACCACGTAGTTTTGCTATATTTAATAATCAAACTACCGTTCGCCTAAAGCCTAAACGGTTTTTAAGTATATTAATACTAAAGAAAAAAACAGAAAACATTCGCCTAAAAGCGAGAAACCTAGAACCCGATGTGCCTTTCGGTCGACCCATATTTGAGAGTAAACCGTCGACATATAACGCTTAAAATAAATAAATCACTTATAGAAAAATAGCATTCGACTAAACAACAAGCTAGAGAAAGTGTTAAAGCCATGGAAGAGAAGTTGAATATCGTCTAAATCGCACTGAAATGAAGGGTAATCCACTTTCGGCAAAGATGTGTACAATAAAGGATAGATTAACGAATTGGAAGCGAAATATTGTTGTAACTCTTAAAATAGTTCTAACTTATGTGACACACATTTTTGCTTGCATATATAGAGTTTTAGCTGTGTTACACTTACGACTACCGAAATAATAAGGTAGTGTGTGGAGCGCTCTTCGTGTACGATGCGAAAAGAAATCATAGTAGTATTCATCCCCACCCTTTTATTGTCATACAACTGCTGAAAATAAATGACTCATTTATTGATGAGCATCTAGATACGCTCTGTAAACGCCCGGATTCGATTTGTGTGGACCAGAATATGCGTGTTAACATATCACTGTTCGTACCCTGTGAACTGCGAAAGTATGCAGGGATATGTTGTGTCACTCCGACTTCCAAACGTTGAAGAGTATCGCCAACATATTCATCCTCACACGGACATTTGCATTTGTATTACTTAACGTGTTTGTAGTCTTGGAAGTACATTCTTCTGAAAAGCTGGGAAGGCAGTTCTAGTTCCTTACAAAACACGGGCTCTACTGCATAAAAAAACATCGAGATATAACCGACGTAAGTTTTTCAGAAGAACTTTACTGATATCATGATTAAAAGGAACGTCTCAAATAGATCGGTCACTTACCTAAACCAAAGTATGTGTTAGTGTTAAATTTCGCAAGTTTCTTTTGTGGATAATCGTTGAACTATACCCTCGTGGAAACCATTATAAATTAGAAAATCAATTATCTTTTTAAATTCACCCGCAAGTATTCTCGTCGTGCATATCATAAGAGCACGGTTGGCCAGGGTTTTGATCAAACTGATATTTCTACTCATATGGGCAAAGGTATCCCCAACTAATGTTCAGGCCTGTAAATGTCGGTGTTCTATATATACTAGTGGTGAAGTTCGTCACTCTCATTAGTACTAAAACGCCCTAAAGGGTAAATAACAATTATGTTCTTCCTCCATAGTGAACTGTAGCCTTGAGTGAAAAATATTCAACTTAAAAAAAAACACAGTCAGTTCTTTTGTACCAAGACATAGAAATGACGATACTATTGTCTACGCAACGCTATTAACGAAATTGTCTAAGAACCGGATTTAACAACAAAGATTCCTAAAAACCTAAGGATATATTCGCTAACCCATCTACCTCCAAATACAGTTCGTTATTGCAACTAAAACTGGCCTACTTAGTTGTCAGTCTAATATGTTCCACAAATGTATATCTAGACAAGCTGCAGGGGGTAATGTGTTACAGTAAATCATATTAGTACATATCTTAACGGTTGCTTTGACGATCACATTTGTGAAAAAGGAACACAGAAAGTTTGTTTTCGACTTACAATCCAGTTCATGGTGCGAAACGGAAAGACTCCGCAATACAATTAACTAAACACCTTTTAAAATATGGATCAAATATGTCAGACAGTCAACTCGGCAGCTTATGTTGCAGAGAATCAATCATGGAAATAATAAATCTCAAGTGAACTCTATCCTTGTGGAACTGAGGTAAATTCTGGGT
>OY744515.1:196722359-196729859 GCA_963556195.1 Sepiola atlantica
AAACAACAAATGCTATTTACCTATCGAAAATTAACGAAAACTATATTCATGTTTTTTATTTTCTGAATTTTATTTTTTGAAAATCTATATGTGAAGATTTCGCAAGCAAAACAATTCATCTGAATTGAGAAATTAGACAAACACAGACAAAAATATCAACTAAAAGCTGAGTTTGGTTGAATGAACCTCTTAATTTCTTCTATATCACATTATGGAAATCATGATTTGAGAGTGGATATGAATTTTTGAAATACAACGTTGATTTCAAGTGATAGCTACGCAGTATTGAAAATGCTGTTTATCACGTTTTGCACTCGAACTAGCAATGTTTAAACGCTTGATTTCTTGTTACGCTTTGACTGGATGCATTTTTAGATATACATCGCTGTTTTGACTTTATTATAAATGAGAAATATTGGTAACACATTGTGTTGTGTATTGCGATTTAATTATTAAGCGCCAACTACAGAACTTTCTATCAGAGCTCATTAAAATCATTAAAATTGTCAACATCTAAGTTTATCTCTCCTATTGTTTTCTAAAATGTTATATACATCTTAAATATGTGAATCTGCATAAGTTGCTAAACGTATTAGTTAAAATAATTTATCTAATAGATTTACCGTATCCGTGTTTGATAGTAAGACCCTGGTGGGACTATCAAGGTGTTGGAGGTAACCTATTCGCCATTTAAAACCAAATTGTATGTACATTTTTTGACAGCTACGATAGAACTAGGTTCAAACAAATTGGTCAGTTCGCTCTTCCATTACGACTCATCCGTTGTTCAGCTGAAATGTTCCTGGCATTACGTCGGTGATTCCTGGAAAGTTAGCGCCCGATTGTTCCCAATATCGATCAGGTGATAAAAGAGAACCACTTGAAGGCCGAATGGACACCTGCTCCTTCATTATTTGCCCGGTTTTTCGATCTTTCAGGAAGTATGAACAATCTTGATATGTACGTCAATGCGGCTATCGGTCTGTCGAGCAGGATAGATATCAATTTGGTCAGATCATATATCGGCCGTGTCTTGATCCACTTGCAAATTAGAAAACTCATCCAGCCAAGTAGCTATTCCTCTACAAATAAATATTGGCAAATACAGAATTACGCAACATAATATAGCTATTACTAAACTATGTACATACTTATAATACGTTGGATCATGTAAGATATTTAGTCAATTTCACTCACTTTCCACTTTCTCTCCCTCTCTCTTTCTCTTTCTCTCTTACTGTGTCTATCATTTCTTATATATATATATATATATATATATATATATATATATATATATATATATATATATTTATATATATATATATATATATATATATATATTTATATATATATATATATATATATATATATATATATATATATATATATACATACACATACATATATACCCACACACGGGAGGGTGAAATACGTTGTGCGCTCATTTTATAACATATTTCTAAATATAATATAGGATAATCCAACATATGAGATCATTTATAACAATTACAATAACAATATAAATGTCACTCTATGTGTATACGAGGAACCGGTCATGAATGCCTAACATGTTGTATATTGACACAGTTAAATGATATTTTCAAAAGTTCAACTTATGCTTTGCAAGAGCACCTGTATACGACTGAGTTGGGCTGTTATGTATCTCTTCAGTTCAGAGATTAGCTATGCATTGTTTTGATAGGCATTCGAAATACACCCCGACTAGATAGATTTGGAGATGATAAAGTCCGGTCAGTCTAAATCTGTTAGAGTGCACACTTCCTCCTAATTGTACATCGATAAAACAAATAGTGCTCAATATTCATGAATGAAACCTGGTCGGCATAGACTGAAGTATTTCCGTACAACATATAGTTTGATTGCAAATAATTATTGTGAATGTTATTAACAATTTAATGGGGGACATGTATTTCTCACACTATATTTCTAACACATATGCATATGAATCAGGGAATGTGCTACTTAAGTAGAATGAATAAAATGTTAACTTGAGTTGTTTCTCAATGAATGCATTTCCATGTTAAATTGTATTCAAATGATCCAATTGTCAAGGCAGTTAAACGAACGTAACTTTTCTTCGTGTTTGTCAATTGCTATCTGATGATAGTGCTTTAAAATGTGTGATGACTTATTTTAATACTATTCAATTTGATCACGAATAAACACCGCCACGTATTTATATACATGAACACATCATTTGGTTAGAGTATTGTAAAATTATATATCGCTACAATATATTCCATATACATAATTAGCAGTATTTATATAGAAAGCCTCAAAAGTAAATGAAGAAAAAGAAAGGTTTAAACATGTAATGCTTCATGCTTCACTTCGATTGTTTAGTTCGATTTTTTAATTCATGAAACAGATAATATTAAGTAAAATGTGGGATTCTCTTTGTATAGATTGCAAGGTTAACTCAAATCCCACAATTATGATTTACAACATTTTAGTGAAATAAAATATAGTTATGTAATTAGTCAGCGGATGCAGTTTCACAATATATATGAGACCTGTTTAAAACATATCTAACCCTAAGCCAGAAAAATATGTTCATCTCCGCCGTCGCTTTCAGCATCATTATTTGGTTGTTATGCTTTCTTGGACATCTCTCCTTAACTATCTTCTCAAATCAACTGTTAAACACAAATTAAACTCTTAGTACAGTATCGATATCCATATCAAATTCTGTGAAATATTTCATTTGACAACTCCCTTAAGTGGCCGCTCAATTTATCCCTCCTATCACTTTCTCTTAAGTTCCCCAACCTCATCTGAAACTGACCCACGTTATTGCTGTTCTTAATCCGATCTGCCAACTTATTCCAAAAACATATAACTCTGTGAATTAAAAACACTAAACTGGTTAACGGAACTAGTTTTTGAAAACTGCCTTGACAATAACCTTCCAGATCTAGGGGAAATACTAGAAAAATGGCCACCATGGTAAAAAATGCCATTAATTATATTTGAAGCCTCAATCATATCACCTGTCATTCGCCAAGTAGTGACTCCCATTTTGTTCAATCTCTCTCTGTAACTGCACTCCTTTACTTTACTTATAAGTTTTGTCACTTTTCTAGTTTCAATATTACATTCCATTTTCAATGGCAAGTTGGTCGAGACCAGACCTGAGAGCAGTATTATGTATGAGATCTTATTAAAGCAGTCTCTCCCTCGGAATAATATTCCTAACTATCCACACGATCATTCTATTTGCGCTCGATACAATAATCAAATATGATTATTCGCCCGGAATGTATTATCAACCCCCACTTCCAAATCGCACTCTCTATCTACTTCTTGTATTTATATTTTGTTTAGTACATATTCAACTCCCACATTCATGGGTCTGTCATGTACTACTTTGCATATGTCTTATTTTACTCCCAATTTCCAAATAACTACACGGTATGATAATTAATTTAGATCAATCTGTAGTATTTCTTTTGATAAAGGTCTCACAAGTAGTTAAATATCATCCGCAAACAGTGCTATTTATGAAGTTATATTATTAGGTAAGTCATTGATGAATATCAAAACAACAAAGGACCGAATACTGAACCCTGCGGAACACCGGAGGGTACGTACTGTGATTCGGAATAATTGCTGCCAACCTTTACCTTCATAGTTCTATCCTTCAAACACTCACTCAGAATATTTACTATTGTGTCAGTGATAACACAATTTTTCATTTTCTCTAGTAAACAATAATACGATACCGTATCAAATGCCTTGGTAAAATACAAATGTATCATAAATGTACTAACCCCCTTCATCGAATATTCATCTATAATGCCAGAACTTTTCAAAATATTAGATAATGTTGATTGACCATAGACACAGCCATGTTGGTTGCAATTTATATCATCCTTTATGAAATGTAATATGTGGGTTCTAATTTTATTTTCAAATACCTTACACAAAGTACATGTTTGATATGCATTATCTCTTTGTTAGCACCCTCTCAACAACAGTTGCACTGTGAGCAGTTTGAGGGCCGGCTATACCGCTGCTCACTCTCCGCTGATGTGTAACACGTCGCATGTTCTCCAAACATAGCTGAATCTAACGGGACGGTGGAGATGAACACCATTCTAACAGAATACTTCCATATGTGTTTCTGTCAGTGGATGGGACGGCATACTAAGTGTGCGCAAGCACAAAGGGGCCTACTCTGAAGGGGATTAAGGTGCCACCTCCATCACGTATTATAAATAGTTTTTAGGTCAGTAGTCGGATACTTATTGGACAGGCATCGTATATGAGAATATATCTGCAAACATTTTTGGAGACGTTACTGAACAAAAAAAAATAATAAAACAGCAAAACATAAATTATTATACGAAAGCTGTGTTAAGGAATGTGTGTTTTCCTACAGTTTTCTTTTTCTACAAATTTAATCACAAACTATACTTGTTAAAATGCATTAGTTTATGAATTACGTTATGTTGGAAACCACTTACTTTTCGTATTTCTAAATAACCATAGTTTGTCATTAACTCATCTATTTACGTATGTGCAACAGTTTAAGCCTGCATGCTGTTTTGACAGCTGTTCTCATTTTATACAGCGTCTTATACTCTCGTTTCATCTCCTCTCTCTCTCTCTCTCTCTCTCTCTCTCTGTATATATATATGTATATATATATATATATATGTATATATATATATATATATGTATATATATATATATGTGTATATATATATGTATATATATGTATGTGTATATATATATGTTAATATATATGTATATATATGTGTATGTATATATATATATATGTATATATATATATATATATATATATATATATATGTATATATATGTATATATGTGTATGTATATATATATATATATATATATATATGTATATATGTATATATATGTGTATGTATATATATATATATATATATATATATATATGGGAAAATGAAAAAGGAAAACCAAAAAATGGATGTTTTTTATGTGTACATCAACGTTTCGTCTTTATTTATAAGACTTCATCAGGATGGTAGAATAGAGAAAAAAATGTCATGCAAGCACAGATACATGTAGGGTAGACATATTGGGAAAAATAGAATGAAATAGTGGCCAACTGCTGGGTGGACGTCCGTATTTGTTGGAGAAATAGAAATGAATGTAGAAAAGAATGAGTGGGGAAAAATGGAAGGATGGGGTGAGCCAGGACTACTGTGGCTTGTGGTAAGAGAAAGAGGTGTGGGGTGAGCAGGGGTAAAGTGGATGGCAGAGAGGGAGGTGAGGTTTTCTTTTTTCATTTTCCCATCACGTCGGATTACTTTCATCCTTCTCTTCCCATATATATATATATATATATATATATATATATATATATATATATATATATATATATATATATATTCTCTTTCTTACTCTCACCTTAATGACAGTCTAGGAATATATGTTTGAGCTAAGCAGGAAATCTTATATATTAAAGTAACGATCAGAATGAGTATGTAATTTGTTCGAGAATACACGTTTCAATTTAAAATAGGTAGCCTGTTTAGGAAAAACGGAAATTACTACCTGTATGGGTATGAGAGATGAAATTATCCATAGAACAGTGGTGTTTATATGACGGTGATTGTTTGTTGCATTCCGTCAATATATGACTAATATACACATTCCACGTAATTTCTGAGTAATTCTCATAACGTAGGTCGAATCCGAACCACTCGATTAATAAGGTAACATAATCGAAGCTTAAATGTTTTGAATTATTACATTTATTTCATGATTACTTTCATTCAATCTGTTCTTATAGAAGTTATCAAAAAATGTGACACTATTTTTTAAATACATTTCATTAGGTTATTATTGACATTGTTTTTGCCAAACACATTCATCCTAATAACCCCTATTGAAGTGTATATTTTTATACGATATGTGCATATGCTTCAACGAATAGTTGTGTTTAGACAGGATTAGTATTCAAGAGATACAGACACCGTATATAATTTATTTATGATATCCGTAAATATAAAACTGAACTACCAGGATAACACGACATGGAATAATGATGACAATGTATTTTTGCGGCTAGTAAATACACAACAATGTAAATTTGGTGTCTTATTATTTTGCGTTTCGTAATGTTACATGTGTTTAATGAGATTGATAGATGCATGAATCATTAATAAAGTGGTACATTTTATGCACGTAAAGTTTTATTTATTTAAATATATATATATATATATATATATATATATATATATATATGTGTGTAAACATATATGGTTTAAGTACGTTGAGCTACACTGAGGCTTTCAAAGAAAGCTCAATGAGGTAATGTATCACTCTGATTAATTGACTTGTTATTTAATTTCCATAATTCTTCAATTTATAAAACAAATTAAAAAAATAAAATGTTGATTTTTAGTTTCATGGATATTAATTGCGCCCTAACACTCCGAAATAGTTTTGTAGTGTTTCTGGTAAAAATGATACCTATACATGTAAGTATACTTGGCAATATAGTTTAAGAAAATATAAAGGCATTAGCTCCTATTTAAAAAGTTATTTTGAAGAAATCGTTAACACACAATAAAACAATTAAACATAAACAACAATTATTATTTGATCTCAAAATGTACATGTTAAACTATTGTTAGTTACATCGATTGAGTTATGTCGGAATACACTCATCTCATTACTCATAATTTATGGTTAATTTCTCTATTTACATATGTCCGTTGTGGTCCGATAGTAACACACTTGACTATAGACATCAATATCGAAAGTTCCATCCCTATCTAAGTTAACGATGCTGATGACGCTGTGAGCCGGAAACACGAGCGCATAGATAGCTTTTACGGGCGTATACAATAAATATATATATATATATATATATATATATATATATATATATATATATATATATTATCAGAAAATACGTCCGATATACTTAAGGGCGACTAATAATGTAATTTTCTGCATCTTAATCACTTAAGAAGTGAGACAATAGTTACATAAACAAAATACATAAAAAATACATTAAATATTTAGGTGATAGCAATCGTACATATTTCTAGACGGGGCGTCTTTGTCTTATTGTAAAACACTGGCCTATAGAAAACACTATCGAAGGTTCGATCCTTGTCTAAGTAAGCCATTCTGATGACAGATGTGACCCAGTGAGCAAGAAAACAACGAACGCTGCAATCACCAATTTAAAAAAATTACATAAAAATAAATTATATATATATATATATATATATATATATATATATATATATATATATATATATCTCCTATGAAGGTAAGATTCATGAATTAGCAATCCTTTCCTTTGGGAGATTGACCTCTCCTGTTCGCACCAGAGCATCTGGGTTTATATTAAAAGAATACAACGTGCATTGTAAACATTTTGAACAGCACTACACAGAAACGCAATAACTGGCACATAACGATCACTGTTTGTCTGAAGAAGTAAATAAAATGATAGTAATGAGAGCCGGTCTT
>OY744515.1:196732359-196737359 GCA_963556195.1 Sepiola atlantica
ATTTTGAGATCAGCCTACTGTTATCGTTTAATGTTAATCTGCCCTAATGTGTGAGTATATAGAGTATTCTAGACATCATCTGCTTGGAGCAGTTTCTGAGCAGCATTTTTCTAACATAGTATTATGTTCTTCCACAAATACACACTTGTTTAAGTATGGAACGGTGTTGTCTTATTTATTATTAAATTTGCGACTAGTCAATTACAACAACAACAACATAAATATATTTTTTAAAAAAACGGTTCAGTTAAGATCGGCATTTTCTTCGTGGATTTTCTATATCAAGTAAGTTTGCGACTTGTGTGCGTTGATTACAACAACAACATTTATATATTAAAAAAGAAAAAAAACGGTTCAGTAAAGATATGCATTTTTTAAATATTTTTATTTTCCATAGCTAACGAACGAAAACAGGTTATAAATACTGTGATTGTGATACTAAATTGCATTTACTGCTGTCTGGAGATAGAAGATATGGTGTTTTCAAATGGTTCAAAATCCTCAACTGTTGATTCTTTTGTGATAAAAAAAGACAAAAGTAAGTCAAACTCTCCACCCGGTGATAAAACTTGTGTGGGTGACCAGTGCGAAACTTTATTCTCTGAAGCGTCAGAGAGACTTTTGACATGTGAATATAGTTTGAAGCACAGCTGCCTGAAATGTTCGAATATGAACTTGGTTCTGCCATCTTTGCGTGCAAAAATCGTTGACTGCAATCCGAGAAACCAAATCAATCGAGGATCGCTGTTCGGAGTTTTTGTTAGAATTGTAAAAGAAAACGAACACCCGTATTAATAAATTAGAAAATTATATGAAAGATGAGATTGATGCTATGAAACAAGACATTATTAAGGAGGCCAATTTGTCTCAAGCAGATGAAAGTCAAGCAGGTAATATAAAATCGATGAAAAATGAAATCATTAAAGAAGTCTGTCAGTCAATCCAATCCGCAAATGATAGCGAAAAAAAACGATTCTGAGAAGATAGAGATTATAGAAGACAGTATAAAGTGGAGAAACAACATAATATTACAAAATGTTCACGAATACAAAGGAAACATAAAGGCTGAACGCATTAAGCACGATGTTAAGATGATAAAAGCAGTTGGTCAAGAAATCGGAATAAATCTTCAGGAAGAGGATATTTTGAATGTGCGAAGACTTGGGATAAAGGAAACTATAAGACCTATCTAAGTAACGTTTAGTGATACTGTCAAAGCCAATATGATGAGAAATGCTTTCAAACTACAGTTCTCAGAATCAGACACCATGAAGAAAATTGGATTACAGCACGATATGAACAAGAGTGATAGAATGAAAGAATCTGAACTGAGAAAAGAAGCGAAGCAGCGCCAAGAGAACACATCGGATGGAAATTTTCGTTTCCTAGTACGGGGACCAATAGGGAGCAGGAAGATAATAAAAGTAAAAATACAGAAGACTACTGAGGAAAAGGGTCCCGGCGCCAATCTGAAGGCAGCATAGAAAATGGGCATAGTGAAAATAACTGTTTTGTGAATAACAATGTAAAAAATGATGTAAATAAGTTCACAGTTCTTGTTTCAAATGTAGATACGTTCACACACGATAACATTTCAGAGATAAAAATACGCATTGAGGAAATGGACACAAAACCAATGTTGATCACCTTACAAGAAGTAAAACCAAAAAATCTCAGATTTGAGAGGAATTTGTCTGAATACAATCTAGAAGGATACGAATTCGTAGAAATGTATATAGAGAAAAAAGAAACTGGTAGAGGAATACTGACTTATATTAGTAACCATCTGAAATTTACACAAATGACACTCGATGTAAGCTTTTCGGAGTACCTGCGTGTTGAAATTCTAGTAAACAAACGTGACAAACTATTGTTTACTTCTATATATAGAAGCCCAAGCTCAAGTGATGAGACCAATGCTAAATTAAACGAGCTGCTAAATTTGCTGTCTGAAAGACATGGTTCTCATTATCTAATGGTCGGTGACTTCAATTGTGGCAATATATGCTGGGAAAATTACTCAACTAACGGATCACCGAGAGACGCACAATATGAATTTGTTGAATCTATTAAGGACTGCTTCTGGTTTATACATGTGCTTGAACCAACTGGAAGCAGAGGATCTAATAACCCATCATTGCTGGATCTAGTGCTGACAAACGAAGAAGGAATGCTTTCAAATATGCAAATAGGCGCTCCACTGGGCAACAGTGATCATTCAGTGATAACATTTTACTTTCATGTGTATGTGGAAAATGATCATGAAAAAACAAGATACACATATGAAAAGGGAGATTACAATACTATGAGGGAAATTTTAAGCATGGACTGGGAAAATGTGTTAGCAACAAAAGACATTGAAACACAATGGAGTATTTTGAAGACAAAGATATACGCAGCAGTGGAAACTTGTGTACCAAGGGCAGTAATAAAATGCAATGGAAAAAAAAGAAATAAAGGATCGTTGACAGTTACAGTAACATTTAAAAGTGTTTTGAAGAGAACAGAACGGATATGGCACAACTTTAAACAATCTTGAAAGAATAAAGATAAAGTGCAGTATAATCGCATCCGAAACAAAGTACAGTATTTAACTAGAAAAGCCATGAAATTATATGAAAAATACATTGTTATGGGCATTCAGTCAAATCCGAAGAAATTTTGGACATATGTTCAGTCGAAATCTAAGACTAAATCATCAATTCCAGACTTATATGCTGATAATGATAAATCTAAAATATCAGATGGCGATCGTGAAAAAGCAGATATACTAGCAGAGTTCTTCGCTTCGGTATTCACGGTGGATGGAGATAAAGAATTGCCGTCTCTGGATTACAAAGTGATTGAAAGTACATATTACGCAAGCAGTATAGTAATAACTCCAGATATAGTACAACAAACATTAAACAAGCTCAAAATAGACAAGTCACCTGGACCTGATAACATTAGCCCAAGAATATTGAAGAAATGAGTACTGTGCTCAGCATACCTCTGTCGATAATATTTAACAAATCTCTGTCTGATGCTAAACTTCCGACTGAGTGGAAATCTGCTAAAGTCGCTGCTATACATAAGAAAGGGGACAAGAAAAATCTTAGTAATTATAGGCCGGTGAGTCTGACATGTATAATATGCAAGGTATTGGAGTCAACCGTTCGCGACCAGATGATAAAACATATTACAGTAAATGAACTATTTAAAGATAAGCAATTTGGATTCATACCAAGGAGATCAATTGTGTTACAGCTACTGACTCTACTTGATATGCGGACCGATTCTATAGATGGTGGATATTGCATACACACTGCATATTGTGATTTTATGAAGGCGTTTGACAAAGTGAGTCACCGCCTGTTAATACATGAGTTAAACATGTATGGATTTGGCCCAGTATAGACCACTTGGATCAACGCATTTCTCTCAGGCAGAAAACAGACAGTGGTAGTGAACAACGAGAGATCTGCGGTCATAGATTTGACCAGTGGTATCTCTCAAGGATCCGTTTTGGGTCCTCTTTTGTTTGTTGTATAAATAAACGACCTCCCTGAGTCTATGAAGAATGACAGTGAAACTTTTTTATATGCTGACGATACAAAGTTATTTCGTGAAATCAGAGACTATGAAGATTGTCAGAAACTACAGGAAGATATCCATCGCATGTATGATTGGTCTGAAAAAATGGCAGTTAAAATTCCATCCAGAAAAAATGCAAGATTATGTGTATAGGTACTAAACAGAACACTAAAAATTGCTTTCAATATACTCTGAATGATTATCTACAACCCATGGATTATACGAACTTGGAAAAAGACATTGGTGTTGTAATAGACAATAGGCTAAATTTCGAAGAACACATGAAAGAGAAAGTAAACAAAGCCAAGAAAATACTCGGTTTAATCCGCAGATGTTTTGAATACCTCGATCGAAGTTCATTGGTTATATTGTTTAAAGCGCTTGTGAGGCCTCATATTGAATATGCTAATCAAGTGTGGGCACAATATAAAAAGAAACACATTGAAATGATAGAAAATGTACAAAGCGAGCTACTAAACTTGTTCCAGGACTGTACGATCAGAGTTATGAAGAAAGGTTGAAAGCTCTGAAATTGCCAAGTTTGGCCTATAGAAGAATATGTGGGGACATGATTGTGTGCTATAAATTGCTCTCTGGAAAATATGATTTCAATGCTGATAAACTATTGACTAGAAAAAATACAAGAGTGGGAAACAGGGGACACAGTCAGATGCTTTACAAGAAACAGGCACGTTTGAACCTGAAAAAATATTCATTCAGCCATCGCTGTGTTGATTTGTGGAATAGATTGTCATCAAGTGTAATTGAAGCCGAAACTGTAAAGATATTTGAGAAGCGGTTGGATACGTTCTGAATTGCCAAGAAATCACATTCAATTATAAGGCTGCTGTCGTCACTGGACGCATACGAATATGAAGACAAGGAGCTGGTGCCATAGGAAGACTCATGTCTTTCTACCAGAATTCATCTATGTTTCTATGTTTCTCTGTTATTATCGGCTCATCAAGCTACACATAGCGACGAGAACTTGTACTCATTCAGACAGATTATCACCAGACTATATGGTATCACATCACTTGCGACAATAACACGGAGTTATTCGGACACACATGAAATAACACAACACTGACAATGAGAACTGATATGTAATATATTTTCATAACAACACATATGTGTGCGTTAGCGTAAACTATGTTTAGACTTCATTTATAAATATCCCACTCGTGTAATGCCGAAATAAACTATTTACAGCTTTTAAAATTAAACTAGCTATCGGAACAGTAGCAGAAACTGGCTATGAAGCGAACTGACAACCGAATATGTTGTTGTTTACAAGAAAACGCTTTCCTTTTGGGGGTATGTATATATATATATATATATATATATATATATATATATATATATATTCCCGGTTGTTTTACTGGTGGAAAACTCCATTTAACCCCCAAGACAATGTCGGGCCATCA
>OY744515.1:196747359-196757359 GCA_963556195.1 Sepiola atlantica
ATATATATATATATATATATATATATAAATATATACATATATATATAAATATATACATATATATATATTTATGTATATATATATAAATATATACATATATATATATATAAATATATACATATATATATATAAATAAATATATACATATATATATATAAATATATATATATATGTATATATTTATATATATATATATTTGTATATATTTATATATATATATATATATACATATATATATATGTATATATATATAAATATATACATATATATATATATAAATATATACATATATATATAAATATATACACATATATATATATATATACATATATATATATATATATAAATATATACAACTATATATATACATATATATATATAAGTATATACATATATATAAATATATACATATATATATATATATAAATATATACATATATATATAAATATATATATATACAATTATATATATATATATAAATGTATATATATAAATACATACATATATATGTATATATATAAATAAATATATACATATATATATAGATTTATAAATATATACATATATATATATAAATATATGCATATATATACATATATATATACATATATATATATATATAAATATATACATATATATATATAAATGTGTACATATATATATATATCAATATATACATATATATATATCAATATATACATATATATATATATGTGTGTGGGTGTGTGTGTGCGTGTGTTAAAAGATAGATAACAAGAATATATACATATATGTATGGGTGGGTACCCAATTCATATGAATTTACTTCAGTTACTTATATAAAACGCTCGTTTATTTTCGAATTGCAGCGAATATATTTTTTCCATTTTAGACTGAATTAGTTTTACAGGTTCAGGCTGTTGAATACCGGTGTAAATTAGGTTGTTGGTTTGCCGGTTGTGTCAATGCAACGAATGCATTAATGGACGTAAATACATCGGTCGGCGTCATGATCATCGATATCTTAAATGTAAATGTTCAAAACGAGCCTCATAATGAGATGGGCTGGAATCAACTGGAGCAGTAATCAGAAATAAAACACGCAGAAAATGTATAATTGTAGGGCTTCTGTTGCAGTTCATCACGGGATTCAAAATGTGATTTCTTGAAAGGCAAGGCATTGTGCAAAATCATGATATCTCTGGAAAATATAATACGAACACGGAATGCTTTTTATTAATATGCGTTAGACTGAAACACTTCATCAAGCGTGAAACTCACCTCTATCAACATGCATATATATAGCTATAAAAAATAAGCCAGACAACCAAAAGCACGAAAGTTTAAACTTATTGAAGATTCAGTGCATATCTCTTATAACATAAGACATTACAATATAGCATGCTTCTGACAAACTAGAAAATTGTATATATATATATATATATATATATATATATATATATATATATATATATATATGAGCATATGAAAGGATAAATATAATCCGATGGTATGAAATTAAAAATGGAAAAGCGGAAGACCTTTTCGCTCAACGTTTCGCCCAAATTTCACGTGAGCTTTGTCAAGAGCGGACGAAGAATACAAAAATGACAAAAGACGAGAAAGTCTGTAAATTATGGGGAATATATATAGTGGTTGGGTTCATGTTGAGATGAAGGGTATGCAAAAAAAAAAAAAAATAGAAATAAATATATATATATGCACATAAATGTGATCGAAACATATATATACCACATATACATACATATATATCAAATATACATATAAGTAGCATTGGAAAAGAAGAGGAGAAATTAAAGAGCAGAAAGGGGTCCAAAGGATATTTAATTTAAAGCTCAGGGAATCATCCGGTGTCTAGAATTATCTTGTTTTCACTAATGATTGCTTTTGATAGGTTGGGGGAGATATTGTAGAAGCCCATTCTTTGTTTAATTTTATTTGTGGAAAGGGCTATGAGGGCATATTCAATTATTCGACGTGTTGACTTGTTGTGTATTATCTTGATTAAAGTGGATTTCTCAAAGTCAAAGTAATGTCCATATTCCATAGTATGAGCACATAAGGCGTTAAGTGTGTTGTTTGTTTTAATCGCTCTTTTATGCTCATAAATCCGCTTGTCCAGATTACGCTGCGTCTCTCAAATGTAGACCTTATTACAGTCTAGACAAGGAATGGAGTATATGCCAGCTTTGACATTTGGTGTCGTGTTATGTTTAGATGTTTTGATTAAATTTATAATACTTGCAGAAGTTATTTGGAATATGTTTATGCCTAGTTTATTAAGTTCTGTGTAAATCGGGTTATTGTTGGAATTGGTTGGTAAAGCTATATTTCTATTTATTATAGGGCTGGTGGATAAGTTTTTCTGTTTGGAATTTGAGTAAATCTGTAGAGCTTTTCTTTTAGAATTTTGTATAAAATACTTTGGGTACTGTAATGTATTGAGAGAGTGTTCAATGTATTTAAATTCGTCATCAAAATATTCATTGCTGCATATCCATATATATTTTTTTTTGCATACCCTTCATCTCAACATGAACCCAACCACTATATATATTCCCCATAATTTACAGACTTTCTCGTCTTTTGTCATTTTTGTATTCTTCGTCCGCTCTTGACAAAGCCCACGTGAAATTTGGGCGAAACGTTAGGCGAAAAGGTCTTCCGCTTTTCAGTTTATAATTTCATATATATATATATATATATATATATATATATATATATATATATATGTGTGTGTGTGTATACATATATATATATATATATGTGTGTATATATATATATGTGTGTATATATATGTGTGTATATATGTGTGTATATATATATGTGTATATATATGTATATATATATGTATATATATATATATATTTTTTCATTGCTTACTACCTTGCTCTACTTACGTATCGAGCACTGTTGAAGTAAATACTAGAAAACTGATACTTAAAAAAAATCATATCTCCTTATAATATTTCATGTGGGTACATGAAGTACTAATATGTATATATATATATATATATATATATATATATATATATGTGTATACATATATATATATATATATATATATGTGTATATATATATGTATACATATATATCTATATATATATATATATGTATACATATATATATATATATATGTGTACATATATATATATATATATATGTATATATATATATATATATATATATAAAGATATTTATAACGTTTTTAATCAGCGATGTAAATTAATATATTATGTTATAATTTGAAAACCTAAACATAATTTAATTTTAAAATATATGAAATAATTTATTTATCTTTACGGTTTCGATTGCGACTTTTGATTAATACATCATTCTGTAAGCAAAACTTGTTGTTGTTTAATACACGGAGACGTATGTATGTTGTATGCCGCTGTACAATTCAGCAGACACCTGTCAATGATTCGATTTTATGCATGCCAATTTATAATGTAAATATGCTTTATTTTATAAGGCGATAATTTTCACATATTTAACTATCTATGCGTAAAAAAAAGACTTTTATTTAAATGCAAGGTTGGAATGATGTTTCCCTTCACCAACAGACTTTTTGCTTGTTCTTATAAATAAAGCATAAACATTACCTCAGCATAAATATGTATCGCTTTGGCGTTACGTCGTACATTTACGATGTACGTCATTTTAAAAACTTTATTTCAAACAATAATAACAAAATAAATAAATGAATAGGCACACATTAGTAATTGCATTGTAAATAGTTTACATAGGCATGAACAAATATTGTTGCTTTTACTACGTATTGTCTTATTTTTACATAGTTGTACTTTGCTAGTTCTGGGCATATAATAAGGTACGAACACGTGCGCCGTTTCATTATCGTGGCAAGACTTAGCGACAGCCAGAAGCTATGAACCAATGCTTTTTATTTAATCAACCTTGTAGAGTCTCCAACTTCTTTTATTGCAGAAATATAGGGTAATCTATTGATAATCTCCGCAAACAACAAATAAAATATATGAGATGAGGTTTGCACAGTTTTGTTAGCGAAACATTCTTTTATCATCATGCTATTTGTATTGTTGCAGTTTTTTTTCATCAATGATTTTATAATGTCAAACTGTTGCTGCTAATTCCAAACGATTTATATTTTAATGATGAGTACTCATGTAAAAATAACATTTGAAGCTTCAACTATAGTTCGAAATATTGGATGTAAAGGTCGTCTCCTCAGAAGCAAAGTATGGAATGTACTTTAAAAAATATTCAATAGTTCCGTGATTTTATATACACATTACACAGTAGAAATGTATACGACGATACTCAGAAACTTTGATCGGGCAGTGAAGTATGTTTTTACATTCATACAAAATACGTAAAGTTATATTAAACTAAAGCCAGACACGAACATATCATTTTTTTTTAGAAAACTGCACCATTGTAGAGCATTTTTATGCAAATATTACGTACATATTATAGTTTATACTAGCAATGCATATGAATATATTCAGGGGTTACATCGTAGTAGGTTCAAACATATGTGCATACATATCAATATGTTCACCCCAAACAATGTAAGTTTTCACTGTAGACGTAATGGGCTACTGAGAATTAGAGTGACCGTTTAGGAGGCCATCCTAAATATGAAGTCGTGCAGCAAGATGATTGGGCACATTACCTTTATAATTCTGTATGTCGATACAGTCGGGGACACAGGGAGCAGCGATGGTGTTCCAAACGGTGCGCAAATAAAAAAAAACAAGTTATTGGGGGCTCCACAATGAATATATGTCATTTATCTGCTTATTGGGTTGGTCGAGTGTATTTACGTCGAAGGGGGCAACAGAGCAGCAAGTTTATCTAAGAACATTTTATTGAAGTACTTGTAAAACAAGCATAGAGATACAACATAGCAACGATGGGACAGGGGTTGGTACTTGGTGGATAGTGAGTGACTTATAAAATGTCATACTTTTTTGGACCTAGATATAAAATAAAGAAACTGGTGGATTAATTACCAGTAATAATATGGCAACACTACTCCATGCCTAGGCGGATGGTTGCTTTGCAGTGATATATTATATTGTCAGGTGCTAGAAGTTTTCTAGCACGATAGAGATTCGACTTTTTTCAGTAGCCTTGGCAATATGTTCTATGTATTTGTTCCAATTAAGGTTTCCTGTGAATGGTAGGCCAAGGATTTGGACGTTCAACCCTCAGATAGGGTGTATTTGCTATGGCCTTCGGTGGATGAAGAGGTTTTGTAGTGTGTTAGAAAAAATATATTTGTTTTAGCAGCATTAAATGATACCATCTACCTATGACACCATTATACAACAGACTAAAGGTGATTTTCTAAGAATCTAGCCATTGACTCTGATATATGAGCGCCCATTATACCCAACACGACGAGAGTAGATCGTTGTGCCGTCAGAAAATATACCCATCTCAGACACAATGTCATCAGCTGTTTATGAAAATCAGGAACACTAAATACCCAAGGATCGATCGCTGTGGAACACCTGCTATTATTTCATGCTGTTTGGATGAACGGCAATTGAGTAAGACCTGGATCATTCTTTTGAATAGGAAGGATCTTATGTTATAAAATATCCGCCTAGTATTACCACATGAATTATTTTTTGTGAGAGAGTGTTATGCCAGTTGTTGTCAAATAGTGTGTATATATCAAGCACTACCACCCTATCATCACCTGCCTAGTTCAATGTATTGTATATGCGTTTATAGATAACCGTTAGGATATCTGCAGTAGACAGTGTTTGCCTATAGCTATACAGATGGTAAGAAAAAAGTTTAACATTTACAAGATATCGGACTATCGCTAGATATATTTAGATATTTAAAGGTGTAAGCGAAGCGCGGGAGTAGACTGCTGGGCAATAATTCTGAGAAACAGTTCTATCTCCAGAATGCTTGCAGACTGGTATAACATAGGAAACCTCCAGCAATAACGGAAGCAAGATTCGGCAAGGCATTTGCTGTAGAGTGTTCGGAGGGCAGGGGCCAGCTCAGCAGAAAATGTCTTCATTACTAGTTCTTATATAAGATGACCTCACATGTTTGCGAATTGTCAAGATTTATTATGATATCGCGGACATGAGATGGGGTGATTGCTAGGTCATCAAGTTTTGCTTCGGACCGCAATGTGAACTTTGGGAGGGAGTTGTTTGCAAATGCAATAGTGGAGTTTTCGGCGAAACACTGTGGCAGTAGTAAAGCCTTATCAGTGTCCGTGCTTTTAATTAGAAGGTTTAATTAAAATAATTACCTAAAAAATAGTGATATTTTATGAATTAAGGTGCCAGTGCTAATATTTAGGAAAGTTTCATTAGATGGGCAAATATATATGAAGATAAAAACATTAGTAAGCTGGAAAAATACTGATCTCCGTCTGACAACATAAGGATACACCAAAGTATTATCTAATACGTACTTACCCATATTGTAGAAAATATTCCAGATGTAATCGTATAGAAATATTGATAGCTACTAAAAGATTAATCTGACTAGATTTCAATTCAGTATGACAGTTAATGTTATCAAAGATTTTCAGATGCATACGTTAAATTTAGAACAAATCGGAAGTTAAAAGATGGGCAAGACTGACTTCGACGATGCCCGAACCTTTCAAGGCCAATGCCATATAAGATGCTATATTTCATTAGATACAATAATGATGAAGTAGCTAGTCTCTACGTTTACCAGAACCGGAGTGATCGTCTAAAGTCTGAAATTAACTTTTTCTTTGATCCTTACCCCGTCCTTTTATCGACATATATCAACACAAAATCTGTTTAAGTTAGATCATGCCCGATAGTTTAGTAATGTTTTAGTCAGAAGATGAAGACACCGATCTGTTGATATAAAACAAATAAACTATGTGACTAACTAACAAAAAAACTCAACCGAAAACATAACTTTTCCGCGGTCGATAGTCATCTATATTATTGAACGTTTATTTTATAATGCCACTGATGTCATTTGTTATTTTTCTTATCCATAATTTCTCGTGGAATATTTTGTGAATTGTAACTCACACCTATTCGAAGATATATTACTTACTTTTATGACTGGAAATTTACGGTGTTAATGATACTATGTTGCTATCCAGTCTGCTATGAATTCAGAATATTGGTTAAGGTGAATCCATATAATCGATTTCCTATAACTTATCTGGAGTTTAACCAATCCTTCTTGCGTAATTTACAATGGGCGTGTTCAGCTTGCAACATCAGACTTATCGTTATGCATTCATAGGAAATTTAAGAGTTTGCTTATTTAAATATCCGTTCTTAAAATTGCGTATACTGGCCAGCGTAATTCATAGAAATGTAACTAGATAAAATATACTGTACTACTATGGTTAACAGATATACAACATTTCAAATGTAAATGAATGTTTAAAAAAATGGTTCATACTCTTAAAATAAATTTCTACTCGGCGTAAAGCAGGAATTTTTCAAATTTAATTATTTTCGCGCCTTCGCTGTTATTTTACTGAATAATTTATTGTAATAACATATCTACATTTTGGTAAGATAATTTTATGAAAACATGCAGAACCTATACATTAACGTTTACGTTAAAATTAATAGTACTCGTTACGGAATTTTGAAATATATATCCAGTAAATACTTTCGATAGTGATTTATTACTTTTACATTTATAAATAATATTAAGTTAAAAACCAATGCTGTTTTTACCATTTTTTTCAAAATCTCGTCACTTTTTTGTTTTGAATTACCCGTGCAAAAAATGTCGTCCTTTTTCGAAATCAATTCATCATCCCTTATATATGTTGTTAATTAATTTGAACATCATTTTTATTATTAATATTTTGAAGGTTATATAAGTTTTCAAGTTGATTTCAATATGATGTAACTCTATATCTATGTGTAGTCTGGTATTCAATAATTTGATAACTTTTAAAAACAGTACTATGACGGGGCCCCGGATCCAGTTCCCTGTGAAAAACTTGTATATCAGGTTCAGAGCAGCTTTTCTTTGGGAACTTCAGCCGGAAAGCAATCCTCTAAAATGTTCGCATTGAACCTTGTAGAATACATAAGTTATTTTGTAATATTTAATCTTTTTTTATTCCAATAAGTGTAAAATAAGTGCGAGCACTTACTAAAACCCGTTGACGCATATAAAACACATAAACACTATTATATATATATATATATATATATATATATATATATATATATATATATATATATATATTTGGGTAGGTCGATTTTACACTTTTAAAAAAATATTAAACAAAGGCACGTACCGAAAGTTGTATATAGACCTATAAAATCCGCATGCAAAACATTAGATCAACAACTTCAGCGGTTTTTTTAGCGTTTGGTATCAAAGATCGTAGACAAGAATATACTGAAAATTCCTCGTTTTTGCAAGATTTGCTTGAATATTGGTGTGAAAACCAAATAAGTTTAGCATTTAAACTCAGGGAATGTCCTTTTACTTTATAAAAATGATATTAATTAAAGAAATCTTCAAATTGAAAATTTGCCCCCCCCCCCTCATTTTCAGTATCTGCTTTTGTAAACTACCTTTTAACGTTATGAATTAAACAGTAATGTTTGAATACCTAAAAAAATGATTTTTTTCTGTTATAAGTGAAAATATAACAAGCAAAGAAATAAGGAAAAACCTAACACTATTTTAATGGAGCTTAATATAGAGAGTCAAATTGCTCCATATAAGACCCCTTAGACAAAAATGCTGGTCTCAATTTCTGACTCAAAAAGTTGTGCTGTAATGTGTTGATGCCTTGCTTCTAAACCATATACAGTTTGTGAAGCTTCTGCTATTCATTTAACTGCCCGTTCCACGCCCTGAGAATGTGAGGGCACATCTGGCAAGTCAAGCTTGGTTCCATTCATCAACGATTCTCGAAGTTGAGATTCAGTAAAATCTTCCGTCATTGGTTGTTCAAAAATGCCGCATAATTTTAAATCTATTAATTGTGTCCAATGTGTGGCATTAAAATTAATAGGTGGTATTCTTTTTAATCTTTTTTCTGGTTGACTCCTCACTCCTAGAAAGAACAAATTAATTAATTGAATTATTAAAAAATTCCAATTCGTACTGCTTTAATAATTATGGTGAAATTAGATAACATCTTTAAAAATCATTCTATAAATTGGAATAAATAATTGAGTCAGAGATATATGAATAAATATTACTTACCTAATGGCCAAAATTCTTTTTAAAGCTTCTTCTTTTACTTCAATCTCCTCAGATTTAACCATGGAATATAGAAAGTTTTCAGGCAGTAAACAAAATGTATTACCTTGTATATTTCTAAATGTGATATCTTGGTTTTCATGAGGCTGCTCCTTACTCCTTTCGATCATATCAAAAATGTGCACTTGCTGATTGTGGAATTTACTATTTCTTTTAATTTCAAACCAAGAAGTGGCATACACATTTACAATAAAATTAACTACATAGTGTAGTTTTGTTGTGTGCCTTTGTGGGTATGCACCCCGAGTCCATAAACACATGAGCCTGATGGCCAAAGTTAACCATCTTGCATGGTTTAAAGGAACAATTTTCCAAGAGGCATATCTAGAGTCAACCTTACCTCTTGAAATACCTACTGTGTATTCATAAAGGAGTCTTTGGTCAGAACTAAGATCATGTATTTCATCAATTTTAAAAATTGACTCTAGAGGATTGCTAATAGTGTAAAATGATATTTGGGGTAAATCATGGCAATCATTTGAGCATAATGTCCCCAGAGGGCCACCGAATGTTGTAGGACCCTTGCGCAACCATCTATGTTTTTAAAAAGGGCTCTGAAAGGTAGTTCATTATGATGCAAAGAGCAACCAATTGTGTGAAGATTTTTAAAAAGTTTTTTTTTTTAATTGCAACCATTCCACCTTCGCAACCTGTGTTGGTATTAGTGTTGTCAACAAGTATAGCCTTGATACTGTTCTCACTGTGGAATTCATGCAAAACATCCACCACTTGATCTGCATG
>OY744515.1:196759859-196819859 GCA_963556195.1 Sepiola atlantica
TACAGTTGTCCCTGACACACATGTGTTGCTACACGAAGAAGCACCTGCCAAACGATCGATCTTAAGTTATATTTGAAGGACACATTGTCCAGACAACCTCGTGTTTCTTTATCAGCTGCTTTTATTAAATAGATACTAATGCGGCTTCATCGAAGGGGTTTATTTAGGTCATTGGGTGTCATGCCAGTAGAGGACACCTTTTGCTTATGTCGTGCTGAGTTATTGTTATTTGCATGGTCTATTAGGTCAACGCTACTAGGGTTTTTCCGATTTTCACAAGGTGCCCCAACAGTATGTCGGAGAGGTTACTCGGCATTTTTCATGGGCCACAGTGCACAGGTCTATTATGCGCAGTCTTTTTAATCCCCATCTTGTGACTGTGTAGCTACCTCCTTCTCCAGATGAGACCAATAAATACAAAAACTCTAACTGACGGCCTGCATCTGTGCGATTCCAGTCGGTTCTACTGGCATATTTAACGTGGATGTTAGTTTTTTATAAGCTACGTGAGCTATGCCATTGTAATTGCCGAGACACATCAATCCATGGCATAACCGGATATAATGCCTTTTAGGACAACGCTTGGGTGTCAGAAATGCTATCTTGCACCCGTAACAGCAACTTAAGGTCTATCAACACTCGCTGTAAAATAGGTACTCGTTTCATTGTAACTGATATTCCTCAACCCTATTGTAAGGACACGTTTATAAAAGCTATAAAGGCTCAGTTTGTTCTTTACATAATTCACCGTTTCCCTCACAAAATGTACGCATTTGCTTAAGGTTTCGTATGTTGACGAATCTCAAAGCTTTTAGACGGCCTTCGCGATCTCACAACCAACCATAGGTTGCTTTCCACGCCACGAGAACTTGTAAAAAGTCTACACTAAGAGAAAAAGAGTGCATACCAAGGTCGTAAGCACAGGAAGATCGTTAAGAATTTAGGGATAAATATGCGACCATACACCCTCGCTTTTCCCTTAAATGTAAACATTATTAAATACTACAGCTTGAGGACGGCCTAAATCGCTTTCAATATTCTGAAAAATATTTCTCAAACTGGAGATCATAGCTAAACCAGGCGCCGAATATTTTGTACCGTAAATACACCCAATTAATTGACCCCTGAAAGGGTACCCGCTTCCAGGCAGCAATTATAAAACCTATTAACATGTTAGCGCTAATATTGTCCCATGTATACTTTCCATACAGTCTTATTTTCATGTCGATGACTCTAGTCCCAGCATCACTCGTTACCAACATAGTCACGTCGTCAGCATAGGCGGGTTACTTCATTGGGGTTCAAGAACCAGGCAAATGTATTCCTTAAATGGCTTGATTCAACATAAGCTTGAGAATAAAAGGTGCTACCGCAAGCACATACAGCATCAGTAAAAGTGTGTATGCCTGACGAATACATCTTTACAAATTAAAAGACCTTGACGTAAAACGATTCACTTTAACTAGCGATTGGGAGTTTATTTTTCATACAAGAGTGTAATTAAGAGCAAAACTGTAGACCAAATCTGGCCAATGACAGGACAGGTTCCAGGTAATGATGATCGACCGTATCGAATGCTTTGGACTTGTCTAAATTGATTAGCGCGGCTGTTTGTTGACTGTTTCCATGATAAAGCGTGCTATGTGCAAATTATTATTGATTATCTGACACTTAATAACACAAATGTGTCTGGGGCTTATTAAAAGATGCAAGACAACCTGCAAACTGCAACTATCTTAGCCGACATTTTTACCTCTATATTAAGCATCGTTTAGGGTTAAAACTTGCGTGTGCCTTCCATATCATTCCTGCCCCCTGCAAAGCAATTTAATGGTACGCCTGATAAGATACTGTAGAATAAGCCAGTTTCTATATAATGAGTTTTACAGCACAGACAACAGGGGAAAAATAGGCGACAGCCTCAGACACATATAGCAAGGAAAATCATTTATTCTCACAGTCTAATCCAGAACCTAGATTGTTTCTCTTTTATAAACAATTTTTAGTAAACCTCATCGGCCGCCTAAAGACGAGAAAATTCGACTAAATAAGAACTAAACTAAGGCATTATAAGACCTGGCTCCCTGCTTAAATGTTCTTAAAAACAGGAAATGTTGTAATATATATATATATATATATATATATATATATATATATATATATATATATTATAACTATGATTATTAATACCCCTTTAAGAAAATTAAAGTAAACCACTGTTCGAAGATATTAAAAGTAGACAAAAACATAGCTATAAAGCAAGAATCTTAGTAAGTTACTTGAGTTCTCTGTATTAATGTGTACGCTGTAATTCGCATACATATAACTTACAGTATCCGTATTACGTAATAGATCCGTATGGCCGTGAAAATAGAACAATGTAGAAAGTCAAATGTGAATTAATGAACCGGGCTCGCCCCTTATGCCCGTCTAAAATCATCACGACACTAAACTGATGAAAGAAAACAGCTCGACAGGACTTTGTATGTAGGTAAATATAATGTAATATTTGTTATACTGTAAAGTCGAACAGAATGAAGGAAGAAAGCGACCACGTGTTTGCGCGTGTTGTCTTACCTGCCGGGATGATCACGGGGAGGGCGGAAATTAGATTAATGGCGGCTGTGGTTTTTTGTACGATTATTGAGCAATAACGTCAGGCCTCACGTGACTGTTTTTTCTGACCACCGATTTGCTGATGATGAACACTTGGACAATAAAAGGAGTATGTTCAGAAGATCAATAGAGTGTGTATCAACTGCATCAGTGTGATTAGAAGTCCGACGTGTGTGTGTTAATCAATTGCCGTAGTTGCGTAGTTGCGAAACGAATACAAGCTACTTCGGCGAAATGGGGGAAAACATTGACCTCAAATTAATACCAGAGTTTGATGGATCGAACCCGGTAATTGACTGGGTGGAAAAGGTGGAATTATATTGCCTTTTGTCTGGCGTAAAAAACCTCGAACATGTTGTTCCTCTGCGCTTGTCCGGCGGCGCCTTTGCGGTGTATCAACAGCTCAGCCATGAGGGCAAACAGGACTACGAGAAAATCAAGGTGGCACTGTTCAAGGCGTTTGCGATTGACCCCACCACTGCTTGGGAGCAACTTGAGGCAAGGACCTTACGTCCGGGCGAAACGGTCGACGTATACTTGGCAGAGCTGACGAAGTTGACAGTGTTGTTTGGTAGACTGCCTGAGCGGGCCTTAGCATGCAAATTCCTAGCGGGACTCCCGACAGGAGCGAAGCGACTACTACGAGCTAGCTCAAGTGCAGATTCGCTGCTCCTTAATGACCTAGTAGATCGGGCCAGGACTGTAATGAAGAATTACTCCGAAATGAGGGAACCAGTAAGTGCTGCTGCTCAGTCCACACCGAATGATAAGAAACCGTATCAAGGACCCGGTCCACGTGGTGGAATCGTATGCTACAGATGCAATGGACAGGGCCACATCGCAAGGAACTGCCGGCAACAAGCAATGGGTGTTCGCTGCTACCGGTGTAGGGAAGCTGGCCATATAGCTCAAGACTGTCCGGGAAACGGAACCGGGGACAAGGTGTCAGCGTCGACCTCTTCCCCACGCAGAAATTAAATGAAACGCTGCCGATCATCCCGATATATATCAACGAAACACTGTGCTCAGCACTCCTCGATTCCGGGTGCTCCCGCACTATCGTATGTGCAGATCTCTGCCACATTTGGAGAAAGAAGAACGTCAGAGTGACTACCATCAGTGGAGAGACGCGCACATGTTGCGGCGTGGGCAATGTAACTATACGGACGAAAAATGGAAGCTCCGCTAACCTAGAGGCGCTGGTAGTGCTCAAAAAATCCCTGAGTTTTGATCTGCTCCTAGGATATGATGCTATCAGAGCCCTTGGTGGTGTCCATATAAGGGTGACAGGGGCGGTACATTTTCAGGAGAAAGCCCCAGTGTGTGCTGCGCTAAGGATCGACCAACCAGACTTCAGCGTCGAATTTGACGAGCAAAAGAGGGTTTGGACTGCCTCATGGAAGTGGTCGAAAAACAGTGAACCAGCCAAACTGCAGAATGGAATAACTGAATACCATGTGGCCGACCACATGAGGCCCGCGTACGAAGAGGAACTTCGCAAATGGATCGAGGATGGCTGGCTGATTCCCTACCCATACAAAAAACTTGGACCTCCTAAGGGTCTGATCCCATTAATGGCGGTCGCTCAGCACAACAAAGCCAAAGTCAGGCCGGTAATGGACTACCGAGAACTGAACTCGCATGTCGATGCGTTTACAGCTGATGCTGACGTGTGTGCTAGCAAACTACGAGAGTGGCGCCAGCTGGGTTCTAATGTGTCCCTGTTGGATCTGAGAAGGGCATATCTGCAGGTCCAAGTTAACGAGACAATGTGGCCGTTTCAGACGGTAGTGTTTGCCGGTAGGAGGTATTGCCTCACAAGACTGGGCTTTGAGCTGAACGTTGCGCCCCAAATAATGAAGACGATTGTCAATGCTGCATTGTCACAGGATAAGACCGTAAAAGAAGGGACATCAACATACCTTGACGACATATACGTGGATGAAGACATTGTGCCGTCATCACGTGTGAGGGCCAAGCTAGCCGAACTTGGACTGATGTGTAAGGATCCAGAACGCTTGGAGGATGGCGCTCGTGTCTTAGGGTTGAGCGTTCAACAGGAGCGAGGGACCTTGAAATGGGGACGCGGAACTGCATTTCCTGAAGTGCCCCATGTCCTTACGAGGCGGGCTATATTTTCCCTGTGTGGAAAACTGGTGGGACACCTACCAGTAGATGGATTGACTCGGGCCGCGACAGCCATCATGAAGAGGAGGGCGAGTGCAGTTACCAAAGGTTGGGATGACGAAACGGTGGACAATTTGTTGCGGCGCATGGTGAAGGAGACCATCACAAGAGTCGAGCAGGAGGACCACGCTAAAGAGGATTGATGCGTCCAGGGAGACAGGCTAAATGTGTGGGTGGATGCGAGCTCCCTCGCGATCGGGGCGCTATTGGAGATGAACGGGTCCGTGATTGAGGACGCCTGCTGGTTGCGACCAATGGATGATGCTGCTCACATCAACCTGGCGGAGTTGGATGCGGTAACAAAAGGAATTAACTTGGCATTCCAGTGGAAAGTCAAATAATTATGCATACACACAGATTCGCTGTGCGTATACCACTGGATACTTGACACACTAACAGGCAAAGCGAGAGTGCGCACCAAGGCGGATACCGAAATGCTAATCAGACGAAGGTTGGAGACAATAAGTAAGTTGGTGGAAGAGTACGACCTATCGGTAAATGCGGTGCTTGTCACTTCAACCTGCAATCTTGCCGATAGACTTACCCGTGTGCCACAGAGATGGTTCGACGCAATGAAGAAAGAAGCCGAACCAGGGTCTTTATGTGCTGCCTCTGTTGAGGAGACGGATAAAATCAAGAAGGTACACCATGACAGTGGACACCCCGGAGTGAGACGGACGTATTATTTCGTACGCTTAACCAACCCGTCAGTGTCCAAAAGCAAAGTAGAAGCAGTGGTCAAGGAATGCCAAATATGCAAGTCAATCGACCCTGCTCCCACCAAATGGCAGAAAGGTCGGCTGGAAGTCGACGAGAATTGGAGCCGACTGGGCATGGACATAACCCATTATGGTGGTCAGCACTTCCTCACACTGATCGATTGCGGACCAACGAGGTTTGCGATCTGGCGATTATTAACAAGACAGGACTCGGCTAGTGTCATTCGTCAATTAGAGTCCATATTTTACGAGCGGGGTCCACCTGTAGAGATTCTCACTGACAACGACACAGCCTTTGGCGGCGGAGAATTCAGGCGTTTCGTAGACGAGTGGGGGATCCGGCTTAGACACAGGTGTGCATATGTACCGAGTGGCAACGGTATAGCGGAGCGGTGCCACCGAAATGTGAAGAGGATAGCAGCAAGGAAGCAATGTACGATTGCAGAGGCAGTATATAGGTACAATACGACACCGAAGGATGACGCGACTGCTGAAAGTGCACCTGCTAATGCGATACATTGCTATCGAGTGCGTGTTAAGGGCATTGACGCCTGCCTGCCTAATCAGAAGAGGACGCAAGGACGGTACAAGTTAGGGGGGCACCGTTTGGGTAAGGCCTCCCAGTAACCGATGTACGACCAGTTTCAGAAGAGGACGGATCACCGGCATAATTAGTGAGCAGGCTGTGCTGGTCGATGGTACTCCTCGGCATGTGAAGGATGTCCGGCCGCCCTTGATACAAACCTAATATCGAACAGCGAAAGTGATGAATCATCCAATGATGAAATGTGGATCCGACCTATGCCCCATTGCCGTGATGACATGGCTGAGCCCCTCAGCAGAGATGGCGATAGTTCCAGCGCCACTTCTGAAAGCCCCAATGACGATGGAGCCCAGCTTGATGGAAGAACTGCTGGCAACGTTATTGGCGACAGATCTGTTACCTCTCCTGAGAGCTCTGATGAAGATGAAGAAGTCCAGCTAATCCCCCTCCGTAGGAGTTCCCGTAACAAACGACCGCGGTCGCAATGCCGCATGTGTGATCTTGAGACCAGAGGGGAGTGTAAAGTCGAACAGAATGAAGGAAGAAAGCGACCACGTGTTTACGCGTGTTGTCTTACCTGCCGGGATGATCACGGGGAGGGCGGAAATTAGATTAATGGCGGCTGTGGTTTTTTGTACGATTATTGAGCAATGACGTCAGGCCTCACGTGACTGTTTTTTCTGACCACCGATTGGCTGATGATGAACACTTGAGCAATAAAAGGAGTATGTTCAGAAGATCAATAGAGTGTGTATCAACTGCATCAGTGTGATTAGACGTCCGACGTGTGTGTGTTAATCAACTGCCGTAGTTGCGTAGTTGCGAAACGAATACATATACATAGATACATACATACATATATTGCATAGGTTGCGACAGCACGCGTTTTGCACACTCCTGTCGATACGGGCCGTGGCGATACTCATTACGCACACTCGTCCTCGAAAGGGCCGCGGCAGTTTACATTTAATACTCGTCATTTTCAAAACAGCATAAATCATATAGTTTATATATTGTTTGCATATCTTTAGATGTCTTCCTCGCCGTGTAGAGGGTCGTGCCGTCTAGTGGATGAATTCTTTTTTCTTTCCTTCCTGCCGTGAACCACGTCGTCCGTTGTCTGCAACAAAATCCCCACGACCGTGTCGAAAGACAAACGCTTCTTTAAATGTAATTATTTTTGTTACAAGCGTTACTTATTTAATACTGGGAGTCATTCACTACGTCGAGAGAGAGAGAGAGAGAGAGAAAAAAGAAAGCAAATTACTACTTTGTCGTAGTTATTTAAGAATTATTTTCTTAACCATTCATAGAGGGGGAAATGATATCTCTCTTGTAATTTCGTAGGGAAATATTTCCCTTTTCTGTTGTAAATTACATGCTAACAAACACGTCTCATCGAGTTGCCTCCAAAACCCAGACTGACGAAACTCGCTTCTAACAAAGAGTTACATTTAGAAACATTATTATTTGTTACTTTTCTGCAAAACCCGTAAATCATAATTGCTTTTCAGCGCGCATCTCTATGTTAGACAATTGAATTTTCATTCGCGCATAACATATCTTCAACGTAAATCAGAAGCTTGCATCTTCTATTCTATATGAGAATATGTGTTACATCTTATTATTATGTGCAAGCATAATCTAGTCGTGGTGCGTCAGATATTTTCTTGACCCTTCCACGCAACTCGCTCTATCTTCTACCATACATTGTAGGTCTTTAAATGTGCATTGTGAGTATTATGTTAGTTGTTTGGTGTAGGTTTAGAGTATTCTACAAACTGAATTGCATCCTTGTATTGGAATCCACAGAAGACATAGCTGATGATGGCATCTTTAGTCCTCCAGCAATATCCAGAAAATATCGTTCTTCTATTTCTGATCATGGCTGACATCTGAGGGGTGTGTCATAGTGTTTTTGTTATTATTGGTTAGGTAATTAAATGTTAACCTTTGCAAAAATCAATATTTGTTAACAAATGGAAATAAGACATACACAAAATACTTGACAGTTCGTATACGATATGTAATACTGTTACATACCGGTCCTAATTAATTACCTTGGTCGGATCTCTTCATCGTTGATAGCTCTGCCGTTGGGTTTTTCCTTGGTCTAGTGGCCTCCCGTTTGCTGGCGTGGAGCATCGGTCCCCTGAAACAGAAATCTCTCCCAACGCGAAATAAAGAACTCCGAGGACGTTTCCAGAGGGTCGTGAACGATTTATTGGTCTAGATATTCTTTTACTCGGGAGAGCATGGTCATCTTATGTTGCTTCTTCTTTTTTCCTTGTCTTATCTGCTAACTTCTAAATTCTGTAGACGGGGCGAGATGTCGATCTTCTGTCTCATTCTAAGCGACACAGTCTTAACTCATTTGTCTACATCTTTGGACAATTTCGTCCGTTTTCTCTCACGACGATCTTGCCGCTTCGAGCTCCCATGACGGACTGATCTTATTACCCGTTTTGGACACCAACAAGTGACGTAACCGTCCTTTGTCCTGTCATACAAATCATAATCAGAGCTGGTCTGATCTTTGTTGAACCTCAACTTTTGAAGTCGGCCAGGTTCCACCAGTTTTTATGACTTCTTGAGATTACTTATTCTGAGAACAAATCTATTTGTTCAAAAATGGATGTTATTTCGACCTGTACCTAACTGGAAAAACGTTCACCTCTCTCACAATCAACACTAGTGGACCTATACGCTTTTAGGAATACAGGGTCCCTCATGATATAACAATATGTTATACTAAAGTAGAAAACAGCAATTGAATAATTGTTTATTCACTTTAATTGTTTGATTAATTTATGTCTACATTGTTTTGGGATTTTTGTATGTGTTTCCCATATACATGTTATAAAGACGTTTTCTGAACCTGCGTCCGTTAATTATATTTTGAATGCATTTTTTGTAAACATGACTTGTAAAAAGTTGTTTATAACAAGAATTATGTTCATTACACTTAAGTATATATTGTTATAATAAATACTAACAAATACTACTATTTATATTTAATGGTTATACTTTTTATATTTTGTATTTGCCAAATATTTGACATTTTTGTTTTATAATTATGTTGCTTGGTTTAATATAACATTTAGTAAATTTTAGGATAATCTAGTTGATATTGTCTATCGTAAATCAGTGAAGAAGAAATACTTAAGGACTGAGATAAGTATTATTTATGTCTTAGTATAACGTAGCTCATCTTTGAGTAGTAGACTTTCCCCACATTAAAACCTATTTTGTTTCTACCTAAATCATTGCGTTGAAGGAATTATTAAGGGGCAGCCATTTTTTTCATTAATACAGAAAATTAGAATGCATAAAACAACCATTTTAGAATGTAGTGCAGAATTATTCGCGAAATATCTAGTCCAAGGGAATCATTTACGTTAAATGAACTTAATATTACTGAGAAAAAAAATAACATAAGATTGTAGCATTTTAATAGCAGACCTTAGTATATAGTACTTAATCGAATATAAAACAGTATTACACATTATTTAGTGTTGCTTTTATCATTTATCATCAGTCATTGTATACAGATATCTAATTAGATTGTATTAAGTTATAACAAAAAAGCATTGGTGACAATATCGATCAGATATACTATTTAGTGTTTTATGTGCATCTAAACACTTTATGGTGTTAATAATGATATATGTATTTAAGAGAACTAGCTAAAATATTATAAATAGTGCAGACGGTATTTGCTACTATATGACTTCGAACAATAATAAATATGACTCTCCTTTCAGGCTTGTAATTAACATATTGCTTATCTTACCACTTTATTTTCTATTAAGTATTATTCTTATGAAAGTGCATTTGAGTGTTATTGGTGTCTGTGTGCAATGCACACGATTTTTCATACGGATCGATAACAATTTTAGTAAGTAGCTCTTCATGATATTATATATATATATATATATATATATATATCTATATATATATATATATATATATTTATATATATATATATATATATATATATATACATATTTATATAACAAGAACAAATATATATATATATTTTATTATCAAATCATTAAATGAATAAAACTTGCAATTAAATGCTGATAAAAGTGGTAGAAATTACATTAATTTAGTGGTCGATCTCCATTGTAGCGTAGATTATTTAAATAAATATCACTATTGTACGAAAAAGGTATCGGTGAAGTATTCTCGGATTTTAAAATATCATATGTAAGAACTGCTCGATTTTGAATTAACGTCCCTCGTAGACAATTCTGATAATCTGTAATGCCGTATAATTGTACAAAAATAATAAGCTAATAAAGATTTGTTAGAATTTATTTATATATATATATATATATATATATATATATATATATATATATATATATATATGTGTGTATGTGTGTGTGGGGGTGGTTGTGAGACACATCAAACATCATTTAAATATATTATACCAGTAACATACGCATCCTAGGACGGATAAAAGTAATTATGTGAAGATTATCATTTTGGACTTCTATATGAAGAATACAATCCTTCTAGTAGAGATACATTTTATGAAGATGTGGTACGTTTCAATTTTCAAATTTGAGCTCATGTTTTTATTATGCTTCTTACAACTCCAATTACGATATTAAACACGCTTACATTTTGACAATATTTGACAATATTTGACAATATTATTTGATGCGCAATCATTATCGTTCAAATTTTACATAAATCGTACGGATTCCGACAAGCTCCCGAACACTGTTACCTTATTTACATAAATGTAAACCAAACTAAATCTAACTATTTAGACACCTTAAATGACGATTTGAATCCCCCTCCTTCACTCCCGATGGTCCATAGTAACCAGTGAGTGTTCTTCTTCAATATATGATTGTCTATTCTCACTGGTTGCCAAATAAAGTAAATTATATATATATATATATATATATATATATATATATATGTATGTATGTGTGTATGTATGTATGTATGTATGTATGTATATATATATATATATATATATATATATATATATATATAGGTAAACAAATAAAGCATACGTAACTATATGATTATAGTACAAACTTTATGCAGTTTTTTTCAGCTTAAAAGTTTAAAGGCTGTTTATAATAGTTTGAAATGCATACACTTTTGTGTGTGTGTCCCTTTTAACTATGGATAACATCTTTAATGCACATCTATAATATTTTTCAAGTTGTGCCCGTAATAAGCCTCTCTATTGCCCTTCCAAATATTAAAACGCAACTTAAACATGGTGATATTAATTAATTCAAGGCTAATATCTATTTTTGAAATTTTACAAAGTTAGCCGGCGGATATCCATCGAAGGCTTCAATCCATTTAACACATATTGTATAAGAGAAAAATCAGCTAAATGTGACTTATATTTACACCTAGCGTCTATGGTATTATAGTTATATTGATTGGGTAATTAATTTATGAGTGGATCTTGTATCTATGAATATATCGTATATACACATACTAAACTAGATATAAACATTTACATACCTGCAATTAATTGTGGACAGTTTTTTTGCAAATGGGTAACTCAATTGAATGTGTTTGAATCTCGCACAAGTTGCGGTATTTTGTGTGGGCGTTTGCTACGTCGTGTCTGTCTGGTATAAATGAACACACTTTGAAAAGAGAGTATGAAAGAAAGAAAAAAATGTTCTGTAGTCAAATCAGGTGTTCTGCTGTATGGGAGGTTATTTTCTTATACAATTTGCGGGTCTATATCTACGATGGAATATCTATGTAATGTGTACGCGATGTTTTAATATATGTATATATAATATATATATATATATATACATGTATACACATACATATATATGTACATATACATATACGTATATGTGTATATATATGTATGTATATATATATACGTATATGTGTATATGTGTATAGATATGTATATATATACTATAATCAGGAGTGCTTGTTTACGATGTATACAGCCTTTAAAAACCTCATCGCGCACATTAAAACATCTGGTGTGTGTGCGCGATAAGGTTTTTAAAGGCTGTATACATCGTAAACCAGCACTCCTTATTTATTGGATGGATCGAGTGACTTAAGCCTACCTAGAGCCCTACATACATTTTTAAGACAATTATATATTTCTACTGCAGACTTCTCGTTCCACGAACCTGATCACAGTTCTTTTTTCTCGATTTTTTCCCTCTTTCTTCTTTAAATTTTTAAATTTTTAAATTTTATTTTTCAAATATTCTTATTATATATTGATTTTTATTTATATATTGATTTTTGATTGATTATTTATTTTTTATTTATATATTGATTTTTTATTTATACATGCATACATATGTATATATATATATGTATATATATATATATATATATATATATATATATACATATATATGTGTGTGTGTGCACATACGTGTGCGTATGCATATATTTATTCTTTGAAATGTTTATATACTGATTATATATTGATTTTTAATTTTTATTTTTTTATTTATATGTTTATTTATTTAATTATATATTGATTTTTTGATTTTTTATTTATATATTGATTTTATTTATATATCGAATTTTTATTTATATATTGATTTTTTTAATTTATTTATATATTGATTTTTTAAATTTATAATTGATATTTTAATTATATATTGATTTTTTATTTTTTATTCATATATTATTTATGTATTGATTTTTTATTTATATATAATTTTATATTTATATATTTTTACTTTAAGTTGACATTTATTAATTGAACCCATCGTGATTTATATATATATATATATACATATATATTTTATATAATAATAAATAGTTACCTCCCCTGCTTATATAATTTAATTAATTAGAGTTACGTACCTTATACTATGCTCTAAATATAAATATAAATAAATAATATTTTATTTACGTTTAATTAATAATTTTTTTATTATTATAAATTTAATTTCATTTTAATTTATTTTCCCTTCCTTCTTTCTTTCTTTCTTTCTTTCTTTCTCTCTTTTCTTTCTTCCTTTCTTCTTTTCTTTCTCTCTGGTTCTTTACTTCTAAATATAGAATCTCTTACTTAACGGTTATTTTTCTGACCTAGCGTCTGGCCGGCCCCTCATTTCAAATTCATTGTCCATAGCGTTTTATAACGGTTATAAATGTTTTTTGAAGAAATCCATCATTTACTATTTCAGACTATGCTGAAACAGACGGAATCGGGGATTTAAAACCCCTTTCTTGTCAGAAACCACTTGTCACTGTCTGATTAAAATCTGTATTTAAAAATAAAAAAATATTAAGCTCTTAATTTAATTTAATTGAGCCCCCTGCTGGTATTTCCCTTTCATTCTTTTTTGAGTATACCTTTATACTGTTTTTTTTAAGATGAGGAAGTATTACAAATAAAGACAAAACGTTGATGAATATATAAAAGAATATCTCTTGGTTTCTCTTGTTTAATTTCCAATATATATATATATATATATATATATATATATATATATATATATATATATATATATATATATATATATTAATTATTATTGTTAATACTTGGAAATTAATATTAAATGTAGGGTAAATAATATCAAACTAGAGTTGTTGACGGGTTTACTATGAATACAATCGTTGAATGCAATTCCCCTGCTGAGTTTACTTCGGGAATTACCCACATTCGTTTTTCAACGTGCTACTAATCGTGGTTTATGATGCGTTTTGTATATTTGTACATAAATAACACTGACTGAAATGTCTGCAAATAATCAAAATTAAAGACATACATCTGTACATTATATATTCTGTTTTAAATGCAAATGTCAAAAAATGTTTGTTCGATAACAAAGAGGACATCTTTCATTTTAAAATGTAATTTCATTATATTGCCTGTTAAAAATGAAATCATTAAAATCAGCAAATAATACCGGAACTATAGCTAACTAATAATATGCCCCATTACATTGGCAGTTATGAAACATTCCCGAAAGATTTACGAGGACATAGTCTGAGTTAGATAATGAAAATATGCGTGATTTGTATTTGTTATTCATGATTATTACAAACTCTGACCCAGAATCACTACGTCATATATAATTGTGAAAACAATTATTTTATGAGGACATCGACATGAGTCTATTAAGAAACCACTAAAATGTAAATACACAATCAAAATTACTTAAAATATCGATTAAATCTCCGTAATTGTCTATAATAATATTAGGCCATTATTTCTACTGTAATTAGGTTTCTTATATGCCATATATATATATATATATATATATATATATATATATATATATATATGCATATATATATTTGTATGCATATATATGCATATATATATATTTGTATGCATATATATGTATATATGTATATATACATATGCATACACACATGTACACCCATATATATGTTGGCGCCCGTTTTATTGTTGCCTCAAAGATATGCATCATAAAACCTTTAGATAAGGCTATATCTAAAGTCTTTAAATTAATTATAAATCGAATAAATGATTTCCATGGGAAAGTAAATTCTATAGTAATATAAACCTATTTTAGATGGTAAATAATTCAGATCTAGGAAAAGAACAATTAGATCGTATGAATTCGCGTAAACAGGCTAAATCAATCTCAACATATGATTTTAGTGCATTATGTACAAAAATACCACATAAATAACTTATTAAAGAATAAGGTAATACTATAGATTTAGCTTTTGCAGGAGGAACATTTAAATACATTGACTTTGCAAAATCCAAAGCCTTTTGGTGTAAAACCAAAAATGGTAAGACGAGTGTTTCAAAAACTGATCTGGCGACACTTATAAGTCACCTTATAAAAGGGATGTACTTTCAAATAAACAATAAAATACTACTCCAAACTATAGGTATTCCAATGGGTTTAGATCCTCCATCATTTTGGGCAAATCCATATTTATATTGGGCTTGAATATATATATATATATATATATATATATATATATATAGATATATATATATATATATATATATATATAGATATATATATATATATATATAGATATATATATATATATATATATATATATATATATACACACACACATATATATATATATATACACACACATATATATATGGGAAGAGAAGGATGAAGGTAATCCGACGTGATGGGAAAATGAAAAAGGAAAACCAAAAAATGGATGTTTTTATGTGTACATCAACGTTTCGTCTTTATTTATAAGACTTCATCAGGATGATAATATAGAGAAAAAATGTCATGCAAGTACAGATACATGTAGGGTAGACATATTGGGAGGAAAAATAAAATGAAATAATGGCCACTACTGGGTGGACGTCCGTACTTGTTGGGGAAATAGAAATGAATGTTGAAGAAAATGAGTGGGGAAAAATGGAAGGATGGGGTGAGCAAGGACTACTGTGGCTGGTGGTAAGAGAAAGAGGTGTGGGATGAGCAGGGGTAAAGTGGATGGCAGAGAGGGAGTGGAAAAAGAGGGGGAGGGAGGTGTTTGCCCAGATGGCTGCGGTCAAGATTGAAGGGGAAAAGTAAGTTGGAATGTTTGTGTATGGGGGGGGTGTATGCAGGGAAAAGAGGGTGGGTAGAGAGGAAGGGGGGCTGTGATTTTGGTGGATGGGCGAAAGTTATTGTCTTAGAGAGCGTTTTGAGAAAATGAGGGAATTTAAGAAGGGGTTATGGAGAAAATAGTTGAGAGGGGGAGAGGGAGGATTTGTTGTGATAGAGTGTGAAATATTTCAAATATTTGGAAAATGATAGCAATGAGTGAGGGATTAGAGGGGTGGAAGAGGGCGGATATTGAAAGAGTTGGTATGGAATATTTTAAATATTTTGAACATGAGAAAGTTTATTTGGACTGCGGTGTAAAAATGTGAGGGAAATACGGAAAAAGTAAGGAGAAAATAAAGATTCGAGGAGAAAAAGGAAGGGTGTGAGTAAATGGAAGAGTGTCATAAAGGTTGGAGATGAAAATAAAAGTTAACTATGATCAGGCAAGAGTCTTTGTTCTGTGAGGATGATCTTGCTTATTAAGGGTGATAGGTTAAAGAAACCATTTCGTTGCTTGATGGTTGTGGAGGCGGTGATGAGGGCAGTTTCCAATAATCTTCGCCGAGATTTGTTGTGGATGTATTTAGTGATTTTGGCTTGTTCAAATTTGAACGTATGACCATGTTTTAGTCCATGGGAGAAAAGTGCGCTAAGAGGGTTGTTGTTTTTTATGTCCCTTTTGTGTTCATTTAATCGTTTCTTTAATTCACGTTGTGTTTCTCCCACGTAAAATTGATGGCAATCATTGCTAGGGACAGTATATAAGCCGGCATGGGATGTGGGTTTTTTTTGGAAATGTTTAGATGTGTTTAAAGCTTGTTTTATGGATTGAGATGTGGTTTGTACTGTTGGAATGCTTAGTTTGTTAAGCGTGTTGCATATAGATGTGTTATTGGAATGCGTGGGTAGGAGAAGGGGTATGTCTATGAGAGAGGTGTTAGGAGTTTGATTTTTTTGTGTGGTGTTTCTGGAGAATATTTGGAAGGCTTTTTATTGGCATTTAATCTTAAATGTGTTGGGTATTGCAATGTTTTTAGGGAATTAAAAATGTACTTTATTTCTTCATCTATGTGTGGGGTGCTACATATTCTAAGGGCGCGTAGGAAGTAGCCTATAATTATACCTGTTTTGATCTTGCGATAGTGGTGGGAGTAGAAATGTATGTAGTCATTTTTGTAAGTGTTTTTGCGGTGTACCTTAAATTCTAGTTTGTTGTTGGACTTAATTATAAGAGCATCAAGGAAGGGAATAAAGCCGTTTATTTCAGTCTCATTGGTGAATTTTATGGAGGGTTCTACTGTGTTGAGTCTATCTTTAACATGATTGATTAGTATGTCTGTGGGGAGGAAAATTAAAATATCATCTATGTATCTAAAGTATTCGATTTTAGGGGGTAGTCTATATTTGACAGGACCGGATTCTAAGAATTCTAAAAAGAGGCAGGCGATACACACACATATATATATATATATTATAATATATATATATATATATATATATATATATATATATATGTTATAATCCGTGCTTCTAAGATGTTGATTTCCATTCCTTACTTAAAAAAGCGCCAATCAGTGTATAACATCGCCAGGACTAAAAACATAACGTCGTAAGAACTTGACGTATTTTCAACCCCTCAGGGTTAATACCACAAATATAAGGAGGAATAAAAGAAGAAAAAAACACTATAGGACAGTCTCGCTTGACAAGGTTGTTTTACAACGAAATATCGCGAAAAAAATGTTCATTTAAAATTGCACGATTGTTGGATTTTCAAAATATTTCACTTTAATACATTATAATCCGTGCTTCTAAGATGTTGAGTTCACCTGATTTGCGGCAGAGTTAGAGGTTCAAGGGTCTAGTTGGATGCATTTTAATTTCAGTTTACCATATACCTTAGTTTTCCAGAAAATTCCATACAACCTTATAAGAAAGCATTGTATTGAGACATAGCCTTTACAAAAGTAGTGACATTCCATGAAAAATGTCTGTATACTGAAACCATATGCCTTTAAAAGGGTTAAGATGAAAATCTATACACACTAAATGTACAAAAGCAAGGACATCCTAAAATGTTTACACTTTTATTGTCATTAAGTGTATGACTACACATCAACCAACCCATTTAATTATCACATCACTACAGTATGAATCTCTATGCATGGGTGGATGAAGTGTGGGAGGTGCGTTGAAGTAAAATTCTAACAAGTAAAATACATAGCCCTGTTGTGCTCGCATACCCTTAAGGACAATAACAATGTAAACATTTGGGGATGCCCTTGCTTTTGTACATTTAGTCTATATGAATTTTCATCTTAACTCTATTAAGGGCATATGATTTATGTATATTGACATTTTTCATTGAATATATATATATGTATATATATATATATATTGAATTACTTTAAATTCTCATATATATTTTGATAATAACGCAATATTGTATAAATCACAACATGTCAAAAATAATATGTAAATAATTTAGTAAGTGTTACTAATTTCTTTAAAAAACATTTTAATTAAAACAATGGTGTCTGGCCATTTTAAAACATACATTTTTCGAATAATAAAAGAACACATTTTTAAAAGGTATCTCTATGTAATACTTAACCATAACATTTAAACACACAACTGTTTATATTCAAATCGGTTCATTTTTGTTAGCCATCCGTTTATTCACATCAAATATGAATTATCTGTGATTATATGAAAAGTGAAATACGCCCTAAGATAAAGTATTGTTGCGACATCTTGGTAGATGCCTCTCTGAGCATCATTTTCTGCCTTGAAAAACTGAATAATAGTCTGGTAAATATAGTGTTGCATGTACCCGTTCTTCCCTGCAGTTCTTATTATAGAAGAGGTATTGACTTTATCTGCTATATCATTATTTTGATGGTAATCGCTCAACTGAACTTAAATCTATTGTTTCCCTCATAAAGTATTTAAAACAATTTTTGTTATTTACTTTTTTTATAAACTGTTACTTGTTAGTAAAACAATTTCTATCGGTTGTGATCCTCAAAATCAATATCATAAGTCACTCGAAAAAAGATGAATTTTTTTTATTTCAAAAGTGTCAGCATTTATAGTATTAATTAAACTATTTTGTACTATATATCCCTCTGTAACTTTCAATACCTCTATGACAATGTTAGTATGCGTAAATGTTTAAATGTATGCACAGGAATTTCTCTTAAACTTAGTAACCGATAATGTTTACATTTTGAACACTGCTGCAAAGCGTAGGGGTCCTTATGTAGACGATATTAATGGTTATTTCGTATTATGCAAATAATCTAATAGGGAATAGCCAACTTTTGTGTAAAATTCATGTTACTCTGATTCTTGTAAACATTTAAACAATTGATATCCGACATCACTTAAATAATATTGCTATCTTAGCTTTAAGAGCGATGCCTATTGTATATGGATTTTAAAACCATTATAGACGCTACACTGAAGAAAGCATACATTTACAGAATGTAAAATATGTTATGTTTTATTCCACACGTCATCTTTGAGTAATTCTGAAAAAAGTATAATCTCGTTATTACCTATTAACAGTGTCCGAATGGCAAATGCCGTCGTGCGTTAGCTAATTATGGAATTGGAATGAAAAAAGAAAATATCAAAATCAATTTTAGTTTTTGGTGAGAAACCGAAAACAAAACTATATTAACACTTGTGAGAGAAAAAAAACAACGAAAACGCGCAGAGCAAGAGGAAAGAGAGAAAGGATGGAAACAATTAAAGAAACGAAAGGAGAACATGGACATAAAAGTAAAAGGCCTACGATATAAATTTAGAGAGATTGTTCATTGTATTTGTTTTGGAGTAACTCCAATCCTTCTAGTAAAGCGGGATTGCCAGCGACTGTAAAATTTAATGTGATTAATTAATTTGGTCAATTAATTGTATTTATTTTATTCGCGGATATTTTATTCTCTATTTTTTTCTCATGAAAACCGTGTGTTCGTCCATGTCACGTTTCTAGTAATTATATCGCCAGAAATTATTCACAAATGTTATGTTGTCTGATACAAGGCGATGTAACATCAAACACTTGTGAGAATCTAATATGCAGCACGAGTAGGATGAACATAAATCAGTATCTTATTTAGGAACTGTTTTACAAAGCGACGCTGATAAAATCTCTGAATAGTTGTATTTATATTAATGCTTATTCAATGGTTTACAATATCTAAACATCTTTACTTCATGAAGTTTCGTTTATTCTGTATTTCCTTCCGTTATTAGTATTATAAATTACCGTTATTATTTCACCATACCCATTGCGTTGGCATTTTCCTATCGATTAATTGAAATATTGACACATGAGTCTTTCTTTGAATAAAGTATTCAGTAGATTTAAGAAATATTTGTAATGCGATAACTGAGATCAGAAAAATATTTAAAAAGTGTTTACTGTAACATAAAGACATTTAGATTGAGACGTCTCTCAACAATTCACCAAGATGACATTGTCTGCTCATTTCACTCTATTACATGTTTTGGATGTGGTTACAGGTTATATGTAACCGCTTCACTACATAGGCTGATATAAACACTTACGGTATTTCTTTTTTTCCATGACTGAAGTAAAACATTTAAACTCTGCTTACCTGCTGAGATAATCTGATCTGTAATAACTTTAATAACGTTATCGCTTATTCCCTTTTATTGATTAGTTCCTGGATGACATACCACTCTTACTAATATTTCCATAACACCATCTGTTAGTGGCATACTATATTTGGAAAACTGATATTGCCAAAACATAAATTAAATACTGATTGCCTATCAAAATGATACTATAAGTTACATACACAGTATTGTAATATTTGGGATAAATTCCAGTTTGTGTGAATGGTCGACCACCAATATACGTGTAGCGTGCCCCAGAAAAACGTTACCCATTCAATACCTCTGCCAATATAAGTTATAGTATTTTGTTGTTCTCAGAGTCGTAAAAAAGTATTAATATCTCTCAATCATCCAAGGAAGTTGTAATTCTTAATGATCAGAGATGTTTATCTTCAAACTGTTGGTTCAGTCATGCTGCCAAGCATACCACATCAAGATGAAGAAGTATGCATCTCAAGCGAAAGTTGACGTCATTCATAGATCACTGTGTTCACTGCGAATTGCATCTGGTTGGTGGTTTTACTGTAACTCAGACACAAGGTCGTTGTTATGAGAGGAATGACCAGTTCCAAAAATATTGCACTCTAAATCGAACTAAAATAAAAATTACCGTATGTAAAGAAAGAGATTCCCTGCATTGACCGGGAAGACAGCATATACTACATTTCGATCCCAGTCATAAGGCCATGGAGAGTTGATCACGTGGGGCAGCGTATTAATGTATTCATAATCGGATAGTAGTTGTGTGATCATGATAGTGCGGAGGCAGTGACGGTTAAGAAAGTATGCCAGCAACGCTAAACCGCACACTCTGATCATGTTATTAATATCATAATATTTTTATAAGATATACTGCATTGACATGTAGTTTTATTGTTATCATTTAAGATTATGCAAACACTAACGCAGGCACACATACATACACCCACATACACACCCCCACATATATATATATATATATATATATATATATATATATATATATATATATATATATATATATATACAATTATATATTCAGAAAGTGAAAGATAAAAAGAAAAGTTGTATATATACGATCCCACATAAACAATGTTATCATGTTATGTTTCTTTGTAAGATCACAGTTCTTTTTAAGGTTTCCCTTATCTCTTATATGATTGCAGAAGTAGTTATGTGTATGCACTACACCATGGAGTACATCACGCTTGGTCTATACAATTTAAAGTGAGCTTATCCGATCTTTAATTGGGAGTTAGATAGATTGATGTAGGTATCTGAAACGCATTTATTTACAGATTCAGCAACAATGTATCTTACAAGTATGGTTGATTTTATTATGCATTAATTGTAGTCTATTGTGTCTATCGGTGTATTTGTTTTCTACATAACATTGAGGGATACTTTGCGAGGACTATTCAAACGTATTTTATTACCTTTACTTATGACATAGAGATCCCGAGTGTGTTTTTGGTTGAAAACAGTTCAGAGTCTGTGTTTTATTTGTTTCGTTTACTATATTTGGAGTTTCTACTTTTACTGGTGTGACTAACATATTATTTTGAGCATGTAGTTCTTAGGACGCACCAACTGTTACTTTAGAATTATACAACTTTGATTGATTCGAATTTTATTCTCAGTAGTTCTCAGGTGATTACAGTTGCGAGTCATTTTGTTTACTTTAAAATATGTACTTTATAGTCATCAGTAATACATATATACATATATATATATATATATATATATATATATATATATATATATATATATAACTACTTAAGGAATTTATTGTAAGCCGTGATTAATTTATGATGTAAATATTAATGATTTCATAATAAACAACTATTCGTCATATAAAATAACGTTATTGTCCAACATCTAATAATGACCTGCTTGTCTCAGATTTAATTAAAACATTTTGTTAACTTAATCGGACGTCTCTTCTCATCCGGCCTTGATGCGAAGCAGCATACTTCTATAAAGACCAGGCCAAATATGAAATATCGGAATATGTAAAATATTTTGCTAAATTTAGTCTATAAGAAAAGGGATTCTCCATTTAACAACGGTCTATTCCTTCAAAGCGATGAAAGATCGTCGATTTAAGTAACTCTGCCTGTTTGCAAAATCAGTCAGAAACCTTTTTATTTAAAACCAATCGGTTAGTTTTATGATAGTTTGAAGATATTTGGGAGAAGTTTCTGGACAATGATGGCATATTCTAGAGATATGTTTATATGATTATTTTTTCTAAGTTAAATAATTGAAATACATAACACTATTTTCCGCCTACCTTGTATATACACACATCTGTATATACTTTTGTTTAGATGTGTTTACGTGTATGTGTTCTATTTTGAGGTTATGACAATTAAGCCGGGTACGCATATACATCAAACAAAAAGAGTTAACTGTAGCTTCATACAAAGAGAATTGAAGTAACTATTATAGTTTCAATAATTGGTATGCTTATTGCAGAAACATTATTTTTTTACAGTCATCACAGCGAATGTTTGAATATAGTGTCTCCTGAGTGAAATGACCTATCAACACGCTCATAATTGAAGAACACGACAAGAAAGATAAAAAAAATCTTTAACTGCGCATGTTCTTTCCTTTTTTCAAACAGTTAAACGCGCGTAGATGACATATGTTGTGTGCATACTTCTTTTCCCTATGTTTTCATCATTATTAAATGAATTTAGAATCTTCACTGTCACTTGTTGATCCGAATGAAACCGGTAACATCTATCGTTTTCTTTGATGATGTTTTCCTGTATTTGAAATGTGTTGTTCCCGTGTCTTTTTTACACATTTTGTATTTCACGGCATTTCATTTTTATGACATATCGTGTATTCTACCCTCATATATATATATATATATATATATATATATATATATATATATATATATATATATATATATTCTGAAAGAATGAACGATGAGAATAAACAAAACGTAAAGATATAGTATTTATCAGCACATCAACAGTTCCAAGCCATGAGATTCATATCCTTAATCCATGGGTTTTCAAAGATTAACACTTTTCATCAGATGATAGAGAAAGACCGACAATGTAATTGTGACTATTATCGGCAACATTAAACTGTGTACATTTTATATAAAATAAAGAAAATACCAATAAGTAAAGAGTCTTTTATTGAGATGAGAGCTTAGACTCAGGGGTGACGCGGTCAAAAAACACGTAAACATAAAACAGCTTTCTTATTGGAAATTAATGTTTCAAAAAAATAATACTCAACTTGTTTAGGAATGCACATGTGGTTAATAAACTGATTTTTAGACGGCAATTGGTAAAGCCCAGTTTGGCTTGTCTGTGCAGTAGTCTGGTATTGGAATTATCCGTTTCACTGGGTTCAGAAAGAAGTTTGCCAGTTAGAGTTCGGTATATATCAAAGTGTGCATTACGAAAACTTCTACCTGCCTGGTTGATCATTACATTGATTGGGTGCAGACATGGATTTAGAGTCGATATTTTTCAAGTAGGAGCGGATTGAAACTGTTGCTTGTAGGCGGTGGCGAAATAACTATTTGCCTGCTGGTAAAAGAATAGTAGCTGTTGGAAGCGTGGGTGATGCAACAGATGCAGCAGGGGCGTAGGAAACAAAGATGGGTGGACTGGTATGTATACATACCTACATATATATATATATATATATATATATATATATATATATAAATATATATATACATATATATATACACACAGACACATACATATACACACATACGTATATAAAATATAGGCATGTATACTACTGTTTAAACATATCTTCTAACATTTTCTTTTTAAGTAGCTAACATAATTAGGGTTAGGGTATGGGTGATGACGCTTAGGTAGTCAGCGTCAAGCTGTACGGTATTTATTAAGCTGTTCATATTTTGCCGAAGTGAATAAGTTTTTATATGGGGTGGGGGTGGATTAGAATGGTTATGATGGGTATTTGAAGAAAATGAGTGCTTGTTTTGTCGTTATAGACGTCAAGGACTGCAGTTATTATTTTAAAGTTATCTTGAATAATGTATTTTAAAGGAAAGCATGATATTCAAAAAAATATTCTTCAATAAATTTACAAAGATTGATAGTATTTGGAGTGTGTAAGTTCTTAATAGTTTAGGCAGGTTTAGCAAATGAATCCTCCGCGGGGCAACAAAGTCAGACCATGGTCGCACTGACCGTGAATTTAAGTATCAGATGCATAATATAGCTAAATGTTCGTAGAGCGACTGAAATGTGAACATCGATATAAGCATACCACACGCATCCACGTGGATAGATACATATGGGGGTGTCATGTCAGACGCTCTCTGACAGAGGGCAGGTACGCATATATACACACTCGCACATATATACAGATACACACCTACACAACATATATACACCCATATACACATACGTACACACATATATACACACATATACACATATACATACATATACATATATATGCATACATACACACATATACATGCACATACATATTCATATATACAACTACATACAAATACACATACATACCACCTTCATTAATAGAGCACGAATACTAGTAAAAAATGATGCTTACCTAACTGATATAGAAATCAACATACTATTACTAGCTAGAAGACTCATGCTTAGCTTTTACAATAAATATTAGACCAGGAACGACACCCGCAATAATTACGACGTTGTTATGGGATGTCTGACTTTGCCCTAGTTACAGATCTAGTCGGCTTTTTTATCCTGCATGAACTAAGAGATGCATTCAGAAATATCCAGGAGGTCCTATTTATTCCAAAGAAAGACCCAACATTTACAACGAAACTATTGACAAATTACACACTTTCTTCAAAATCTCGGCCTCTCAATAACTATTGACCCAGGGAAAAATAACACCCAACTTCCTAGATATTACACTAAAACTAAATTCTGGATCCTACTCCCCGTAGCAGAAAACGAACTTGACTCTATTATATGTGCATAAATATTCCAACCACCCTAAATCCATCATAAATCCCCTACTCCCATCCGGCTCAAATATAATATCTAGGCTATCAGAAAACAACTTAACATTTGACCAAAAATCCAACTTTTATAACAATGCTTTATTGGGCTCAGGCTACTCTGATAAGATATCATTAAGGCAGGAACCACACACACATCAAAAGCGACCTCTCAATATCATTACACAAAATTTGACATACAGAGAACTCCCAGAAATAGAACTTATACCCATGCCACTAATACAAATTATATATATCACCCCTAAGATAACGAAAAATATAAACAATTGCTTTCCCCAACCATAAATACCGTACGCTGACCGCCTACGCTTTCATCAGTCATACCCTCACCCTCATAATTTTAGCTACTTAAAAAGTAATGATAAGAAGATGTGTGTGTGCAGTAGTAAATATGCGTATATTTTATATACGTTTGTGAGTATATGTATGTGTATGTGTGGATTTATGTATGTGTATATATATATATATATATATATATATATATATATATAAATATATATATATATACATATATATGTTGGTATGTACACCCCCCACTCCACTCGTCTATGATTGCCTACGCTCCTGAGTATCATTATTATGAGCTGTTAGAAACTGAGATATTATAATTCAGTATGTAAAACTGATGATAATCATAGGCAATTTTAGTTAATGTTGGTTTATTTTACTGTATTTTTCTAAATGGCATCGTCACTATTATTTTATTACCGTCGTAATAATAATAAAATATAACATTAAAAATACAGCCAAGAATTATAAAAAAAACTAAAAAAACTAAAAAAAACTCATACTAACGAAAAGATAAAAAGCAAGAATCAAAACGATTAGATCAAAATGACTTAACATCCCTCCCAATAAACCTTGAATCAAGGCCACACTGAATATTGTGTCTACTTCTCCCACTCTCACATCACGCATAATATTGACACGCTAACGTAACTCTTTACACATACCTAGACATTAATCTGCCGTTAAACTGTCACACGGAAATGTGACCCCCTTTTTTCTCTACATAAACACATTAGGGCATGTTATATTTGCTTTCCGGCGGCTTCAAATTTGTTTACGTGCCTTTCTAATCCTTATTTTTAAATTACGTGTTCTTTACTGTTCTTATTTTCAATCTCATGCTTTCAAAATATGACCTAAGAGAAGGTACATATATTAGTATTGTGCCTGATGAGATCTATATGTCTAACTATTGTAGGTCGATTGCATCGACATGCCAGTGGTGCATGTTACGTTCATGACTGTATAAATAAAAATAAGCATACATATATATATATATATATATATATATATATATATAACATAATAATAACTAAAAAAAGGTTACAAATGTAACTTTAATACACTTTTGCCGATGTCAGAAACATATATTATCTAGTTAAGAAAATATCAAACAATTAAAAAGAATGCTGCATCATTGATCGAAAATATCCTGAAATTGCTTTTTATTAAGAAAATATATATTTTTGGAATAGGCACAAATTAGGTGTATAAACGTGTTTTAAACAACACGGAACATGTTTTTTTTAATTATCATCTTATTTTGAGCACTTGCCGTATTTTACGCTATTGACCTATTATGTAAAATTGTGGGTTAACAGAAATAACTTCATATACTAATATATATTTGTGTATATACAAATGTATATATATATATATATATATATATATATATATTTGTGTTTCATGTATCCACATGATATAAGGATATATCATTTTTATGTATTAATTTTCGATATTTACTTCAACAGTGCTCGATACGTAAGTAGATCTAGGTAGTAAGCTATGAACATATATTTATGGCAATTAAGCTACACAGAGGCTCTCGCGTAATATCATATTTAAAGGCATTTAAAACTGCACTGTGCATTACTATTTATTCTGCAATGAACACTTTATTGCATGTTCCAAATTAATAAAAATGTATCATGTTAAACACATGTATAACATATGTTGTGTTGCTTAATATGAGCATTTTTGACGTAAATGTCTCTTTTTAATTCTCTTATATTTTATAATATAATGAATTGAATCTTTGAATTAACATAGTATAACGAATATTAAAACAAAATCAATGATGCCCATTTCTCCTAATTAAAATAAAGCACACTCTTTGTTTAATAAACACAATTATTCTAGACAAGTATATACGCACCCCATTTATTTTTGTAATTACTATTTTTATCGTGTCAACTATTTACAACAAATGCACCAAAGTAAAATTTTCAAATTATTACGTTGTGTTCATTAAAACAGTACAATAAAAGTAAATATTATATAATATAAGAACAACCATTGTATCGTTGGCATAACGTATGTTCTATTACAGACAGGCACACTCATAATTTTTCATCAGAATTGTTAATCGCATTCATAATTAAAACAAGTTACCATAGGAATTATTCATAAAATTTACGATTATACGGTTACCAAACGTTATGCTTGCTTATAAGCCTGATGGTTACTTAAGCTATCTATAAAAGAAGCTATTTTAATAATTGTAAACCAGTTCGGAAATATAAATATTCTCAATATGTCAGATTCCTTCCACCCGTTACATTCACACTTCGATATATTGGCCCCAACTTGTGATATTAGCTTTTCGTGTATACTAATCAGATGTAAGTATGCTACGTTTACCCACACCTTACACCCATGGTTTCCTTAATAAATTTTACAATTCACTATGAATTGAGCGCATATTTAGTATACATACACTTCAGCCAATTATGTATTTTCTTTGGATTTTGTTATGAATATGCAACAGTTTATATCATAACGATTTTAGCATATGCTCTAAATGTGCTCCTCCACGTTTATAAATACAATTATTTTGATACAATGGGGCATACGACAGTGTGCTGTGATGGATGAATAATGATTTCCGCAAGTATAGGCAACTTCGCACACTTCAATTGCCATTCTGAATCACAGTAGGGATACTTTGGTGATCGTTTTAGCAGTATGGTTTACAATGGCCTTCACACTTACGGTAAATAAGCACACCTATGTTGTTTTCCATAGTATTATCTACAGAAGAATATTATCCAAATAATCCGTAGAATAAAAGTGAGGAACTACAGTCAAAATAAGGGCTGTGCTAAGAAATAATCCCCTGAAGTAGCGTGTCTTTTAATTATCTCTTATTATACATGCATGGTAACTGTCGGTTACGTATTATATGAGAATAGTGCAAGAGAAATAAAGGTGAACATGAGAAATAGTTCTTATTTATGCCTATGTATGGCCATTAGATTTTCATGAATGCCTTTCATTATGTAAAAGATAGAGTATTGAAATACATGCTTTGAAAATAAATTGATATAGGACACACTAAACATGAACAAATAAATTAAAACATAACTTAACCAAAGATTATTATTTATAAAACCTTTTATTTTATGCTAATAACAAAGTAATTCCAACCCATTATGTTTGAATAGACCGTAGCGTGTAGATGTATACGTAGCGATGTCATATATTATGCTGATTGCAATGCGGTGGAGCGTTGTGCGATAAAAGAAATAAATGTTAAAATGATTAATGAAGTGAGAATAATAAAATGGATGTTATTTTTTTACAATATATATATATATATATATATATATACACACATACATATATATATATATATATATATATATATATATATATATATATATATATATATATGCAATATACTATATACATATTTCACAAAGTAACACCAGCAATTAGACGTGTTTCTGAAGTGTTCATAAGTCATATTTGCTTTTTAAAACGAAAGTGTTTCACCCAAAATATTAACACATTTTATCATCATTCTGGACTCTATACAACAGTAACTGAAAAGTAATTAAAAACTGAAAAATAAATAAAAAAATGTTATGATGCAATAACAATATACATTTTTATTGTCTTTTTTAACTTATGTAATTTGCTAATGCCATGTGTTCTGTCCAGTCTCCATCGCATCGCAAACATACTTATGTATTCCATACTTACACACTAATAAGTTTATTTTAGTGTATTATGTGCTTTTGTTCATGAACTGTACGCGATTGGTTTTATGTGAACCCATTCGTTATTATTCCGTCTTTTAGCCAGACTTCAGTTTATAATACTATTTTCATTCATCATTCTCCCAAGTTGTCCACGTGTAAGTCAGTAATAGTATTCCTCTTTAACACGAATATTGATTATATATGTCTTAATACTAGTAAGTCCTGTTTGAATGTTATATAACTAATACTCACACTGATGTACAGCATATAAAAGAAAACAACTAAATAATTTAAGCCATATATTATGTAAAACATGCTTCACATTTTATCGCCTGCGCTTTTAGCCATTGAATGATTTTCTCTCTATTCAATAATACATTAATTACTTAGTTTACATATATTTTGTATAGAACCTTTTATTTTCCGAAGTACTTTATATTATTCATATCAGATAAGGGTTTACAATGCGTAATGTTACCTTATAGTTTGCATAAACCTATTATACAAACTATGCTATATCGTTATGTTTTGATTTAAAATGAATCATGTACGTAACTATTAATAACTCTAGGCTTCTCTGCCATTTTCTTTGCATGAATTTACAAAGAAATGTAAGACATATATAATTCTAGATATATAATCCACAACTTTACAGTATGAGCCTCTTCGTACTAAATAGTACACTTGTTATAGCATGATACACCGGTTTCACAATTTACAATTGTTCTCTGTAAAGTGGTGTTATATCATATACTTTATAAGAATCATGTAATTAAATATTATTCCAGGATCTCTAGTAAGCTACTAGTAAATAATAACACGATATCTAACATTATTATAAAAGTGTGTATTATGTGCTTATGTTTTTTTAATTAGTCTTCATTTACATAAACATTAATACACATAGGATTATCTGCCAGTTCGTTAAAAAGTATTATGTTTAAAGTATAGAAATCAACGCAATATTTAAATATCGTGCCGATTTCTATACTCGCAGGCTTACTGTAGCTGAGCGGGTTTGCAGTATTCCGAAGTGTTACAGTAAAAACATTCAAAACTGTATTTACATATTTTCTTAAACCATAACGACTCCAGGTTGTAATGTTACAGATTATCAATTTAAATGTACGTATTGTACCAAAAAGTAAGGAAGTGTGCGCATATCTAAGCCAGGAGTACTGAAATTCCATCTACTTAGAATAAACAACATAATTTATTGTAAAAAATAAAATAATTGTTGAGTTTGTCTTTGAACACCGTAGTTGATTGTCAGAAATAAAATAATTGTTTATTGAAACAACCTTCAAATTAAAAAAAAAGAATACGTCGCTTACTAAATTGCTTAGGGGAGTTGCAACATTGCCAGCATAGGCGAAATCAGACAAGTAAAGTATGTAGGTTAAAGCATGGGTGTGACAAATTGTATATAATATCGACTCGAAATTGAGATAGTCAGTCGACTGGCTATTTTACTTGTGAAAACTATCCCTTTAAACTCCTGGGAGTGCTTCCTCCCTCCGCACTAAATCCCACACATTTAGCGCTACCGAATATATAAATATACCATGGTATGTTGATACAACGGAGGGAATATTACCTCTTTTACATGAACGGTATTGTATTTCATCTGATTTTGTATTGAGAGATGTGTATTATATTTAGAAATTGCACATTTTTGGAGTAGGCTCTGAATGAAATTTTCCGTTATCTGCCGAACTAAAAATAGTTCACATGCTTTTAAGCATGTTCTAATCTTTTGACACACAGGTCACTCCATCCTTCCGATTAAACATTAGCCAATCAGTTGCCCCTTTCCGCTTTTGTCTGATCATATGTCATTATTCTATCTCTTGTTTTGTTTTCAAATCATATTATTCTTTTTTCTCATTTTACCAGATTTCTCTCGAAATGGTTGTTTGTTAAATTGGCTCGTTTCCAGGGATTTTGATTAGGAAAAATAAGGAAATAGATTGGTTAGTCGAAGTAATAAGGCAACTGCACATGTGTCAAAATGGATGAGGCCTGCGGGCAAGTAATTAAGAGACCAATAAGGGAACCATGAAGTATTTCAATTCAACAGAAACGTGAAACTAACAAAAAACGGGTAGTGTTAAGACACGTCTATAAAATACACACGTGTATTGATTAAAATATTTCGTAAGACGTAAGTATTTTGTAATGAAAATGTTATTTTAAATGTAATAGTGTATACCGGCTAAAATCTTCTGGAGGAATTAAGCATTCAAACGAACAACATAGGGTATTTAGACAAACAGTCAGTTTTGAAAAAGGAAACACGTCATAGGATACGAGTAAACACTAATTCTAAGTGGCCAATGCCATAGAAGATACAGCTGTAGTCTTATAACAGATTCTAAACGTAGCTTGTAGCGAAAATGTATGCCTGCTTGGCTAACTGCAAAGTTATTTCAAATTAAGTTAGATAGAAAACTCTATTTAAAATGTAAGTATAACATATTAACTTAACAACACCTTACATGCCAATACGTGTGTTCATCTACAATAAGACTTTTCAATTCAATGTATATTTGTAATTGAAGGCAAGCAGAACGAAAAACGACGGACATAGCCACTAATAGATTAGGAAGGGCTTATCTAAAAGTTTAGGTCGTTATTGCGAGATACGTGTGTTTCTTCATCAAGATGTGTGTTTGGCAATTACGTGCTTTGTAGTCTCGTTAATTAAGAACAACACAATAATTAACAATTGAATGTGCGAATAACATGAATTTTAGTTAAGTATGTGTATTTCTTTAATTATTAATATATTTGGGATTAACTCCTAAATTAGCCGATCATTTCTAGTGCTCAACGTAAGAGGTGTTGATGGTTATGTTAGCTTTTGATTGGTTTTATACAATTAGGAAAATAAAAGGTTGAATCGAAACGTAAACATTCAGATACCTATAATTTGCGAGGAGTTTTAACAATAGATATTTTACATCAATTGATAGATTCTCTCAATATTTTAATACGAAATCTAAATCTAACAATTAGTAGCATCATGATTTGATGGTAGTCGTCGTATGAAAACATAAAAGCTCCCCGAACTGTTTTGTACGTAGATTAATGTGTTCCCTTCTGAAATGAATATTTGTCCAGATATCGCATGTTACTTTAGTAATACTGCGAAAAAATAACCTAACACCTATGAGTTTTCTATGATTAATAATTCATAGAAAACTCATAGGTGTTAAGCGGTGTGACTAAAATGAGTAGAGATACAAATAAAGCAACCCTCTCATGGTTTGACATTTTCTTGGTCGAAATAAGAAAATATAGTGAGACAGGGAGTGTAACATGTCTGACATGCAACAAGTTATTAAAAGGCGGGAACTTAATAATCTTACTAAATTAATATAGATCGATTTGTTGCATCATACATAGAAAAGCTATATAAAACATAGCCTCAGTTATGTTTATTCTAAAGGGCTATCTAATATAAAACACTGTAATATATTCAAATCGTTATGCGTGATGTAGCTCCTTATGTTTAAGTTCCATGTAGCCAGAATATTCGGAATGAGCATTTGATGATCACTCGCCAATATGTCATGTAGTACAAAGTCACTAGACATCTGGAATTTTCTCATCGTTTGTCAGTTGATCCCTCACTTAAGGTACAATGTAGACTTAAGCAAAGGGTAATTTACATTACTTACTTATACTAATGTATATCACACTCATATATCTATATACACCCAGTTACCTACCGGAGTTCCTATTTATAGAGCAAAGTAAGGATGCTCTTGATTCTCGAAATGAGTGTTACTAGTTATCGTTTTATCGATCAGTTCACCATGTTTAAGACATGTTTTATTATATAGTTCTTTCCCTATAAATTATCTACGGACTTACTGACATTACACAATCTCAGAAAATCATGAATTCAAAATCTGCATTCGAATTGCTGACCAATATTTCACGCAACAAGAGTGTTTAAACATAGCTTTAACACGCTGTTTTCAACGAGATGGTTATTCTAAGTAGATTTTAATTTAGCTGTTATATTTTCATAACCTACTAATCTCACGTTAAATACTGTTGCGTTACACATTATTGTGGTGAATACAAATGATTTATGTAGTGACTGAAAAGTACAATACATCTTCGTGAACACAGGTCTACATTGACGCTGATTCTTCATTCATTCTTGAATATGTTGAGAAAAAATTAGTTTTTGGTTGGCAATACGTTTGATGTTACTTTACTGGAAGGAAACTCTTCGGTTGGGGTTCTGTGTTGGTCTAGCGAGTATTTTGATTACACCGAATCACACTAAACAATACGGTATATATTCAAAATTCGGCCAGCATTTTAAGATGACTTAATACATATATCTGATGCATAGAGTTGGAATTTGTTTTGTGCGTCATTTGAAAACGCATCGATTTCTATTTATAGAAACTTAAGTGTGCATATGTGTATTCGTTTCTATGTAGAGAATTCATTCCGAAACTAATTAACCGATCAGTATAGATTTCATAACAGAGCTGATAGTAATAAGTGTACAATATGTCTATATTTAGTTAATGTGTATTAGTTTCTTCATTTCTACAGTGGTTACATTTCTGTGTTAATTGGGTACATGTGTGTTTATCAGTCTGCGTAAATTTATTACCGATTCTGTGTTCGAATGTGTATGTCTATTTGTAGGTGTTTTTAATACATGTGTATATGTGTACTTTTGTGTGTAAGTTAGTTTCTCAGTTGTGTATTCGTAATTCTTGTAACGTGGGTGTAAATAGCTACGGGCATGTGTGTAGGAAAACGTTAGAGGACATTCGATGGTATATTTTACATGTGTCTCTTATGTTCTACACGTGCGTGAGCTGTATGGGTGATGTGTGTGCTAGAATAGCAGGTCTGTAGGATTTGTTATTGTCACGACAGGACCTCTATTGGGAACAACAGATTTACGAACGTGACAAAGATAATTAAAAGAAAAAGAAAAGTCCGGATATTTAGCTCATAGGATGGTCCACGGTTCTATAATCAATGAGAGAACGTGAAGGGATTGGGATTTCTCCTGGTTAACACCGCATAGCGTGGGAAGGAAGTGACGCATGCATAGAGAACAACACGAACAATGAGACAAAATGTAAATAATATTTATTCATGAATACTAAAATAATGGGATAAATATATTTATAGAAACAAAACAAAAGAAAACATGAATACAAAAGTCTATCATAAATAGGGGGGGGGGACTTGTCTATCATAGTCCTCTAGCAGTAGGATTCATTTTCACACAAAAGCATACATATATATATAAAATAGCCCTGGGGGCGAATGTCCGAGAAGAAAGTATTAGCAATTGTTAACTTACGGGTGGATATATTGTTCATTTGAGGATCGGTGTTTCTGGTAAGTCCTAGTAGCCACGCTCCTCTGCAAATGTAGTTTTCATTTTTGTTAACGTGTATTGTGGGGTTTCTCAACAGCGGGTCTTATCTCTCACTGAGATTCACGCGTTTTCTTCAGGAACCAATCTCGGGTCGTTCATTTTGCATTCTGTATGACTCTCGGCTATCTCTGAAGAAGTATATCTCCCGTCTTGCGAGTGTCTTCGCACGGGGCTACAATCCCATTTCAAAAGGTCTCTGTCTTTCTCGCGACACTGTAGTCGCACATCTTTACTTGTTGACTGCTGTTTTCTCACTCTTCTCTCTGGTGCGGTTGTACTCAAACTGACCGTGATTCACCCTTCCACGGGGCGGTTAACCTCCATTGCCCTCCCTTTCTCCTCCTCCCTATTATTCTTGGTCGTGTCGGCTAAAAATAAACACAACCCCACAGGGCCCAAAGTTTGGCTGACGAAATCTTTTCTCGAATTTCGTCATGTATAACGAGTGGTGAAAACTGAATCCTATATATATATATATATATATATATATATATATATATATATATATATATACATATATATATATATATAGCTGTACAACTTTTTCATTTGAATTATGCACCGTTTAAGGAATTCTTATTATGCAAGATTTTATTGAGTGTGTGTTTATATTAAACATGTATTCATGAAGATGTGTTCGTTAAGGTTATATTGTCATATGTGTGAACCGTTTGTTGGGGACTTTAATCCTCCATATATCCGGTGTTTCTCAGATTACGCTAGTATACAATAAAAACAGAAATTATTTTATTCAGTCAACATATATTTTTGGTATAATATGTACCTTCATCAGATATGCGAAGGCGAAGGAAAATGTATTTTCAGAGATTGAGATAGATATAGATAGAGAATGAGAGAGAGAAAGATACAAATAGAGTGGGAAAGAAGAGAGACAAAAGAGCTATAGTAAGAAATTGCTACAGAATGCGTCCACTGTTTAATTGCAAGTAAGAGCTAGCGCTTTTAGAATCAATGCAGGCATTAACAAACTGTCTTTTTACACTGGCGTTGCCGCCCAGTCGAACACTTGCGAACTCACACAAAGTGCGATATAATTGCTGCTAACAAGAAGCACATTTAAATTTAGTTCCACTTGAAAATTCTAGAATTCCAATCGATATTGCTCATTAATGGAAAATAATCCAGCAAAAGTAAAACTAAAGTTTATTTTCTCTAGGTGTATATATATATATATATATATATATATATATATATATATATATACATTGGTGTGTGTTTATGTGTTGTCTTAATTGCAAATATCTACTATGAATATGTACGTACGAGACTAGCCGTTCCATTATATTGACGGCATACGTTATTTATGCAACAAAATCGAATCTCTTCTTTTTCTGAACCTGGAAAAGTAAAGTATGTCTCAAAGGCATTGTACGCTTCTTAAAGGGTGCACCCTATCACCTTACTAAGAAGAATTATGTAACATATAACTTAAACTTCTAAAGTATGAATGAATGATTGTTGCGTATATCAATGTTCGCGTTTCTAGCTACGCTCACACTCTTGGTGTTGCTTGTTCTTGCCGTTGTTCTTCGAAAAGTATAATGGGTTTACAAACAGAAATGTCTTGCTTTTTAGTAGTTGTTGTTAGTTCAGACACAATAAAAAAACACGTATAATTCTCATAAGTTATCTCTGTTTTTTTTTTAATGCAAGTAAATGATCACACATTTCGATAGTCAGTTTGTCATCTTTTACAAGATAGACTGCATGTTCAATCGCAGTGAAGGTTTATGTGTGGTTTTGCATGCGATTGTTAGACTGGCAAAGAACATTCTTTCTTTTCTTGATTACTCATTTACTCTGCAGATTTTACACGTTTACTAAAATCAGCTATCATTTATTTGTTACTTGTCATGTATATATATATATATATATATATATATATATATATATATATATATATATATATATATATATATATATATATATATATATATATATATATATATTATGTTTTCTTTTGCTCACGTCACAATTCTTGCAGTACATCCCATATAACCCGTCTGTCTGTATGCGTTTGTTCTTCACTTCTTTAATTGTAAATAAACCTGATTTCGCCGTCGTTTTGTATTTTTAATCCCGTATGTCTATCTTAAAACCTGGCATTTATCTTCTATTTAGATACGGTATTTATTTACCTATAATCAAAAGATGTCTACGTTTCTGATATTTGCTTACTTTTCCGCCATTTCAATTTGCTCTACTTCTGAGAAGAAAACACTCTTCAGGCTACGTTAACTTTGGTCTGCATTTATTAGATGCGTTGTGCGCAATTGAGAAAAACCTATGTTATATGTTTAAATATTTGTCATGTATTCTATAATAATAGATTTTTAAGATCAAATATATACATTGTAATACTCTATAGTAGCATTTTAATTCATATTGACACTTTGTACTTAAACAGTCTTCATGTAATTTACCGAAACTTTGATTTGGAATTAAATAGTTTATCGGTTGATGTCAATTGCATAGTTGAAGCGGCCTGTTAGACATGATATCAAAACTGGTTGTTGAACAGAACGAAGGAATCAACTCTTTTAAGAAAGATAATCTACTAATGGAAACGTGTATATAACAAGTTAAATACATTTATTAGTGTCCGTTATATGAATTATTACAATCAAATTATTAAGTCAATATATTTCAAAAGTAGGGCTATATAAGCAGAGACAAAATAAGCTCGACCACTGAAGGACAAATCACCCGATACTTCGACTGGACCAGACAAACGAAAAATAGATTTCAAGTAAGAATTAGAGTCTTACTCCTATGCCTAGTTCGACCGCTGTGCTCATATCAGCTGGTTTTATTTAATAATGTTATTGACTTGTGCTACATCTTTCTGTAGTACCAATTAAATAGATATGTTTATAGCAGACAGTATTTGTATTTAAACAAAATCGGCAGTTGGGCTCAAAGATAGGCACTTTCAGACACTAGTGAAATCCTCAGGGAATTGAGAACTGATTAAGACAATTTTAATTCTTTTAAATTGATCACTTATTAAAACATCACATGTGTATCATTCAGTGTATGTTTATTGCTATTCTCATCTTTCATAACATTACGGCCAGTTCAATCGTTGAGCTTTCAACTGGGGCGTCCGTTTCTATGTGGGTATATTTAACGAAACATAAAATGGCAATGCTTTGATATACAGTTGATCATGTCGAATGACTGCAAGCGAAAATTAGGCAGATAGCTTGGCAATAGAGGTCACAACAGTTTCTAATTTTTAAAAAAAATAAATAAACGAAAAACTGCACATTGTCAATGTTATCATTTAGAAAACAATGATTTAAATAAGTAAGATATTTCCATTGAGACAAAAATTAGTTACGTTCTGTATCATTACTTGATTTAATATGTACACAAACTTCGTACTCGGTATAACTGGACTCTTTTGTTTAGAACGTAAGGAGCCCTTTCTGATTCTTTTACAAGCAAATGTAGTATTTAATTATACCAGGGATACAATAAGTGTCAGCTTTAGAATGTAGTAATGATGTGTGTGTGTTTGTTGATCATTAATGACCTTTTAACGACTATAAGATCATCTAAAGTAAAAAAGAAAAGTATGTTTTTTTTGTAATCACACTGTTTTCACAAGGTTCATTTTTTCTGCGATTCTGTGATTAGTCTCGGGTTTTACGTTGTTAATGTGTGAGTGACTTTGTTTGATTTTTACATGTTGGTATGCTTTTCTGCTTCTATTAGTGGTTTGATATATGATTCGGTCATCCTTTTGAAGGAAGTTGTTTCAATTGTTTCCTTGGTAGCAATATCATTGATATCCCTATACAGGTTAATTGTTGTTATTATTTTAGTCATACAATATCGACATTATAGCCAAGTTAACCTCTCAATTTATTAAAATAATTATGTTTTTATAATTGTATATCTATAATCTTAGTCTAAATGCTGGCATGTTGCGAATCGGCAAATAAACGAGGCGGTTGTGCTCTGAACAAGAACCAATTTTTTCACAAATTCTTACTTATTTATTTTTATGTTTCGTTTGGTACAGTTAGACGTGTGAAACCTTTCTGATTTTACTGCATAATTTTATTGTGAATTTTGAACAAGTTTATTGATAAAAACGATAAAGATTCTTGTAGATGGAGAAGAGAAAACGACATGAGGAGAATGAGAAAAACTTTTTTGACAAGTGTTTTCAATAAAACGTATATTCAATATTTTATGATGAGTCTTGACAACATGGCGAAGAATTGCGGAATAATTTTAAGTGACGTTGACAGCGTTGAATTCATCAGTGCGTACCAGAAATGCTGGTCTTAAAAAAAGAAAGAGGAAAAAGCAAATATAAATGGAATAGAATATTATTTGTTTATTTACATGATTATAACAACTATATTAATGGGGTTTACTGCTTACTAATATATATCAATAATGGAGACGTGTTACCTGTCTACCTGATGGCGAAACTATCATACGACTGTTATTAATTGTGCTAACTTACTTCAGCAGCGAAATATGTGAGAAAACTTAGTTGTGGCATATAGAATACTCAACGGGAATATCAGTCTGACTTTAGAAGTGTTTTAACCCCAACAACTTGCTGCGGTCTTCGCAGACCACCGCCAAAGATTTACCATCCTCGCTGTTGTCTCAGAAGAAGAAAAACAACAGTCTACGACTGTGTCTCTTTTTGATGGAAACCCTACCAGAAAAAGTCGTGATCATGCCCCTAATATCTAGGTTTACACCCACTGTTGACAAACGTCCAGACGGTGCATATATGTAATATATTCTAAGCGAACTTTTAAATTAGTTGCTGCATTTTGCTATTTACCCGGACAAATTTCGCAGAAGAGGTAAAAAAAAACAAACACGCGACCCGTGATGCCGTATTGCGCAATACTGATTGTTAGACATTCGTCAATTTTCACGATCATTTCAGCTAGACGCGAGGCTGGAGAGACCCGATTTGATTAATCGGCTGGTCACATCATGTCCTAGTATATATAGGTGCATCTCCAGCCATATTATTTTATCTGATTCTTCGAAAAATGAAAGCCGTGTTTCTTTTTTTGTTTGGTTTTCTCCCACAATTGGATACTAGAAGCAAGGGTGAACCTGTATGAGTGCGTTCACTGCGCTGGCCGCGATCGTCACACACGTTGTACAGTCCAAAGTTGGTTTTCATCTCATTCAAATCTGAAACAAAAATTAGCATTCTATAATTTAAGATGCGTTTATCTCAATTGTTTTATGTAAACCTTCTTGTGACCTTGCAATACTCAGTAAAAAAGCATGAGTTATGGTACGAATCAATAAGTAATTAGTCGTTCTTTGTCAAAATAATGTTCATACATTACGTTGCATCGATTCATAAACGTAGTTTTTCTAGCTCAAGGTAAAAATACCAGTCAATGTCAGAAAAATGGAACTGTTGAACTATGATGTTCGAAAATTATAGCCTAAAAAGTCGATACTGATATCGAATGAGTACCAGTTTCCTGGAACTTCGCGTCGGAACCGTTCGGTCACGTTACGTAAACAACCGACAGATGCCGAGGCGATTAGCCAATCAGGTCTCTGCTGTCAGAACACATTGAAGAAATTCGGGATTAGAACACCGAACACGTAGAGCGATTGGAAGATTTTTTCGGAAGGACTACGAAGACCGTTCGTCTCGAAATCCTTGTCAGCCTAGGGCATACGGTTGAGATAGACAACTCACTGGTAACCTAAACCCTAACCCTTACCCTAACCCTTACCTAAACTCTGACTCTTACCATAACCCGACCTTAACCATCAGCAATACCCGACCCTAACCCTTACCCTAACCTTTACCCAAGTGATTAAAAAAGACAATGTAAAAATGCCCCCAAAACACACAAAAAAGTATTTTTCAGTTTTAAGAAACACAAAGAATCTACTGTTTAACCCGTTGACAGAATAAAAAGGAAATGCAAAAACATATAAAAAATGTCCTTATTAAAAGTTTTTTAGCATTGTTTTTTTTTAATTAAACACATTTCTTTTAAACAGTGATTCGCAATGCTTTGTTCGTTTTTTCTTATTATACCCTATCTTTCCTGAAAATAAAACTGAAAACATACGACTAAGAAACGTATCGAAGTAAAGGTTTGTCAACAATCGCCTAGGAATCTCTAGTGTGATGAGTTACCATGCCCGAACGCTGCCGAAGTAAAGTTTCCGGAAACTGGTGCATGTTCGATATGACCATAAGTCAATATTAGATGTATAAGGCTCATTTTAAAGTATTTTAACGTGGTGCAACGCATCTAATAATCGATAGTTTTTCTAATGAAACTAAGATTAATTTCTAAGGAAACATACCTAATCTGAATAGCAAATAGTGTTCATGTTTAAAATACTCTTGAATGCGAACAGAACAGAATAATACTGTTTCAGAGTCCACAATTTTCAATTTTCTCTGGTGTTAAAATAACCGTTATCAATAAACCCCAGATGAGTACGTAATAACATTAAGTATGATTCATTTCATGCGAGATTATCAATCAGATTTATGTTTTTTTACTAAATGAGTCACCACTTATACATTATGTGAAGCAACTCGAAGATTAGGGTTAGAGTGTCAGGTAGACGGTGAGACACAACCGCAATGATTGGAAATGACAGTGGAGGATTAGCAGAATGTTACTGTTTTGGAAGACGGCTTCACAATATGTTTGCTTAGATTGGACTTGAACACGAATATAGTGTAGTCAGCAGGGAAGCAACCCCACTGCGCCGAGTTTCACAGATGGGTAGTGCTGAGAAAGTAACTTTGTTCATGGAAGTTTCGTTTAGTCGTATGCACAGAGAAGAAGAAGGGGACATTTATGAGAGTAGGCGTAACAAGACGAGTATTTGTTGTAAATGTATAGGGCCAGGATTTAAAAAAATCATCTATGAAGATAAATAAGCATTTATAAAAAAATGTATTGAATTCCAATCTTGATAGGGAGTATTAACACATACTGCATCTTACAGAATTCAAGTTATGGCATGTGTCACACTGGGATTGAAATGGCATGTTTTTACTCGAGAAAGTTGTATATTCTATGTATTTTAATAGCAATTACTATTATCATGCTTGTTGAAGTAAATAAAATATCTGACAGTTTTCCAAGACCCGCACACACACACACATACACACACACACACACACACACACACATATATATATATATATATATATATATATATATTTAGTGTTTAGATAGTATTATTATTATTATTATTTTTATTTTTATTTATTTTTTTATTGTTATAATTAATGTTATTTGATATGCAAATTACCATATAATACGGTAGTCTTAATATTATTATTATGTTATTATTATTATTATTATTATTATTATTATTATTATTATTTATTTATGTATATATTAGTGAAATGTTAAGCTGAATTATTTCGACACTTGATTATAGGGGAAATGGTAGTTTAATTAGTACCATTGGAGACCCATGAATATTATAACTGTCCTGTTTTTAAATCTCCGAAACAGTTACATGGTAAACAGCTGATGACCCCCGTGTTAATATTAGACGCTTAGGGTCTCCTGTTTTTGTTTCACTGTTAGATACTTAACCTTTTTTATGTAATTTTATTTACTTATATTTTTTTTTATCTATCTATGAATTTTCCAACGAATGTTAAGTCTTCAATATCTTGGATTCAGTTAGTTTCTCTGGGAATTTAAACTGCATTTTACTTCTTTTTTTTTGTTAAAATGACTTAAATCTTCTTTAGACTATATATATATATACATATATATATATATATATATATATATATATATATATATATATATATATATATATATATATAGATCACTTTCCGGACTGGCACTGATACCAAGCTCGTCTATAAAGGCTTGCGAAAATATTTCACACATATATATATATATATATATATATATATATATATATATATATATATATATATATATATATATATATATATATATATATATATATATATGTGGAAGGTTTAGGTGTGAGAAGTTTCCTAGAACATAGAGGGAGCACACATTCTTTGCAGCAGCTTTGGTAATGTCTCATATTTATTTGTTCCAATTCATGCGATATGTGAATGTAAGACTGAGAAGTTTCCACGTCGTGCTCTCGGATAGGGTAAGACTTCACAATCCAAACACATACTCTATATTTTGTATTTTTGAAATTATTACTAATATTTCCTTTAATAATTTCCTGCTGAGTAAAGTCATTAAGTATTAAATATAAACCTAGTGTAAAAGTGATAATACTATTATTTTTTTAACGCGTGTACACATGGAGAAATAGTGTCGGGTATTTAATAATTTAAAGCAGTGTGACATAATACTAAGTATGTAATAAATGTGTTATTGAACACAATTATGTGAGAAAAAAAGGAAGATAGAAAAATACAAAAAGTAAGAGAAAATATCAGTAGCGAAATATTTGACAACGAAATATTTAAGCATATTGTTGCATGTGTTTAAGGGAGGCGATTCATTATTGAAGTATTAACGTGTACTTGGCTACCTTCTCACAATAGTATGGTAGCAGGTGACTTCCGTGGAAGCGAAGCACGCGTGAATCGATCTGAAACGAAATTTTGTATATTTTCTGAAATCTTCATGTGTCTGCAGCAGGACCTGTCTATGCAAATAGGTCCACTTTTGTGTATAATAACACATGAAGAGAATCCAAAATCAAAAATTAGCAACGAAACAAAAACGACTTCCAAAAAATAAACCCTTAGGAATAACTTACAATGCGGTATATTTATACATATTACTGATATAAGTATTATTAAATAAAACATAAAATGATGGTTATCATGTAATTATGAAGCATATTCTTACAGAAATATGTGTTTGTTAACATGTAGAATACAAGTAGTAGAGTCTAACGTATCTGATGAGTATTTGACTATAGAGTAAGCGGATAATTATATAGTTGGCCCTAATTTTTAAACCGTTAAATGTAAAAAAAAAAAATAAATAAAGTAGACTATTCCATTTTACGACATATGTATGCATATACATACGTGCATATATATATATACATATATATATATATATATATATATATATATATATACATAAATATATATATATTTATATATATTTATGTGTATTAGTTTTATATGAAAAGAAAGTGTAAGACATTATTTTCAATACGAATTAAATACTAATTACGTTTCATTTTCACCATTGAATAAACCGAATATTTAAAAAAAAACGAGATTGGTGCAAAATGAAAATGTATTCTATTATATATTTAGGACTGTGTTGAGTTTTAAATCCGATATGATTGCATATAGGGAGTAAAAAGAACACCTACATTGGAACGTCATTCGTTAAAAGCACAAACAATTGAAATGGAAATATTTATTTAAAGAAAGATTTTTGTTTTTAAATAACGTTGCCTACATATGGGGAAACATCAGTGCAGAAACAGAGTGTATTTATAGAACGTTAGTGTATTAGCTTATTTCGTGGAAGAAATATAGAAAAATATAACTTACATTTACATATACGATATAGAGATGATATATATATATATATATATATATATATATATATATATATATATGCATACGTTTTCATATGAATTTTGCATTATATGTTGACTGAAAATTATCTTCTGCTGAGAGGTATTGCCGAATCATTTATTAAGTAGCGACGTTCTACGTATATTTAAACTCAGGTTTACTGAAACTTTATTTGCGATACTTTGTGTCAATGTTAATTTTAACTGTTGAATTAATATACAAGTGTGTGTATATATATATATATATACATATATATATACATATATATATATATATACATATACATATATATATATTTATATATATATATATATATATATTTTAATGATATATATCAGTAGACTATCTTTTTTAAATAGGTAAAACAATATTCTCGAACACAGCGGTTTGGTTTCACTTATTCTCTATAAAAGAATTAAAATGATGATGACATTCTAAAACTAGCACAGTTTATTGAATGTACTTTTTGTACCGATTTGAAAGGGAATAACTATTCAAAATCGAGCATTAACCATTAAATAGTTTTAGTAAATGCTCTGGAATAGTTATTGTTATATGGTAACTCTCCGTTATGTAATCTGGGTTATTATCAATTAATATTATAGTTTATTTTTAATCTAGAAAGCGTGGTCTGCATGATTAACTCTTGGTCTAAAATCTGCAGCCTAAAACTTGCCGAACCATTTCCTCAAAGATCTATTAGCAAAAGCAACTTGAGTGTACACTGCACTCTTTTGTTGTTTGTTAAGTAAGTTTACATTCATGGAAGTCTCAATACATTAAACATACATTAATAAAATTAGTATTGCTATCTTGAATTTTCAAAGGCCTTTAACATTAACATAGATTAAAAATGTATACTTTGTTTTTAAATAGATACTTTGAAGTAAAATCTGACTAAAAAAATAAATATAACTGTCGGTCCATGAATTGAACTACTCAACAAATCGGCATAGCATTTTAAGACGAGCTGATAATTGTACTCAAAATCAATTACATGATTTTTATTCCAGAACAAGTATCCGATTTTTATAATTAATTTAAACAAAAAATACGAAGGCCATCCGCTTTGTCTTTGGCTCATTTGCATCAGACTTAGTATAACTAAATATGTCCTGTATGACGACTGCTTACGGTTAGAAGCTGTCTTCAACAATAAATGTTGAGCAGATAAGTACCTTAGAAGGAAGCGAATTAATTAATAATACAAATACATACACACCTATGCCCATACTTTCGTTTATTTGAATATTAAGTAAATAAATGAGGAGAAAAGTTTGGCAACTTATATGAAGTAATATCAAGATAAAATTCTACTTAACATTGTCTTGAGTCCTTATTCTGGTGTTTACCAGAATCCATTACACGAATCTTACATAAGTATAACATTTACGGCTTAATTTAAGTTGTTTTCAGAGGAAATTTAGATGCAGGTAATATTGTTTCATTTATGTCTAATAAAATGTAAATTACTTTCATTGAATATCTGAAAAAACTATTTTTTAAAATATTAGGTTGTGCCTTTATGATGTCCTTTAATATTCCCTTTAAATACTGCGATTAGGGAAATATTTATTAATTGATCTCTAATATCTATTTTTAAACAAAAATTGGATCGAATTTGAATTTTCAAATATGATTTTCACCTCGGTGTACCTCTTTTGAATGCAAAATAGATGTACATTGAATATAGTATGTATTCATGCTTAAATGTATTCTAACATTCGTTATCATTTACGAATAAATTTGAGAATCAGCCTGATACAAATATTTAAGCATACGCTTTTTAAAGGTAAGTGTATATAAAGACACACACACATGCACAGATACATACATATATATATATATATATATATATATATAAATATTTACAAATACTGTTTTTCCAATAAATTCATATACACATGTGTGTCATGCGAACCCTGCAATCGTACGTATGGAAAGGAGACACTTCTGTCGGTAAAACAGGTCGAACACTAATGCGTAAGTCATATTTGACTCAGTTGTAAACCACACATTGCTGAATAGTGAATAAACGTATAAATAGCCAATTCAGCGGCCATATCCGCAAGCTGTCACGTGGCTTAGAGTATTGCATTACGCCATGAATAACTGGTTTCTGTTAATGTAATGATTAATCAAACGAGAGCTTTGAATAAGTATTAATAAGTTATATTTTCAAATTAACTCATACACACTTGCTTTTCATGCGAAACATGCACTCATCGGTATGGGAGGACACACTCCATTCCGTGTACACAGTTCGAACCCCAACACAAAAGTCATATTTGAGTCAGTAGTCAGAACCTATACTGATCTGCCACCACCCAATGCCGCAGAAATGGGAGTAAATTAACGTCTCAATGGCAAATCCAGCGGTCATATTAGCACGACGTTACGAGAACTCAATAGACAGGGCCTAAAGTATTGAATTACGCTATAAATAACGGCTTGTTGGTAACTTAATGAAATTGGTAACTCTAGCAAGAGCTTTGAATAAGTATTTATAAATAATATGTTTATATTAACCCATATATAAACGTGTGTTTAATGCCAAATCTGCAATCATCAGTATTGGAGTAGACAATCTCTGTCGATTACAAACTCATTGCAGTTGTTTGCAAAAAAAACATTTTAATTAATCCCGTTGTTTTAGAACATTTTGGGACATTTTCGAATCGTAGATATTTATACATTCAATTCATTAAATTACAATATTGTCTACTGCATTCATGTATGCACTATCGAGATATTTATCTTACTTGTATGTGAATCGAACGCAAATTGAAATATATATATATATATATATATATATATAAATAGACAGATATATAAATATATATGTATATATATTTATATGTATATATATATATATATATATATATAGAGAGAGAGAGAGACAGGTAGATAGAGAGAGAGAGAGAGAGAGACAGGTAGATAGAGAGAGAGATAGTTAGATAGAGAGAGAAAGAGAGAGAGTGAGTGAGGTATATTGTGTATATGTAAATGCTGTGGTTCATTTAATGAAAACATTAATACTCTTTAAATGTTCTATCAGATAGGAAAAGTTGCTCGTTCTTCCACTCTATTTTCTTTATTGTTCATCACCATAGGACAGTAAAATGGGCACGTGCATGACTCACCAGTAATAACGTAATTGCTGTAAAGGTCATATCCAAACCAATCAGATGTCACCATGTTATGAATTGCGTCCCATATTCTTCAATAAAACAAAATGTCGGACGTCATGTGAACGGGGCAACGCTTTTGCTATTCAGCATTTTACTACGTGACTGTGAATTGAAATGCTACGTGACTTTTCTTGCTAACACGGTAGCAAACAAGTAAAGCCTCTGCCGTTTCTATTTTCTGAAAATAATGTGATTGCTTGGTGTTTGACCCAGGCTAAAGGAACCATAAATTGTGGTTGTTTGAAAAAAAAAGATTTTCTAGTTTTTTAGTTTTCAATCATAAACATCTATTGATGCTACAGCTACATGTTTCATCATGCAGCAGCCGTTCGCATTTTTATATCCATTTTAAGCGTTCAATTGGAATAATAATGAAGATAACTTAAATGATTATTAATGTAGACGATTATACCATATATTGGGACTAAATTAAAATACAACCATGTGATATGATTTTTTAAAATTCTTAAATAAACTTTTTTTAAATACGGTTACCCTTATAGTGTGTTGTTTTAACTTATCTGTAAGAGATTACACAGAATGTCGGCAGAAAGTTTGAGAATCTAGCACACGAGGTGACATAAACTCTGGGGTGTACAAATTCTGAGAAGCCCCTTTTGCATTCTCGGTAGGAGAGACTCATTGATTCAGCTAATACTCTAACTGCTTCTTAGAGAAAGAACGTAAAGTATTCCATAATTTACCTCTTAAGCCTGAAGAGAACTATATTTCCGCCCAACACTAATAAAGCAATTGACGGGCTACTTGTGTAGGACTAATTTTCAAATAGTACGAAGAAAACTTTCTCAAGCAGTGAAACGAAGCCTATATTTCTTTGTCTCGGCCCGATGAACAATTTAGCTATTAAGCCAATTCCGGTTTTGGAGACTACTACGCGTTTCAAAATGAAAGACAATCTTTATTCTGTGATAAATATAACAATACTCTTCGTCAAGAAGAATTAAAGTGTTACGCATATTTCGAAATGTACTTCCCGAAAACACACTCTAATTAAATAGTAAATTATTTCTGAAAATGAGGTTTTCCTCGGAAATCTAATACATACTACACCCGCCATACATTCCTGGTTGGACACATTGTGTTTGGTAAATATATATTTAACATTGCATTGCAACTTTCTTCAAAATCAAACTTCTTACCACTTCGCACAGTGTTTCAAGACAGCAACAACATATATTATTACATTCATATATATATATATATATATATATATATATATATATATGAATGTTAGATTAAACAACAGAGACAATGCTCTGTTTGTTTCTTTTTTATCCATATTTTCATGTTTTCTGACTGATTATCTAATGTTCTGTTCGAGTGTGAATAGGAACTTGCCAAAACTGCTCACGTTTTCGACTCCCATGAATCTTTTTCTTTGGGTCAGTTCCTATTAACACTCAAACAGAACATTAGATCAATTGTCCATCAACATGAAAAAATGTATCAAAAAAGAAACACACAGGAATAGTTTAATCAATCATGCATTATTTAAATATATATATATATATATACATATATATATACATATATACATATATATATATATATATATACATATATATATATATATATATATATATATATATACATATATATATATATATATATATATATATGTATATATTTGTATTCTTAGGCAGCATTTATATATGTATATATATATACTCCTATGAGTCATCTGAGAAGTTATGCAAACTGAAACTGAAAATTTGTTAAATATTTTCTAATATATTAAAGGCATTTCCATAAACCTTATTACCCTTATATCGAGCTTGATTGATTGCTGGTATTTTTTTTTCCCCGAATGAGTAATTCTCTAATTACAAGGAGGCAGGGAGGTTGCAATCTGAGACAACAATGAGAGCAGTGTTTTTGACTATTAGTTACTTTTCATCTTTTTGGGGGTGTCGTGTTCTACTAAGTGTTAGTAAAGAGAGATATGGGGGAGGAGAGTGACATGTAGGGCATCGTGAGATACTGGTCCTAGTCATACCAATATACGTATTGTTTTCGGAGACTAATTATCCCATTAGGCATTTAAATACATACACATCATTACTAGTGTTTAGTACATCGTCCCCAAACGTCGGCTTATTTCTTATTACTAAGTTAGTGGTTTTAAATGTTTTATAGTAAATAGTGAAAAGGAGTGTATGTTTTTTGTCAGTAGGGGAGATATTTTTATGTATACTATGTTTTTAATTATTTTTTTATCTACTTGATAATCAGGGTGTATTTGATTGCAGTAGTATAGATTGATATTTTTATCATTATTATTATTATAATTATCATAATTTTATTATTAGTGTGTTTGTTATGGCGACTAATCAGTGTTTGATTTGCTGATCGATGATATGATTAGATAAGTTATTATTAATTAGTGTTTGTTGAATGTGCGTAAGTGCAGTATCAAATATACACATACAATGTAAAACGTTTGCGATTTTCGCGAATTCCCGTTCACACTCGAACAGAACTTTAGATCATTAGTCCGTCAAAATAAAAAGATGAACGAAAATAGAAACTAACAGGAATTGACCCTGTTGCTTAATCAAACATGCATCGATGATACAATGCTGCCTAAGTATACAAATATATATATATATATATATATATATATATATATATATATATATATATATATAAGATAGTATTGCAAATAAACACTTATAACATAATACTATGCAGTATCCTGGGTGTTAGTATCATTATTGATAGTTGTTGTGGTATTAGTAGTGATAAGAGTATTATAATTATTATTAGTAGTATTAATAATGCTATTAATAGTAAGAAAGATAGTATTAAAATAATCTCATTGTTATTGGTATGAATAGTCCGTAATAAAACACATTATTATATACGAGATTGTTAAATAACAAGTTTACTCTAAAACGGCAAGTACCTTCTCTCTGTATACCATGTTTTATTGTTTATTTACATGTCAGTTAGCGTGTTTACATACATTATTCTCTTATATTCTCACTACTACTGACTTTTTTTCTGTTTTACCATTTTGTCGACACCTCATCTGCTACCGTTCTCCTTTTTTATTTTTATTTTTTTAACATAGTTCACCCAAAACAAGACAAGCCGCCACTGTAGACGTTAAAGGGCTGTGAGAAAAAGGGTGAATTTTTTTCCCTCCTCCAAAAAAACCCATCACTTTAAATTTGGAGCTGTGAAGCGAGATGTCTGTTTACATTAGTTAGTACCGTCAAAAGAACAGGGAGCAGAGAAGGAGTTCCAGAGCCCAGCAGCGCGAGGTAAGAAGCTTAGAAGGAGAAACCTATTAGGCATCTGGGGAGCTCCAGAGTAAATGGATGGTATTTGGCAGATTGTCGGGTTGGTCTAGTCAATTTACGTCGTGCGGGCACCACAGCAGCAAGTCTCTCAGAGCACACTCCATTGAACTACTTGTAAAACAGGCGCAAAGAAGCAACACTGCGGTGGTGGGATACAGGGTAGAGCTTGGTGGATAGTGAGGGAACTATTAAGTTCGCGACTCTTTTCTGGAGAGACTGGTAGATGATGCATCAGTCCAGATGTGACAGCAATACTCCATGCATGGGCGGATGGTGGCTTTGCACAGATACAGGATAATGTCAGTAGTAAGAAGTTCACTAACAGGATAGAGGGAGCCCGCCTTCTTTGCAGCAGCCATGGCAATGGCTTCAATGTATTTGTTCCAATTCATGGAATCTCTTGAAAATAGGTCGATGAGTTTGAATGAGAACTCTCTGGTAGGGTTTTATTTGCCATGCCAATCGGTGGTTGAAGAGGTTTCTTGTAGTTATTGAAGGAAAGTAGCTTTGTTGTTGCGGCATTAAAAGTTACCTTCCATTTTTTAACCCAATCCATTACAGACTTGAGGTCATTTTCTAAGGATTCAGCCATTCTCTCAGTTATGTGCGCGTCGGTTTTGCCCACCTGACTTGAGTAGAGCGTGGTGTCTTCAGCAAATATTCCTATCTCAGTCTCAATAAAATCAGGGATGTAATTTATGAAAATCAGGAACAGTAGAAGTCCTGGGATTGATCATCGGGGTACACCAGCATTTATATCATGTTGCTTAGATGAACGGCCATCAAGGACAACCTGTATCTTTCTTTTTGTTAAGAAGGATTTTATGATATTTAATATTTGTCCAGTAATACTGTATGAGTGCAGTTTTAGGAGAAGCATTTCCGGCCAGACCTTGTCAAAAGCCTTGGATATATTAGGCGCTATCGACCTAGTATCACCTGATATTCCCAGTGTATGATATATGCGTTCAGCGACGACCATAAGATATATGGGGTATATCGTGCTAGTGTAAACCCGTATTGATGATCAATAAGAAGTTTAGGAATAGCTAGATGGCAAACTATAGCAACATTGATTAATGATTCAAATATTTTAGCAAAAGGCGGGAGAAGACTGATTGGACGGTATTTTAGAGGATCAGTTTTATCTCAAGAATTCTTGAATACTTGTACAACAGAGGCTATCTCCCAACTATAAGGGACACACGATTCCGCAAGGCAATTGGTGTATAGTTTGGGCAAGATAGAGGCAGCTCAGCAGAGCATTTCTTTATTACTATGACTAGTATTAGATCAGGCCAACAGGATTTTTTGGTGTCAAGGTTTTTTTCATGATGAGTTTGCCCTGAGATATGGTGATGACCAGGTTCTCAAGTGTGGCTTCAGTCCGCAATGAACATTTAGGGAGCGGGTGGTTTGCTAGGTTCAAAGTAGAGTTTAAGGCGAACCGCCTTGTCAGTAGTTCAGCCTTATAAGTTGTCAGGCAAACAACAGCGTGGGAATTGTTGAGTTGCCCAGATAGAGTGAAAGATAAACGGCGTTCATTGTTCTAGTCAGGAAACAAGGTCAAGCAATATGTGTCTTTAGAGGCATCCCAGTGTCTGTTCCTCTATGCCTGGATAATATACAGAGAAGGAGTGCGAAGGCCGGGCAATAGGCAGAGCCCATCTACTCTTTAAGCAATTATAGGTTTGCAAACCGGATACTTTGTTCGAGATTCCAGCTCTAGGAAAGTTGTCGATGAAGACTACGGAGGCCTTCTTCCACAACAATGTTCTGCCAAGACGTAAGTATTTTGTAGCAATGCTTTATTATCAGTATTTCCCTTCTTTAAGGTCGATGACCTGACATGGTGTACGGGGCCAACCCTCCGAGAGGAGATAGCCTGCGCTCGTGTACAAGTCGGATATTTCTGAGCTCCCGCAAGTTAAAAAAATGTCATCCACATATGCACATATATATATATATATATATATATATATATATATATCGAATAAGTTCACTGCATATTTAACAGCGGGAACTGAAATGTCAAGACACTCCTTCTCTGTCACAAGTTAGTACATATAAGTAATAGACATCCAGTAGGATAGCAACTGAGAAAAAAACTAGTTAACTATTTATACAATGAAGGCTACAGAGAAAATGGTTTAAAATTGAAACTCAAACTTAAATTAAAAACAACAGGGTAAATGCAAGTACATTTTGTAGCATGATTAGAAATTAGTAAAAATGCCAAATACATTTGAGATGGTTAAAAGAACAGAACACCTAATTGAAAACATTGTCGAGCCTTTTTCATTACGGCAGCCATGTGACTGGCATTAATTGAAGTCGGGCTACTTTAGAAATTTACCTCTTCAAGAAAAGCATATCGTGTACATCAAATGAAGGTGAATGGAGGTGAGTGGTGTTGGCTTTGTATATCGAGCGTGGTTTGATTTTTTTCTAACATGTTTGGCTATCCATTTTCCCATATATTCTGAACATTTAGCTACAAAAACATCGAATTTTAGAGCGAGTAGATGGATGCTAGTTTACTATTTATGAGATTGAACGCTACGGCGAAAATAGAGTGAATTGAAACTCAAAATTAAAAACAAGAAAACAAACAAATTAAATTAAAAAATGAAAAAAAAGTTTGTGAAAACACAGGGTAAATACTAGTAAATTTGGTAGCATGATTATATACCGCGAAGCGTTCTGAGCATGCACACGTTAACTTCTATAATATATATTAAACAAACAAGACAATTCTTTTCTAAAATTTCTACAACAAATTATAGGGCTTCTATTTAGTTGCATAATCAGTAATTGAAGATGTGACATGAGATATGTTTAGAGTTTAGTATCTATCACGTTTCACTTTTTTGATCATCTTCAAAACTAATATATGCTTCGTGAGAGTGACCGATGAATCAACGCGCCAAATGAGACTAAAGTCACTCATGATCTTGGGGAATATTCCCCTTTGGTGTTCTTCAAGAAGGATTGTTTTTCGTACCTTTTTATTGTATTTCTACTGCAAGCCGTAGTAATCTGTTCAACAAGAACTCAATTCAAATCTAAGTTTTGTAACGAAATGTATATCAGCTTATTTTGCGGAAATAGGCTTACATCAATATATTTTATTTTTTATAATTGCTGATTTTTTAATAATTATATTTTTATAAGATAACCTTGCAAATATAGGCACCCATATTCACATAATTATTATTAAACAATACCGATTGCAGGAATATACAAAATAGTAAATATTACTTCTAGTGTGTTTCTCAGTTACTAAAATGAATTATAAAACTCTTACTAATGACACGACTACTATTACTACAACTACTACTAATATTATTATTATTGATGATGATGATGATGATGATGATGATGATGATGATGATGATGATGATGATGTTTATTGTGATTAGTAAGACTACTTCTCTCATGTTGGCGCAACGGATAAAATATGTGCAAACTACTGCTCAAATTCAGATAAAGACAACGGCTGTTGACAAATAGAGGAAACAATAGAACACATCTAATGCTTATACAGCAAGTTGGCCAATATGCTATATCATATAAACATAGCTTACTTGTTTTGTGGGTGGTCAGCGAATTGGAATTCCAAAAAGAGCCAACGAAGAGCATGACCTAGGATTTACCGGTCTGCATGACATCCGCTTTTTGAAGCGAAACTATTCGTTATACCTGTTTTTCATTATTCTCGGCACACAGGCTGTTTATTCCACGCAAGCTGATGAATGATTGACCTAGGACACATGAACGAATGACTTGCACAGAATCACGTTGTATATTTACTCCATGAACTGGTAGTGACACACCTAACACTTTTTTTGTTTACGACACGCAGTGACTGTGGCAAAATAACGAACGACCGATCCTGCTGTTGAATCTCCTTAAAGCGTTGAGGAAAATGTTAAGATTTTAGACGGCATTACTGAATAAAGGTGCAGTCGAGAGAAATACTGAAACGACTGCGCATGGAACACACAGACAAATAGTAAAACAATAAATCGGACACTATTAAAAAAATGAAGAGCATACCATCCGATTGGGAATTATAATACACGCATGCAAAACAATCAAATAAAGAAGACTAGATGTGATAATAGTTAGGGTGAAGGAACACACTGTCTAACAACTGCATAGGGTAGAACTGAATAAAGTAGTACACTTTCTAAATGGATGGGAGTTGTTCGAAGAAGCAGTAGTAATTTTATTTTTGTTTGGATAAAAACTTGAATCAACAGTTTTTCTTCAACCGATCACCGAACAATATGTATTTAATTTCAAATATACCGCGCCTACTATAAACACCTAAACACGCAACCTTCTTGCTAGCTTTCCGACTTTTAAACAGCGAAAACACCGAGCAAACGACATTATCTTGGCTGACCACTTCAGAGATAAGGTAAGGTAAGGCCATCGAATCACAACCATGACACTCACCGAACTGAGTCAATACATACATCAGATACGCTAATATAGATACACGCATGTAATGCTTTTCTATTTACACATATCTTGATACGTTGATTCATGTGGTCAAAACTGAAATGAACACCGTCACTATTTTTCTTGGCTTACAAGCGAAACAACTCGTTTACTTTCTCTTGTACACTTTGAACAAGTTAATACAAAGATGTTATTTTCCATGGATGGACTTTGACATTCTTTCCTGTTATAAGGTAGCGTGGTCAACAAATTTGCGAGAACAGTGTTGAAACAACTGCACATCGGCACTACGGTATTATAAATAATTTCAACGGTACTCGCAACAGCTCACGTAGATTTGAAAGAAAAGATAAAATAATTTGCACTTAAATTCTAGACTGCAATTATACATACAACGGTACTATAGACATAACAATAGCATGTTACATAGACAGATATAGGAATTAACACACACACATCAGTCGAAAGAAAATAACACAGGTATCAAACATTACATGAAGTGTACATGGAACATATTACGACTTTTACAACCACCGATATAGTTTATCCAGGGAGTCCAAACATTAAACTGGCTGATATTATCATGTAACATAATTTATGATGATTACATAGAAGATGTTGACAAGTCTTCGACAAAGAAGCTAATCTTCTTTTACCTGACTTAAAATACTCTTAAATCTACCAGTAATCAATACTTATATACACCCACTGATGGATCTGCATAGACCATTGTTGTCATATCTAGCTTAATGCAACAACCACCAACGTCTAACTGTTTTGAAAATGGTGCAACAACTGTGTTTTGCACTTGTAGGTTCCGCCCGCTTCAACATCATCGCTTGTTGTTTCATTCCTATGCTTCTTTTACAAGTACTTCCACTCGACTGGCTTCATATGAACTTTCTGTTCTGATATAACCTCACGAAAATACCCCCGCGAAACGCGACTGCCAGAAGAAATATCACCTGTTCCTTGTCTATTGATTTTGGGAGAGGTTTACTATAAACGCTTTGTTCTTATACGTTTGTAAATTTTACCATCGTGCAGAAATTGAAAGTTAATGAGAACAAAGCTCGTGCTGAGCTTGGTCCTTTAAATAGTGTTCCTACGACAGTAGCCTATTACATTTTTGGCGGAATTGGTGTTACTCGTTATTAATTTTGTTTTCGATGATACAAGTCGCTCATAAAAGAGAATGCTTCCAGTTGATGCAACGAGACATAAATAAAAAAAATGTAATACAGTTGCAGAGAAAAGTGGAAGGTAGTGCATCTTTAGAACAAGCGAGTGATTTAACTAACGCTTATAAAACAAAGGATACATAATCGAAGCTAGGGTCGAAACATTAGCATGACAGTGACAGGACATGCTATCTACGTAGGAAATACCTCGAGGGGCACACATCTCTTCGAAATATGACACTAGAGAATACCTTTGTATTTAGCGAGTGCTGAAGAATAAGTCTCTCGGGGATGTACCCTGGTTGTGGTCTCCTGTACTATCACCCTTAAAAGTTCCCCAAAATAAAGCACTATGACCTCGTGCTTTACCATAAATACTTAATTCGTTTATTATCTGTCGCCTATTAAAAGAAAAAAAGAAAACTGCGTCTGAAAGCAGCATCCCCCTTGACGTCCAATCCCTGCACTTGAAAAAAGCTAACCAAAAAGCAAGCCCTTTCAATAGGCCTATAGGGAAAGAAAAGTTTACAAGGGCCGCTGATAAAAAGTGTACCCCTTAACAGGTGGAGTTGCTGACCAGAAGCATAAGCAGAAGAATAATCAATAAACATATTTTTTGTTTGAAAAAGAAAATGACGAAGCTCTTAAATACATTACCTACTTAAATAAATAACCTACTTCGCTATATGATTGAGAAGACAACTACCGCCCGCCGAGTAGTTGTTCCCATGATCCAACACGTGTAGATAAGCAGGCTCATTAACGTATTAGAAAAAAAGCTACCCTTATGAATGTAGTTTTGTGCGTATCTGTCCAAGTCTTTTTACAGATAGCGCCTTTTAGTCTTGAATGTTAATTCTTTGTGTATTGGGCAGGCTCCGCGTGTTTTACCTAAACAGGTGTGACAATCCTATATTTGCAAGTAGATGTGTGCGTGCGGTCTCCTACTAGGTAAAAGATGATGATGATGATGATGATGATGATGATGATGATGATGATGATGATGATGATGATGATGATGATGATGATGATGATGGCGGTGGCGGTGTTAGTGGTAGTCAGGATGGTGATGATGATCATCATTATGACGATGATGATGATGATGCCAGATAAAAATTACTGATTTCCTAACGGTACAATGAAATGCTATTCTTACATCTTTTAATAAACCTCTTTAAATAAACATCTATTATTAATGAAGAACTTTTTGTACATTGGATGTTCGTTCTACTTTTAATAATGATTTATTATTGGACCTACATTTTTAAAGAAAAAAATCAATAGTTTGGACGACCATATCAGTTGGCAATGTATCTAATAAAGCTATGATAGGATCAATACTCAAAGAATCATTTACTTATAAGAATATACATTTATTTATTCTGTATGTGTATCTTGATTTATTTATCCGATGCACCATTCATTCTAAGAAAGCTATGTGAAAACAAACACTTTTTATAAACAAAACAACTGTTTCATATATATACACAGACACACACATATATATATATATATATATATATATATATATATATATATATATATATATATGTATGTATATATATATATATATATGTATATATATAAATATATATATATATATATAAATATATATATATATATGAGAAAAAAAAGATATATAGTTTTTATATATATTCATCAATGTTTCGTCTTCATTATAAGACATGCTGAAGATGCGGCTTTGAAAGAAAAATGTCATACAAGTACATCGACATTTTGGTTAATGAAGTGATAACAGAAAAAGTAGTAGCGCTGGAGGATACTGCAGGCTGCGCGACGTCAGTGGTGTCGAAGAACATAATGAATATAGAAAGCTTTGAGTGGGTACCATTAAGGCAGCTTTCCATATTCATTTCATTCTTCACCACCACTGATATCTAGCAGTCTGGACTCTCCTACAGTGCTCACAGTAGCCACGGCTACTATTTTTCATTCATCACTCCATCATGTCAACCCAAAATTTCGATGTACTTTCATGACATTTTTCTTCAAATTATCATCCTGAAGAAGTCTTGAAATGAATACGAAACGTTGGCGAATATGTAAAAAATATATATTGGTTTTTCCCTTTTTCATTTCCAGTTACGTCGGATTACTCTCATCCTTCCTTCTCATACACACACACACACACACCCACACCTACACACACACACACACATATATATATATTGTGTAATTGTACACCGTATCTGTTATATATATGTTTATATATATATATATATATATATATATATATATATATATATACCTGTGTGTGTGTGTGTGTGTGTTTATTTGCATGCTATGCATATTAAATACTCTTTTGAGCATAACCCAGTTTTTTTGTGTTTGTAATCACTGCCGGTTTTTTTTAACTCGGCTTACGAACAAGATCAACATAAACCGCTCCAGGACACAGTTCAATAATTAGTTATTTAAGAAGTGACAGGGAGTGGCAGTACTGATAGGAAAGAAAACAAATTGTCGTCTGGAAACACATTGTTGGATTTGAAATCTTAACAGACCCATTTTATAGAAAAACACAAGTAAAATGAAAATGGGCACATACATGTTTAGTGTAGGAATGGGTGTTTGTGTTGTATGAGTTCATTGTGGCGGATAACTAAGGTATCATTCGCAGCGAACATGTTCAAGGTATTAAGTATAGACGAACTTGGTTAACTGTTACAAAAAAAATACACAAATTCACTTGCAGTAATACCCAACATCATATAAATACATTCGGAATGTCCAACATTGCTAGATTCGTGTCCGTGAGTAATTATATATATATATGTATATATATACAGGGTGGGCCAAAATAAGGGTCCTATCTTTAAATTTGAATAACTTGAATTTGAATAACTTCTACAAAATAAAAGTTAAACTCACCAAACTTTATGTGTGTGTAGACTGACCCTTCCGAGATTTTTTGAAATAAACAAAACAAATTTTAGCCGAAAAACACTTCTTAAAACTTACAAAAACTAAAGTATTGTTTTTTACACTGTTTTGAGTTTTTTAAGCAAAAATAATGTTTTCTAAATGAGGGTACGTTCCTTAGGGCTAATACGGTTCATACTTGCTTCGGAAGGGGTCCTTTACTTATTCTAAAAAAAAAATAAAAAAATAAATAAATAAAAAAGTTATGAATTTTTAAAAATAGGACTCTTATTTTTTCCCACCCTGTATATATATATATATATATATATATATATATATATATATATATATATATATATATATATATATATATATATATATATGAATGACAGAAGGAGAAACTAAAATATGAGTAAAGTTATCAACGTTTCGTATTCATAAAGAATAGACTTCCTCAGGATGGTTTAAGAGAATAAAAAAAGGTATAAACACAAGTATATTACTTGGAAATTGTCTGTATGTATAGAATGTAAAAACTATTTATGTTCATCTGGGCGAAACATGGCCGACTAAAATCAAAATGTTTAATACGAATGTTGTGTGGAAATAAGCCTTTATATATTGTATATCTTTTCACATGGTACCCAATATATATATATATATATATATATATATATGTATATATATATATATATACATATATAAGAGGTGTT
>OY744515.1:196824859-196832359 GCA_963556195.1 Sepiola atlantica
AACCACAGGCTCTGACTCCTTTATGAACTGCAGAAGAAGTGGTGGTGGCATTGGTGGTAGTTGTGGCGATTAAAGTGGAAAGAGAAGTAATGGTGACAGTCATGGTGGTGGTTGTGAATGGGATAAATAAGTGGTGGTGGTTATAAGGGAAGATAAGTGGTGGACGCAGTGGTGGTGTTGTTTGCAGTGGTAAACGATAAAAAGTAGGGGTAGCGCTAGTAAAGTGATTTGGGAAGCTTTAGTGGCGGTGCTGTTGGGTGTGGCGGTAGTGGTTGTGAAGGAGCAATAGTGGGTGTTGTGGTACTGACGGTTGCAGTGATTTTGAAGCATAAAGAGAAGTGGTGGTGAAGGAGCCATGGTAGTGGGGTTGGTGATGTCGGTGGTGCTGAAGGAGAAATTGTAGTAGCGGTGGTAAGTGTGAAGCTATAAGAGAAGTGGCGGTGATTGTGATAGTGATCGTGACGTAGAAGTAGTAGTGGTGGTGGATGTGAGGATGGTGAAGGAGACGAGAAATAGTGGTGGCGATAGTGGTAGCATTGGTAAAGAAGAAAGCGAAGAAGTAGTAGCGGTTGTGGTAGTGGTGGCGGTGAAGGAAAAGTTGTGGTGGTTGGGATCGTAGTGGCAGTGGTCGTGGGGGTAGTGGTAAAAGTGACTAAAAGTGGTGGTGGCGGTGGTTATGGCGTTGGTGGTTGTTAAGGCGAAGTGGTGATGGTGGATGTGGTGCAAGAAAAAATAAAAGTTGTGGTGACAATAGTGGTGGTTGTGTCAGTTGTGAAAGATGAAGAGATATGGTGCTGATTATGTGGTGGCGGTGGTGAAGGAGAAGTAGTAGTGTCTGTGGTTGTGGTGGTGGCAGTAGTGAAGGAACACATAAAGTTGTCCTGCATGTGGTGCTGTTGGCAGTGTCGTTGTCAGTGTCAGTGTCGGTCTTGGCGGTGTTGGTGTTGGTAAAGGATAAGTTGTTGTAGCTGTAGTGGGGTTGGTGAAGGTAAAGTAGTGGTGGTAGTGGTGGTAGTGGTTGTATTTGTTGAGGCAGGGGTGAAAGTTTAAGAGAAGGAGAAGGAGACTAAGAAGTGGGGGTGATGGTAGTGTTGATGGGGAAGTAGTGGTTTTGGTTGATGTGGCGGTGGTGGTGATGGTGATGGCGAATAAGAACTAGATTGGTGGTGTTAGTGGTGAAGGAGAAATAAATGGGATGGTGGTGGGGAAGGAGAAGGAAATGTGGGTGGTTGTAATAAAGGAAAAGGAGACGTAGGGTGGTAAAAGCGATGGAGAAGGGGCTGTGTCGGTGCCTGCAGTAACTGTAATGGTGAAGAGAATTAGTGGTGGATGTAGTTGTGGGGTTTGGGTTGTGGTGGTGGTTGTTGTCGTGGTGTTGCTTGTGGGGCGGTGGTGATGTCGAGTGTGGTGTGGCAATGAATAGAATGAGTAGGTGGGGGCAGTGCTGGTGGCAGTGGTGGTGGTGGTGGTGGTGGTGGTAAGACGAAGTGGTGATTATTGGCTATGTTGTGATGTTGGTGAAGGGAAAAACAAGAGGCGCTTGCGGTGGTGGCGAGATATGTGGTGGTATAAAAGAGAAGATGACCGAGAACTGGTTATAGTAGCGGTGCTAAAGGAGACGTAGTAGTGCTGGTGTCTGTAGCTGTTGTTGTAGTGGTGGTTGTTGTGTTTGTTGTGGTGGCCGTCGTGAAGGAGAAATATAAGTTGTGGTTGTGATAGTTTTTACGGTGGTGAAAGGAGTGATATGTTGTGGTGGTAGCGGTGCTTAATAATAGTGGTGGTAGTAGTTGTAGTGGTTGTGGTTGAAGCTGCTGTAGTGGTGGTGGCTGTGGTAGTGGCGGTGGTGAAAGAGAATGTAAGTGGGTTTGGTGGTGCTGAAAAAGTAAGAAAAGTGATGGTGGATAGAGTAAAAGGAACTGGTAGTGGCGGAAGTGATTGTGGCAGTGAAAAGGAAAAAGAAGTGGTGGTGATCAAGTGGCAGTTGTAAAGGAGAAAAATAAGTGGTTGTTGAAGTGGCGGTGGTTAAAGAAAAAGAGAAGTAGCAGTGGTGGTTGTGGCGGTGGAGAAAACGGTCACTTATTTAATACTGACCATGATAGGCGTTGCTTAGCTTTTATTGAACTTCACATAGTCTTCCCAAATCGTCATCAATTTAGTATTGACCAAGATAGGCGTTGCTATACTTATAAAGATAAGAGTTGCTTAACTTTTAACGTACCGCACCTTTTCTTCCTACAATGTCACATATTTGGTTCTGGACAGAATATATTTTGCTAAACTTGTATAGTACCGCAGCTGGTCTTTCGAAATCGTTACCTATTTTCTACTGGCTAGGATCGACGTTGTTTGATTTTTATTGTATTGAACCTAGTCTTCCAAAATAATCACCCATTTAGTACTGACCAGGATAAGTGTCGCTTAACTTTTATTGAACCGAACTTGGTCTTCCACATCGACTAATTTAGTACTCACTAGGATAGAGGTTGATTAACTCGTATTGTATTAGACCTGGTCTTCCCATATCGTAACCCATTTAGTACTGGACAGTATATGCGTTTCTGAACTTATGTTGTACAGCACCTGATCATCTTAAATCATCACCCATTCAGTACTGGACAGTATATGCGTTTCATAACTTATTTTGTACAACAGCTGATCATCTTAAATCATCACCCATTCAGTACTCGCCAATATCTGGGTTGCTTAACTTATGTTGTACAACACCTGGTCATCTTAAATCATCACCCATCTAGAACTCGCCAGGATATCGTTGCTTAACTTATGTTGTACAACACCTGATCATCTTAAATCATCACCCATTCAGTACTCGCCAGGGTATGCGTTGCTTAACCTATGGTGTACAGCACCTGCTCATCTTAAATCATCACCCATTTAGTACTCGTCAGGATATGCGTTGCTTAACTTTTATTCTACCTCACTAAAATCGTCATTCATTTAGAACTGGTAAAGATAGGCGTTGCCTTACTTGTATAGTACAACACCTCATCATCCTAAATCCCCCCGCATTTAGTACCGGCTAGGATATACGGTGCTTAACGTTAGAGTATACCGCACCTGGTCTGTCAAATCGTCACCCATATAGTACTGGCTAGGATATACGTTGCTTAACTTTTATTGTAATGCACCTGGTCTTCCCAAATCGTCACCCATTTAGTACTGTCCAGGATATACGTTGCTTAACTTTTCATTTACCGCATTTTGGCTTGCCAAATCGTCACCCATTGAATACTGACCTGGATATGTGTTATTAACTTCTATTATACATCACCTGGTCATCCTAAATTGCTACCCATTTTGTATTTGCCAGGATATGAGGCGTTTAACTTTTATTGTACAGCACATTGTGTTCCGAAAGCGTAACCAATTTAGTACTGGCCAGGATCGGCGTGGCTTAAATTGTATTTTATTGAAATGTGTCTCCCTAATTCGTCACCTATTTAGTACTGGCAAGGGTATTCGTCGCTTAACTTTGATTGTATAGCACATTCTTCCCAAATCGTCACCCATTTGATATTTATCAAGATATGCGTTTCTCATCTTCGATTGTACAGACCCTGGTCTACCCAAATAGTTATTACTTGCCAGTATACGCATTGCTTAACCTCGATTTTACAGCACTTGGTATGGCTTAATCGTCATCCATTTAGTACAGGCCAGAATATGCGTAGCTTAACTTCCATTGAAGAGCCCCTGGCTATCCTATAGTCAACTATTTAGCACGGGCCAGGATATTCGTTGATTATATTTTCTTTTAGAAGGATAATTATGACAAAAGAATGTTTCTTAACATTGCATTGTATTATTCCTCAAACCCACTAAATACTTGTTATATAAATAATATAAGGAGGCCTCCAGAGCTATACTAAAATCACTCTTTCTTCTTTTCCTCCCTTCGATGAGGACTATTAGACCCCCCCCCCCCCAAAAAAAAAAATTAATCTTTTTAAAATACATATTCGATATTATTTTCTCGGGGTTATGCCGGTTACAATAATATCTAATTGTGTGTGGGGGGGTGTTGTTGTTTATTTTTAAGTTTTAGCGAGACATATGTTGCATAGTTACTGAAGGGAGCGCGGCACAAAAAGGGGAGTATGTTACATGGAACTACTCCTGCCTTGACCGCGGCAGTTCTCTTAAACCCGAGCGCATCAGGACCTAAATAATAAACACTAATATTATTCCAATTTGTATTTATATTGGTTGCTGTTTTACGTACGTGGGTTGTGTATGTATACGTGCATATTTATATACATACACACTCTCACACACACACACACCCACACACATATATATATATATATATATATATATATATATATATATATATATATATATATATTATATATGTATACATATATATATAAATATATATATATATATATATATATATATATATATATATATATGCTTAAGTGTGGATATGTTTATGTGCTTACATATACATGTAGGTGTAAAATGTGGACACCTTTCCAATGCCTGATTTTGTGTATGCCCCTTATTCCTTTCTCGCTACCCTTCACAAACCTGGTTGTTTTAACTCTCTCGTTTATCTCCACTATCCCCCACATACTCCACTGGCAACTTACACTGGCACCATCTATTGCCATCTAACGTTTTTTCTTTTTTTTCATAGGCGGACCCACATTTTATCTCACGTCTTGTGTTTCAAAAATGTGGTACTTGTATTTTCTCTGTTCTTTAGAAAAAACTTCTGAGAAAGTCTCATAATAAAAACAGAACATTGATGAATACATAAACACTATTTTGTGGTTTTCCCTTTTCAATGTCGATTCTTTATCACATGTATATATATATATATATATATATATATATATATATATATATATATATATATACATATATATATATATATTTATATATATATATAATATGTATATATATATGTGCACACACACACCTATATATATATGTATATATATATGTATATATATATATATGTATATATATATATATATATGTATATATATATATATATATATATATATTATATGAATTATTAAAATATTAATGCCAAATTAGAACGCCATGCAATGCATGTTAGTTTTATTAACTTTTGCTTTCCAAGTTAATTTTCGAAGATATACTTCATCATCAGAATTTTAGATAAATATATATTAAAACAACTTTCATTTTGTTTTCCTTCATCTCGTGGTTGCTAATATGAATTCGGTGTTGATGAATTGAATTTGGGATGATAGTTCCGTATGTTAAGTACGGTACGTCACATTGCAAATTGTAATAAGAAATCTTTTTTTAGAAAGCATTGTTTATATAGTAATATGAATTATAAAAAAAATATGGACAATTAGAACGCAATACAATGCATGTTAGTTTTATTAACATTTTTTTCCAATGTAATTTTCTAAGATATATTCTATCATAAGAATTTTAATTAAAATATATTAAAATACCTTCTTTTTTTTCATCTCGTTTTCGGAACACCGAATTGATAACACACAAATGAGATGAAGAAAAGAATAAAAAAGGTATTTTAATGTATCTTTATTTGAAATTCTGATGATGAATTATATCTTCGAAAATTAAATTTAAAAAAAATGTTTGTGACACTAAAATGCCTTGTATGGCGTTCTAATTGCTCATTTTATTTTTAATATTCAATATTATTATATAAACAATACTTTCTATAACAAGGAACACATTTCCTATATATATATATATATATATATATATATATATATATATAATTATATGAATGTGTGTGTGTGTATGTCGCTCCCTAATCCAGAATTAGAATACGTTTACCTCATTAATAAAAAAACAACAACGAAGATTTGTCACGGACTTGTGCGTGAAGTATTTCAACAATTCCGGTTTTCTTTGGACCTATACGTACTTTGTATGTTTTAAGCGTTTCATCGTCTGAGGACCAGTTTCGTGTCATGTACGAATCTATTTTTTGTTACATTACCTATACTTCCGGTCTTATGTAATGCTTCACAGACTTAATAATATGTTTTTCAGTAACATAAGCATAACAAATAAACAGCCTAATGTATTAATTACTATGTACACTTTGAAATAATATTACAATATTTAGAAACCACAAGGCGCACACACACTGACAGTCACACACTCACACACATACATACATATATATATATACATATATATATATATATATGAGAGAGAGAGAGATAGATAGATAGATAGATACATTTACTTAAAAATCGAATGAAGTAGATTGGTTTTTAAGCATTTAGTCTACACTTATTTCGGATTAATTTTACTGATAGAACAATTCGTAAGACATCCTCATGGTGTAAAAGCAAATAATGTTTAATATCACTTTAAGGTAATGGCGAATCTGTGCGCATCGAAAATCTGCGAAAGAGTATTTTTGCGCATCACTAAGTAAGTCTATTCTGTATATAGTCTCATTACGGATAGACACTAGTCTACTGAATAAAATAGGGATGTTGTTTAACACTTCGTCGGATAACTTATTGTTTCTTTGGCGTTTTGGCTAAGATCATAGTGTGAGTCGGCTGTCACAAATCGCCGGGACTTGATGGTCTGCCCTACGAGATGTATTTGAGGCTGTCGCACATGTTTGTGCCGATTCTGACGAGTGTGTTCAACCACTGGTTTAACACGGGGTTCTATCCCAGGTCAAGTCCCCAAGGGAGTGATCACATTGCTAAAGAAGCGGGACAGGCATGGTGGGGAGGTACTAGACGATTACAGGCCCATTACGCTGCTAAACACAGAGTTAAAGATTTTGGCCAAGATCTTATCGAACCGGTGGCAGGGTGTCATCGGAGAATTGATCGAACTTGAGCAGAACTACGCTGTGAAGGGGAGATCGATTCAGAATCAACTTGCAGCTGATTCGTACGATCATAGAGGGGATAGAAGACGACACGGAAGCCGCGCTGATCAACTTGGATCAGTTCAAAGATTTCGACAGGGTCGACCATCGCTTCTTGGCATCTGTTTTAGAGACCGCCGGTTTCAAACCGGATTTCCGCAAATGGATCTCCGTTCTGTATCGCTCGCAGACGGCAGTAGTACAGGTAAATGGAAGGCGTTCGAGGTCTTTCGCTGTCTCCCGGTCGGTACGCCAGGGTTGTCTGCTGTCGCCCCTGCTCTACATCCTTGCACTGGAGCCGCTACTTTGCAAGCTAAGGAGTGGGGAGGCAGGTCTGGTCCTATGCGGAATCGCTTTGCCTGGTGGAGCGCGAGCCAGGGTCTCCGCGTTCGCCGATGACATCACCGTCTATGTGTCGTGCTTCCAAGACATTGAAAGGGTGACAGAGGCGCTCATACATTACGAAACCATCACAGGGGTCGAAATAAACTGTAGCAAGTCAACTGGCCTGCGGTTGGGTGCCTGGAGCGGTGACACAATCCTTCCAGCTCCGTTCTGCTGGACAGATGGACCGGTTCAAATCCTTGGCTTATGGTCCGGACCAGGCCTCCAGGTCGATAGGAATT
>OY744515.1:196837359-196849859 GCA_963556195.1 Sepiola atlantica
GTTAAAACTGAATATAAAATGTTTATTCGTAATATTAAATTCGTATAAAAATTAAAATAACGATGCTGTTGTGTACCGTTTTTAATTTACGAAATAAGACGTTTTATTCGACAAATTACTGATATTCTTCCTGAGACAAGTAGTATAACTATATATAGCTTATATACAGTGGCGTAGCTAGACCTTTTGCCGCCCGGGGCGGTAGTAAAATTTGCCGCCCCCCCCCCCCGGCATTTGGGTGCCCGGAAAATTCGTCCATAGATAATTCGCCCATGGATAATTCGTCCATTGAAAATTTTTTGCTAGGTAGGAAAACTGGTCCATTATTATTAAGTTAACATTATTCTTAATTTTCATACCTTGCGAAAATTAGTTCTACGGTATCTAATTTTCCTAAATTCAATTAAATTAAAATTAAAATATGAAAACTGATTTTTAATATTTTTTATTCATTTGAGATTTTATCTGTTTTCCTTTTGTTTTAAGTAGATGGTGGGGGTTGCCCGGGGTGATTTTGTCCGATCCCCCAGCTAGCAATTGTAAAGTTTACAAGGAGTTATAAAAAGTATGCTACAAAAACAAACGTTTGGACAGTAATAAAATTAATGAATTCAAACTTTCGCATCTAATGTTATTTCCTCTTTGATGTCGGTGTATATACACCCAAATATCCAACTTTCTTTTCGAACCTATTCGATAAAAATTTATATGAAAGTTCCCCTTTAAGTATGAAATCTTTCTGAGGTCATTTTGTTTTTTGGTGCTTGGCCGAAGCCTAGGCTTGGCCCTATCCTGTTAGGTCAGCCGGTCACTGAGTATATCTCCAGAAATAATTAATGCTTGCATTTTTAAAACTTAGTGATTGAAATGAACTAAAGCAATTTATTCTCAATTAATGGAAATTTTGTTCAAGAATTAAAACCAGCCATATATATATATATATATATATATATATATATATATATATATATATATATATACATATATATATATATATATATATATATATATATACATATATATGTATGTATATATGCGTATTTATATATGTGTATGTGTGTGTATATATGTATATATGTATATATGCACGTATGTATGTATATATGTATATGTACGTATAAATATATGTGTATATGCACATATATATGTATATATGCACATATATAGTTATAAAATAAATACGTATTTATTATAATGCTCCCATAATGTTGAGCATAATGAGAGCCGAAAATGGCAAACGGCCGTAAGCGAATATAGCAATGGTCTTGTTTAAAATTAGATCTTGTGTACAATTAGAGCTGAGGTCGGTTTGGCAACGACTGCCGATTGTTCCCATTTACTTGCCTCTCCACGAGGGCAGAGTTAGACACAAGGCCGGTTTTTAATGTGGGGAAAATCCAGCTCCACAAAAAGGGGCACTCTGGATAGGAACAAAAATAAAAATTCTCAGTCATGAACGATTTCCCCATACTGACCGACGACAGAAAAGGAGAAGTGTATCATTAGAACAGATACTACACTGTGATATCAGCCCAAAGGCTGCTAATTGTTGTTAAAATATTTCTCCCTCGCTCTCTCAGATGATCGGATTTCGTTCCTAGCTGGAAGTAGTTGCTAAAGTCTAGCCGCACCGATGAGCTGTAAACAGCGAAACAGTCCTGTGTGTGAATGACTATTATACACACACATATATATATATATGTAATTTAATTTAATTATGTTTTTACGTGCATAACATTTATTTTAGTTTATTTTATTTTATGCACGTAAAAACATAATTAAATTAAATGCGTCCAAAAAGTTAGGGCGATTCATTCATATAATAATATGAATAATAAAGAGCTTATAGCTAAGGTTGCGAATGTATAAAAATATATAAAAAATGTAATCAAACGCTTATCGCGGAACAAACGCCAATAACAAAAAATCTTAACCTTATATATATATATATATATATATATATATATATATATATATATATATATATATATATTAGTGGATGTATATATATCATGTAATATTAATCGAATATTTATTAAAATGAAAAGTAAGAGAAGTAAATCGAATTAACAATTTCGGGTTTGTTTTATTATACACATAGATTCGAAGAAAAACTGTCAAAAAATAAAAAATGGCGCCAGACTTCGTTTAGAATGCGGCAAGTTCGGGAAATTGACTTAAAACTAAATACATATTGAAAATACTCTTAGAAATTCACCGAATATATGTCACGACTCACGCTAACATATATTGAATGGATTTCATTTGTATTTTTCGCATATACCGATAGCCACTATGTTTTTCTAACTGATTACACGTTTTAAGTGAGTAAAAACCACTAAAAACTTGTCGAGATAGGTAGAAGAGTAATTTATCTTGCCTTTGATAACAGAAGTGAATTTTGATAGAGTCATTGATAACTTTGCCGAAAAAAAGGCGCGAAAAATCTGTTTGTAAATTTTCAACCGACTTGATGCCTTGCGACAGTTCTCTCACAAAAAATAAATTTATAGCCTTATTTGCCATTCATAAATACATTTGTTTAAAATATATTAAAACTATTTTTAAAAGAGTTGAAACGTTATTAACAACAACAAATTTCTGAAAACCGAGCGATTACACACACGGATTTAAAAAAGCACCGATACAAGACGTTTTTTCTCTTCGGAGGGCTCGCCCTCTTAATAATAACATTATGAAGACAAAGAAAAGAAAACTACATCGGACTATTCTCTCCTTGATACATCCATGTTATTTGGCGAAAATTCAGACTTTAACAACAACGACAAAAAAGTAAATAAAAATGATTTTATCATTTCATAACATTTTCAGGTTTTCAAATGTTCTCATTTAAATTTATTATTATATAAAATTATAGTATAAAATTTCATATTTTGTGTTAACTTTTGTTTTTTAAAATTTTTTTCTCTACTTTCTATTTTTACCCTCTCAAAATGCCGCCCCCTCATGTGCCCGCCCCCCTCGCCCCCCCCCTAGCTACGCCAGTGCTTATATATATATATATATATATATATATATATATACATATATATATATATATATAAATATATATATATATATAAATATATATATATATATATTTATGTATATATATAAATATATACATATATATATAAATATATATATATATGTATATATATATATATAAATATATATATATATATATATTAATATATATATATAAATATATATGTATATATATATAAATATATATATATATATATATAAATATATGTATACATATGTATAATTATATGTATATATATAAATATATATATATATATATATTTATGTATATATAATTTATATTAATTTTCAGTAAATTATATTAAATTATGTTCACCCACATACGCCATCTTTTCAAGCTGTTGCTCTAATCAATGATAATCTTAGATGGTGGCAAGGTGCAAACCCCTGCTATAGAATCAACCTTGACACCCCAAAGAATAGTCAAAACCATACGGGAACGATCCATTACCACGCCAAAAAGAGAATTTAAGTTTCATTTCTGTGAAAGGAAGCACTTAGAGAAGGACTGATTAGAGTATTTAACGAAGGTTGTCGCAATATGCCTTACAGCAAATGGCAGGCAATGTTTATCTTCCACAAACAGAGTTCAACTTCTAATTATAGGTAGTTGTATTTTTTAATTAACAACATCACATATAAAACCAGTGAAAAAAAATGCTTAACGTAACGCGATTTGGTTCAATGATGCCATCCATCGTTGGTGAATTTTAATCGTTAACGACTTCCTGGAACAATGCGAAAACACGTTCTATGCGTGTTTCCCCGCCGTCTTTTAAAAAGTCTCTTATTTTTCCATCTGTTTTGTTCATTTGCTGTTGACATTTAATGATGATTCGACGAAGAATCAAAAACGTTCGTAAAACTTGGGAAACCTATGGAACATATCTTATTTTTGTTATCTTAATACAAATAATACCATCAGAAAATAATAAGAAAAGGTATGGTACAACAGACTCAGTCTGTTATTTTTAACAATGTTTGCATATATATATATATATATATATATATATATATATATAGTCTCGGAAGTTTCTCAACCATTAAAACTATATATAATAAAAACAAAAAAAAACAAAAACACTTTTTAGTCCCAAGTCGTTCAGTGGAAAATCACTCATGTAAGTCAATTTAATGTTTACAGCTATTATATTAGTTTGTTTCTAACATTATTTAAGGGATCATCAGTTATTTACCATGAAAAACTGTTTCGGGAATTTAAAAACAAGACAATATTTAATTTCATGGCTTCCCAGCAATGTTGATCAGACCTCACTTCCCTTAAAAGACAAAAACATGAACGTTCCGTATACTAAATATAAGTGTTGTTCCATATAAATGTGTTGCTAACTTATATTAGTTATTAAAAAAAACATAAATTAATAAAAAAAAGTCTTCGTTACCTGTGTTGTTCGTCTGTCTAATAACATTTATCCATTACTTACAAAAATGTTGCTGCATTTTAAAGTGTTTGGACGAATCCATTACACTATTATTTAGGGGATTAATGTATTCTGATTTTTAGTTTTATATTATAAATATAAAAATATCAACATATCAAAAAAAATATATATATATATACATATATATACTTTTAGTCCCTCCTCCTCACCCTCTTTCTTCTTTGTTGTCCATCTCACCGTTGTCATCAACCTCAAATAATTACTAATCTTCCTTGTCCACTCACAGCATTTCCAATCTGCGTTCACAAGCGAACTGCCGATTTTTTCTTTCACTCACAGCGTTTCCAATCGGTGTTCATAAGCTAACTGTTGATTTTTTCTCTCTTTCTTCTTCTTCTTCTTCTTCTTCTTCTTCTTCTTCTTCTTCTTCCTTGCCCCCTCACAGCGTTTCCAATCGGCGTTCATAAGCTAACTGTCAATTTTTCTCCTTCTTTATTCTTCTTGTTCTTCTTCTTTTTTGCCCACTCCCAGCGTTTCCAATCGGCGTTCATAACTGTCGATGTTTTCTCTTTTTTCTTCTTTTTTAACATTTATTTCTTTGTTTCCCCCTTTCTTCTGTTTATTTTCTTGTTTTTCTTTTTTTCATTATAATTAGTATATGTGTTATGTATACGTTTATACATATTCTACATTATTTTTATTTAGATAGCTTTGGATATCTTCTATAAATTTATTTTGATTAATTTGATGAGACTTAAAAGCATCAGGATGGCGATTAATTGCTTTATTTAATTGTCTAAATATTTTATTTTGATCGCCACCGTGTTTAATCATTATTATAATTAGGTAATAAATGGGGGGCATGAAATCTACTAATTTTAAGATAACACGAGCAATCCTAAAAGATTCGGTTCATATATATATATATATATATATATATATATATATATATATATATATATATATATATATATATACGTACAGGGACCCGGTAATTGACCGGGGCGAAAACAAAACACAATAAAAGATAAATAGGTTGTGTACCATCTTTATATTTACACTTCTTTCTCTTTTAAGCCGTCTCTTTATCTTTTTTTCTTTTCCACAACTTGATTTTACGGCCCATCTTCTCAACCAACATGTTTTCTCCAGCACCCAGACTATCCTGTTGTAATTGAGCAAACATGATGTAATACATTTACCGGAGCTATCCTTTTGAAATATAATAGTATACTCTTACCTGCATTGCTTCTGAACAAGGTCGAGTAAAACAAAACCCAATGGCATTGTCAATGCTGTGTTATTTCGTTTCCCCGCCCACAGTAATACACAGAGAAATGATATTGATAATGAAAATAGTCAAAATGTAATACTAAACTCTACATTAATTGCTTCTGGACAAACCCAAAAAGAAACAAGAGTATTTTTCCCTCCAACTTATCAATTGTAATAGAGTAATGTTAATAATGACAATTGTATTGCTCCCGCACGCCGTTTTCGTTTCCCTCTTTCCCGACTTTCTTACTAACTATACTATTGTAATGTTAGTATGGAGTCCTTCACAAAATTATCAAAAGCAATATAAAAATAAATGTATGAAGATAAATTATGTTAATAATGACCCTTTATTTGCTTCCGAATAACCATGAATAAGTTAACAATCTCTGTAACCCTCTACCTTCAATTAGTAACTATAGTATTGTAGTATTTATAAGGAGTTTTTAACAACACTACAAAAGTATAATTAACATCGAGAGTATGGCGAAAAATATAGGTCGCATGCATTATAAGTTCCGGACAATTATTTTTAGAACGGATGCACTCGCTCTATTCGTAATTCTTTGCCGAACCTCTCTATTTTACAATAATATGAAAGTGAATAATGCTGATGAATACAATAGTCCTAACAGAGTTAATGTATACCAGTTACTACTATCACTACTGTAATATTATCTTTTCTAATCCCGAAAATGGTCGAGTAAGAGAAAAGGTGCTGGTCAATTATTAATGTCCCACCGCATAGTTTAAACATATTAAAAAGATACCTGATTTTTATGAAGTCAATAGATTAACGCTGTATTCTTATCATTTCTGATGCGGAAGAACTAATAGACATACACAGTTTCTAATGTGTTGTCATCATTATAATATAAATATACAGTTTATATATAGCACTTACCAAAAACAAAGGATCCCAGTTAATTCCTAATTAATTTTGCCTTCCATTTTACAATGATATGAATGTAAATGGTATTAATAAATACAATAGTTATAATAGATGTAATATATTTTACCAAAAGTAATACATAATGTTAATCTATGCGAGTGATCCCCCCCCCCCTGAACACTCTCCATGGCTGGAGGCGACTTCCAGCCGGAAGTTATGAGAATGCCATTATTGTTTTACCTGTAATCTGTTATGGAGCGCGAATCAATTATTCTCTCTATATACGTTATCGAAGTCCGTGTTTACATTCTTTTTGTTACAGAGTAACACTTCTTTATTTTCATATTTACATTGGTAGCAGAGCGAAAAGTTGCTATGGCTTCAAAATTCATTTAACCGCCTGTTTTAATTAACGACAAGTACAGCACGTGGAAAAAAAGAGATGCGAATTTGGGAGCTGGCTACGTCACTTGATAAGACGAAACGTGCCCCCATAGTAGTTCTTTCTCTGGAAGGAAAACCCAGAGAAGCTGTTTTAGAATTGGATGTGGTGGCCCTTAATTCCGAGGACGGAATGACGCATCTATATGAAAAACTGGATACCCTTTTTTTAGAAGATGTTAATCAGTCGGCTTTTCTAGCCTACGAGACGTTTGAAGCTTACCGCAGACAGCCCGACACAACAGTGGAAGACTTTTTCATTAACTTCGGCCGACATGTCGCCAAGTTGAAAGATTCAACATCGCCCTACCCGAACCCGTACTTGCGTTCAGTGCATTGAAAGGTGCCGCTCTCACTCCCGAAAATGAAAGGTTAGTCAAAGCCACCGTCAGCAAATTGACACTATCTTCCATGTCGGGGAAGTTAAGAAAGATTAGGCACAGACAGTCTTCAAACGTACCGTCTAGCAACACGACGCCCGTCGTGATAAAGAATGAAGATGTTGTTTATACGGAAAATGACACGAACTCTAACGAGATATATTACGGTCGTTATTCGCACCGACGTGATTCGAAGTTCAACAATCGACGAGGAAAAACAAACCGTGGTGGAAGACGACATGTCAACAATACCAGATCACGCTCCACTGACACACACACAAAATAATCCCGCTCGATCCTGAAGGGAGCATCACTGTGTGTTTTAAATGTGGATGCAAGTTTCAGTGGTCTTACAACTGTCCTTATGTTAACGATACCAGAAGTAAACGTGAGGACAACGAAGACGAGAGTTATCTTTCCCTGGCAAACATCGTGCTTACGAGTCAGCAAAAACGTGAGGAAAACGGCAACACTCTTCTAGGTGAGACACTTGGTTCAGCTGTCCTAGATAGTGGTGCATCTGCTACCGTTTGCGTAACAAAATGGTATGAATGTTTTCTTGAGACGTTAACAGACGCACAGAAAAAAAAGATAATCACTAAAGAAGGAGTGAGAACTTTTAAATTCGGCTATGGAAATAAGTTGAACTCTCTTTACAACGTTACTCTACCATGTGTCATCGCAGACATCGAAGTCAGTATCGTCACTGATGTTGTGGACTCTGACATTCCACTTCTGTTGAGCAAACACGCTATGAAAAGGGCCGGGACTTGTCTCAACTTTGAACATGACAGCGTTACGATGTTTTAAAAGAAAATTCCATTGAGATGCACATCGTCTGGTCATTATCACACCCCTATTACCAAACCTCTACTGGATAGGGGTAAGTGTGAAGATATACTTTTTGTTAAAGAAATTTTCTCGAAAAACAAGTCAGAAAAATGTTAAATTGCAACTAAATTACACGGACAATTTAGTCATCCTAGTAGTAAGAAATTATGTGATTTAGTTAGGAATGCAGGTATAAGAGATCCCGAATTCATAAAAATTTTGCAAGCACTTCCAAGTTCCTGTGAAGTATGTATTCGCTATAAAAAGAACTGAACGTAGACCTATTGTTGGATTCACTTTAGGATCAAATTTTAATGAAACTGTTTCCATGGATATTAACGAAATCAATGGTAACAAAGTCCTGCAACTGATTGACCATGCTACCAGATACAGTGTCGGCGTCAGGATTCCTAGCAACGAAAGATCTGACATAATCAGGGCTATATTTAAGCACTGGATAGCATATTTTGGGACTCCAGGATCTATCTTAACCGATAATGGCAGGGAAATTGATAACCATTTAATTCAGGGACATGCCACAAATTTTAAATATTGTTGTGCGTACTACCGCTGCTGAAAGTCCATGGAGTAATGGCTTAAATGAAAGACATAATGGGATATTGAGAGAAATGGTAAAGAAGACTATAGAGGACACAAATTGTAGTTTTGACATTGCACTAGCATGGGCTATAAGTGCCAAGAATACGCTTCACAGTGCTCACGGATTCAGTCCCAATCAACTTGTTTTTGGTAAGAATCCCAACCTGCCCTCCTTTTTGAATGACAAACTCCCTGCATTAGAGGGTGTCTCTATCAGTGAGGTTGTTGCCAGTAACCTGAATGCCATGCATGCAACTAGAAAGCAGTTTATAATGTGTGAGTCTTCGGAAAAATTAAGACGCGCACTTCGTCATCAAGTGAGAATTGGTATAACACAATCGTACACAAATGGTGATATTGTGTTTTATAAGAGAAATCTCTGTGATAGATGGCTTGGTCCAGGAACTGTTATAGGATGGGAACATAAGCAGGTGCTTGTTAAACATAGAGGCAAATATGTAAGAGTGCACCCCTGCCGTTTAGTGCTCCACCCAGAAGGATATAAAAGTTCCTCTGATACTAAATCAGCAATTGAACCCATCACTTCACAAAGTGGGCTTGAACTAACTTCAAACACACCAATTTTTGTGAAGCACAATGTGGATGAAGAATTAGGAACCCTGGATGATCAGGTTGCACAACATCAAACTGCGAGGGAGAGACACACACGACAAACACCCATTTTAAAACCATCGAGCTTCCCAAACCAGGACAATCTATTTGGTGTAAACTTGCCAATGCTGATGATTCAGAATGAAAAACATTGAATGTCATAAGTAGAGCGGGCAAAGCCACCGGCAAAAATAAGCATTTAATGAACGTGGCTATGGAACAAGGTGAACTATTTTGGCTAGACTTTGAACATGGAGTACTGGAATGGAAAGCAGATGAAGTCGGACCAATAAGTGAAGATGAACCCACCTCTGGAAATGAGGAGAAACATAATGATTTCTTCTTCTAATCATGACCTGGAAACAGCAAGGAAGAAATACCTCCAAAGCTGGGTCAAATATTAAGTTTACACCCAAGTACCTGACCAAGGCCAACCTAAGATATCCACAAGATGAGTTTAAACTAATAAAAATGTCAATGACAAACAAGTTCATAACGCTAGACTTGTAGCGAGAGGCTTTCAGGATAGGGATGCTGGCAATATAAGAAACGATTCTCCAACATGCGCTAAAGAAAGTCTACGTATAGCCTTGGCCATAATGGCATCTAACCATTGTGTGTGCAGGTCAATGAACATAAAAACAGCATTCTTACAGAGCAAAGAGTTATACCGATTAGTCTATTTGGATCCTCCTAAGGAAGCCAATGTACCTCCAGTATATATTTGGAAACTCTCCAAATGCGTATATGGTTAAACTGATGCATCAATGTCATGGTACCTTAAACTGAAGGAGGAATTATTGCAGGTCAGTCGTTTCAAAATATGATCAAGCCATATTTACATGGAACTTTGGCAACAAACTGCACGGTATAATCGCTACTCATGTCGATAATGTTTGCTTTGTAGGCTCCGATATCTTTCAGACCAGAGTTATGGACAGGGTTCGTCACTTGTTTGAGGTAAAGTCTGAAGAAGTGGAGGAGTTCCAGTATATAGGAGTGAGCATAAGGAATAACAGGAATGATGTTAAGCTTGGATAAGACGAATATGTTAAGAAGTTGAAGTGTATCCCACTGGAAAGAGGCAAAATTCGAAAGATGAAATATCTACAACAGAAGTTACCGAAACCAGGCAATTGATCGGCCAACTTAATTGGTTAGCCAACCAAACCAGACCTGATCTTAGTTATGATGTTAGTGAGTTAAGTTCAGAATATATAGAGCTTATCTGAAAAGAAGAGAAAAGAGGGGAAGAACTGTTAATATATGCGAGTGATCTCCCCCTGAACACTCTCCCAGGCTGGAGGCGGCTTCCGGCCGGAAGTGATGAGAACGCCATTATTGTTTTACCTATGATCTGTTATGGAGCGCGAATAAATTATTCTCTCCATATACGTTATAGAAGTCCGTGTTTACATTAATTTTGTTGCATAGTACCACTTCTTTATATTCATATTAACACATAACATATAACAATAATTCGTCCCAGACAACACTGAGTAGAAAGAAATGACCCTGGCTAATTTCTACCCCCCCTTTCTCCAGTTTAGGCTATCAAGAAGCTACATGATTTTGATGAATTCAATAGTTCGAAGAAATTTAATAGATATCGATTGCCAAATGTAATACTAAAATCTTACAATTATTGATCTTGAACTACCCCATGAAGAACAAATTGTTCCAGTAAAAGTTTAACTTCTACCAGTATATACATATCGCTAGGTAAATGTATAAGAGAATTATGAAAGAATAACTCATAATTTTAATTAAAATGGCGTATAATCGGTAAAAAAATACACATTTTTTATTGTAGTTCAAAATATCTAATCTATGCCTCTTTGGGTTTTATCATATCATAACGTCCAAGTATAATTTGTTTTTTAAAGAACAAAAATAATGTAAAAGTGTCTGCACCGATGTATATATATGCGCTCTTATTAAATATTTGACAAATAACCCTATACTGTAAACGTACATTGGACAAATACATACATTTATTATTACAACATATAGAAAATCACGCAGATCGATACATATATTTGATCCATAACTTAGTTAATAATTAAAGTAGTAAATATGTTTGGTTAACCACAAGATATATCATAACTAATTCATAGGTTGGCTATAGTTGGTATACATATGTATTTACTTATAGTTAACTTGTAGATAGATAGCTTTTTGGATAGTAAATTTAAGTATTTCAATGCATGCACTACAATGAATTAATTACATTAAATCATAATGGACCGCAACATTCAAAAGACATGGATGAATGATTATAATTAAAAATAAATGTAGAACTAGCATCCTTACAAATGTTGCTATATTTTGTTTATTTTAGCTAACGATGGTAATCAATATACATTTTTTAACAAATAGAGTCAGCATATTAGTATGTGACTGTTTTGTTGCGTTCGTTTTCAACTTAAATAGTAAATGGATAAGCTGCTAGTCAAATGAATGCATTTTTAAATTATTTATTTATTTAGCTAAAGTATTCATATTCTACTGTATGTATGTGCACCCAATTCTTCGATTAGTTGGTAACTATTTTTATGAATTAGTACATTCTTATTGTTTAAAGTAATACTGAATCAGAATAAGTAAAACACAATTAGGTTTAAAAATTAGATAAATGAAATAATTGTTTCGAAATAAATAAAAAAATATTGTAGTGTTCGTATATCAAAAATAGTGCACTAAAAAAGTGCTGCACATTTTTCAAAGACCCCGTAAGCGTAACCGTGTTTTCACAAGAAATCATTGATAGGTGAATATGTTTTATCACACCTTCGAATAAACACGCTATTTAAATCTAATAAAGCAAATTACCCGTGTGTGTTACTTCTTACTTTGGTCATATTTTATAAACATTGTATTATTTTAACAAAATCAATTAATAATGTTCTACATACAATAATACTTAAACTAAGAAGACGGCCTCTGATGTGGGAGTGTCGTAGTTACTGGCATTACGTTGGAGATTATAGTTAGTATTTGTTTCGTTTTTTTCTCGTA